>CM075938.1:4306689-4355462 GCA_038030265.1 Corythucha ciliata
TTTTTTATGGGCCGAAAGCGGGTCCAAAATGGGGATTTTCAAAGGTTTTGTGGTGTCGATTTTCATGTTATTTCAAGCCGGATTTGGCAACATCCATGAATAATAAACCCAAAACTAACCAAAATGACGTTATGTGATGATGGAGTGACACCCTCGAAATGGCTAATCTACAGCTAAAATTGAGAAAAACCGCTACTTCAAGTGGTAGAAACGCTACTGCACTGGCTAAAATTGAGAAAAAGCGCTAACGAGTGGCTAAAATTGAGGAAAATCACTAAATCGTGGGTAAAATTGAAAAAAAAACAAAAACATCCACAGCGAAAAGTCAAGAAAAAAACGCCAATGTGGGTCCGAAATGTAATAAAAACGCGGCTAAAAATGAAAAAATTTAGAGAAACTCTAACCTTGTTGTAGACTCAACCTTGTTACTACGTTGTTATAAACCGTTTCTTACAGATAGAAAAAAGTCGACCTGTGTGGTTCAAAATAAACCTGTTCAAAAATTGATGAATCGCGAGGGATATGGTAGGTCTGTTTTTTTGCTGCACTAGTGTAGAAAATCATCTGATATAATTCATTAGTTCGAAATTTATCAATCAAATCATGTGATTTTCTACACCAGAAAAACACTAGAGCAGCAAAGAAACGTACCAAATGAAACTTAGTTATTTTTTGTTGCCATAGAAATGACTAATGATGTATAGTCCGTAGATTTTACTAAGGCTCTATGAGTTCCTACGAGTACTGACAGTCGCCATGTTTGATCCCACCCCTCTCGATATCTCCGTTTCGCTGCTCGTAGGTTAAGTTCAACAGCCAATCACAAGCCCTCCTCACCCTAAAATATCACACATTACTTTCTTTTTGTAGGGAGAGAGAGTGGGTGCGTTGATAAATTAACACAACTCTAATGATTCCACCCACAAGTTCTTCATTATACGGTGACCGGTTTCAACTATACATAGTCATCCTCAGAACTAAAAACAAAGATAACGGCCAATAGCGAAAACGAGTAAATAATTACCCCCCTCCCATCCCATATCACAATAATTACCTTTTTATAACAAAATATAAGAACAAAAAAATTAAGAAATAAAAAACTATGCAACGGGCGTCACAAACATAATAAAAACAATAAAAACCAACATTAAACATCTCATTCACCGCTCTCAAAACTAAATCACCGCGGCGAGTTCGGAGACCCAGCAGATTCCAGCGAACCCAAAAAGGGTAGGCCCAAACACCGATTTCTACTTTTCCCATTGACAGGACATATGGCGTACCTGTGTGTTACTGTAGGTTCTCTAGAGTGGCACCGAAACGATTCCAAAGAGGTGTAGCAGAACTCTGGAAAAAGGACCCACCCACCCACCACTAGTGACGTTCCCATTGTAACAACCCTTAAAGAGCCCTCGAAAAACGATTAATCGTCTACCCATCGGACGAAAAAAATGAGCGACCCGAAAGCTGAAACAGTGGAATAATCGCGAGAAACGTCCAATAAGCGATTCCTCTTCCTCAAATACTCAATTTGTCCGGTTCATAACCGTCCTAACAGCGCCGCCTACCTCCCAAAAAAGGTATTATTTTGTTACTATTATTATTATTACAAGTGTGACTTGTTATTATTATTATTACAACTTACAAATGAAAGTGCGCAGGGGAATCTCCCCTCCACTAGCCTCCACTGCTGGGGACTCCCCCCTTTTTTCCTGGAAGTACGCTGGGGATATCTCCGGTACTTCACCCCCGTCATCCTCCACTGGGGAATTCTCCGGGTAGTTACCCAATGATGCCCTTAAAAAACCATCGTCGCTGGGGTTAGTTTTCCGGACGACTACCCCCGGCTTCCCCCCCCCTTTTCACCGTCAGGAGCTAACTTCAGAGTGAAATTCCGCCTTTCCCAAAATGTTTAAACCGGACACTACCTCGCCACAACAAAACCCGTTACCAACACCGTCTGCGGTCGAAAACGCACGCGCCGCGGAAATGACTGGTCCGGTCACAGTAACAAAAGTTGGTCCCTATTTGGATGCTTTCTATGGCTTCCAACTTTTTTAGGACTGAAAATTCTAGACGTTGAGTGAAAATTGCGATTGCGAAAAATAAAATTGGCGTGCATTGTTTACTTTTAGAGAAAAACGTAGAGAAACAAAACTTGAAAAACGGGATAAACAAAAGAGACACATAAGAAGCGACAACAACAAAAGAGATAAGGAAAAACAGAAAATATTGTGCAAAACCCACCTCCACCTGGCTCCCACTGAACGTATTTGTTGTAGTGGTTGTGGGCTGCAAAAAACATACACAGGTCAGGAATAATATTTTTTCCAAATTGTTGCCCCATTTTTATGTGTTCTTTTGTTAAAGAGAAAGGGTGGAAAATAAGACACAAGGAGAGATATTGAGTGAGAAAGAAGGAATGACGAGAAACCCATGTACTACTAACCTGGCTACCACTGCCAGTATTTGTCGGTCGTTCGTCATCAACACTGGACGTGGGAACTAATGACGAAGCTGCGAGTGTCGTCTCGGCTAGTCGCCTCGTCTGAGCGACATTTTCTATCACAATGCCTGGTTTTAATTCCGTTTCGGGCCTACGCGCTGCTCGTGCTTTTTTCGCTCTTGTTCGTAGCGCCTGAAATATAAATAAGATGAAGCAAGTAAGTCTCAAGGAGTAAAGATGCGGACCAACATTGCATTGGCTGATTTAGTTAGGGGAGACGGGGAGGCTATTAGGGAGTTAGACCTCAGACCTTTATCTATCACAGCTACGCGGTCCTGGTCTCATCAGCCTCACAATCGCGCCTAGTACGGAGACGAATGACCGGTCCCCGCCGTTCCCTAAAAAAGCTGACTTCACGGATTTCACCCATTTATACTCAAAATTTCAAGGGTGTTTTGGCTCATTTAAAAGAGGAATTTCGCGGATCTCGCCCATTTAAAAATACGAAGTGACTGCACGTACAGTACCTACGCGTAAAACGCTATTTCGTTACTGGAAAGGCAAAGTATCGTAAGCGCCACTTGGCCAACTTTACAGGAGATGCATTTTTCGTTTAGGACAACTTAATGTCGTCTGATTCTCTTGAAAATTTGTGTACGTGACCCTAGTGATTCATTTTAATTATTTTCATAATTTCAAAACTTTCTCCCATGAGCAAGATACTTTTTAAACATGTTTTGTCGCTTACGATCGAACATGGGAAAACAATTTCTGTTATTTGGTGCCTACGATTTAGGCGGATACGTTTACTGAATCAGCTCACTGTAGCTTACGTTCTCCCGTGGAGGGTTAAATTCATTTAAAAATTTAAACAAATAGTCGTTTTGTTGTTATGTGGACTATGGCAAGTCATAAAAACAAAACATAATTGAACGCATTACACACCCTATTTTAAGAATGACAACAGTAAAGTCACCAATTTTGGCGTGCATCGAAAGCTATCAATGATAGCGACCTGGTGTTGGTTGCATTTTCGTTGTATAAATACGTGGACAGAATGAGTTTCATTGATCTCAACCAAGAATTTACATGTTTTTCAAGCGCGAGAAGATAGTACTTGCTATTCCAGTCCCAAAAACCAGATTTATTGTGCACTTTTGGTCTTAACTCAAGAAGACTATAGTGATATTTGTGAGATTCCACGTTGAAAAATACGTAAGAAATAACAGTAACGTCGGTCTACCATTGAAATTTTCATCAAATTTAAAACTGTCGCAACTTTATGGGTGAAAACAAGTATTTTTAGTGCTATAGATCGACAAGTTTCTCATGGACAGAAAGAAGTGGTAAATTCAGTTAACTTTCTAAACAGATGTTCCTAGAACCATCTAGAAATTTGGGCCCTCAGGGTCCATTAGAAACTTGTCAAGTTATAATTCATATGACGCGGAAATTATTGGCCCTCTATCAACTTGATTTTGCTTTCATTCGACCAAATCAATCACCAGCATTCACAAATACGTCAGGAACCACGGTGCGGTTCGATTAACCGCACGGTGAAAGCCCCCTACCTACGAGATGATGACCATTAGTGGGGCTTTCCTCCACCGTCAGCAGGAAAAATGAACAATAATAAAGAAAACGAATGAAGAAGAAAAAGTGCTTATATTCACGGCTAAAATTAAGGAAAATTGTTCGTTCGCAGGTGAAATTGGTTTCGCGATGCAACGTCCAAGTCAAAATTAATGAAATTCGCTCACATGCAGGTTATGAGGACCTTTTCACCGCTACAATTTGAAGGGGGAAAAAATTGCTCAAGGTAGAATTGGGGAAAAGCACTAATTTGCTGCTATAATTGAGGGAAAACGAATTGGCAAAATTTTCACCGTTTGTTGTTGATTGATGGAATTGTCGTGGCTAAAATTGAGAAATTGCGTTCATCCACAGGTTAAATTGAGGAAAAACTGTTCTTTTGCGGCTGAAGTTGACAGATCGAACGCACCAATTCGCGGTTAGGCCGCAATTGAAATAATAAATAAAATTGCGTAATTTCACGGTTTTTTGAGACATTTTAACGGCTTAAATGAAGAAAATGGGTTATTAATATTACCAGTTTTAAAGCCATACAACTTGATTAATGTTCTGTTTTTAGGGTTTTGGCTTTTTTCTTCTTCTTCTTCGTTTCCTGAGCTTTCGCCTTCTTTTGCTGAAGGCATCGTCATAGAACTTTTTTTTCAAAAAAACATTAATCAAGATAAGCGAAAATGTGTTGTTTTTTTTAGTGAGAAAAAACCGCAAAATTGGTTTTATGGATCGAAATAAAAGACATTTGAGGAAGAAATGTCAGTAAAAGTGATGTCTTAGTGGTCGAAATCAGTGATACTGGTTGCTTAGTGAGGCAGAGATTGTAATGTGCAAAATTTGGTTTTCATATAAAAAAATTTGCGGCTGATATTTAAACATGAAAATCATATTTTAACTGCGGCTGCTGGGCTCAAATTCGACTTTAATTGTGTGGAGGACCCCACGATACTTCCATGTTCCCGTCGTTCGCTTACAACATGCCTTTCACATGAAACAATTCCGACACGAGTGATTAATCATTAAAACTCACCCATCAAAATTAATTAATTTGCCCTAGCCTGTCCTGAAGTTCTGTTCTCATAAAAATGCCAAAGTTCTAAAATTTGCTGGAAAGAGCTCTATGTCTCTCAATATTCATCCCATGTCAACGATTGATGCAATAATAACACACAAAAAAATATGAACACACAAATTCTAACGACGTGACGAATAATGAATTTTGTAGCCTAATATAGTTCTCTTTAACGGTAACTATCAATTTGAAATATTCAACACGATCAATGAATTAAATAATGGACACAATTTGATCAATTAGACACTCGCTAAAACTCGAAATAATCGAAGAGAAACGAATCTTCGAATACATCCTCGTCAATTTGTTTAAAAAATTAATTTAAAAATAACCAAATTGAAATTCGAAAAAATGGCCAGTTCATCGATGGGGAATTTTGTTGTGGTCATTTTAAGCCATCATGAGAGGAAATCGGACTAAAATTCTGGTAGGAGATAGATTTGGGGCAAAAAAAGAGCTGAAACGCATTCCAAACCTTAGCAACTGTACCGCTCAACAAATCTTATTCAAATTTTAGCAGCGTCTTCTAGGAACCTAGATGACCATTTTGAACGATCGATCATCAAATTTTATAATATTCTCTTGGAATTATAAGGGTCCAACCATTTTTACTCCGAACACATTTGTTATAATATCTTCCAAATCGCTCAACCAATCGTTTTCAAATTTTACGGTGTACATCTAGAGATGAAGACACAACTTTTGAGCCATCACTCGTCCAGATCTGTCGAGAAAAAAGTGGACGACGGACGACGGAGGACGGAGGACGGGCGACAGACGCCATACTGAAAATCGAGATTTAGGCGTTTTCGGGGTCCAGGAACACGAATCTGGTGTCAGCTAATTTTTTTTTTTTTTTTGCCATTACCAAACTTCCTTCCCTACGGGAACATGGAAGTAAAATCACGAATTAGCGCAGCATAAATAAGAAAAAAACGCTCATTTTCAGCTCAAATTTGAAAAAAAGGGATAATTCCCCCGGCTAATTAGTCGCTAGCGTTGAGGAAAATTCCAAATCGTGGCAAAAATTGAGAACATTTGCTAATTTAAAATTTAAAAACGCCACTACGCTGCTGACATTGAGAAAAGGCGTCACGGAGCGGCTAAAATTGAGGCAAGTCACTAATTCGCGAATAAATTGTGGTAAAATTTCCAATTTTTTGAAGGCAATTTTGAGGCTAAAATGGAATTCACTTCATATTAGATAATTCGCCTGGCTAAAATTAAGAGAACGCCCAATTTTCAGCCTAAATGGAAAAAAAAGTGCTAATTCACTGCTAAAAATTGAAAAAAAATCGCATTTCTGCGACTGAAGGCAACTTTTACGCTAAAGTTGAAAAAAAGCGCCACTTTATGGTTATATAGGTGAAAAAACCTAATCGCTCTGAATTGCCAATCCATAGCGTATGGCGAACAAAAAATCATAATTTGTGGCATAAATTAAGATAGAACAGCTATTCTGCGTCTAAAAGGAGGAAAACGCTTGAGAAAAACGCTAATTTTCAGCCTAATCTGAGAAGAGTGAAGATTCCGTGCTAAAAAAAAAAAAATAGAAAAAATCGTTAGCCTATACAGCTAAAATTGAGGAAAACGCAATTTTTTAGCGTGTTACAAAGATGTCTTTGATATAAGCATCCTTAACATATTTTACGACCGGTCCAAACGTTAAGCGCTCGCAGCACCCGTATTGAGACAGCATCATAATAATTATACCGTCGCGCGTACATTGCGCCCTTTTTTCAACAGGCGCACGCATCACGCAGGTGACTACTTTGTAGTAGGTCCTTTCTCACGGCAATTCAACAAGTAGTCCCCCGCGTAAAATAATGAACGGCGTCGGGGTCAAACTTATTTTGATCGAATTGACCTCTTCCCATTATATCCACTGCGCTTTATACAAGGAAAATAATACTATATATGCGCGAATGCCTACTTATCCTTTTGTGGAGGAACAGCGGAACCACTTTTTGTGCCCTGTGACCTTGCGCTTTCCTCAGTGTCCTTTTCTGTGTCAGCGTGTCTTTATAATGTCCACCTTCAAGAGTCCTTTATCGACATTAAAAAGGC
The DNA here is from genome assembly GCA_038030265.1 of Corythucha ciliata. NCBI lineage: Eukaryota > Metazoa > Arthropoda > Insecta > Hemiptera > Tingidae > Corythucha > Corythucha ciliata. The sequence continues at coordinate 4,313,859 of CM075938.1, forward strand.
TTTCGGCTCTCGACCATATTTCGAGTACTATAACTTCGGTTTTTTTTTTCTACCTATATAAAAAAAAAAGAAAAAAATAATCACCAGAAACGCGGAAATTACTACCTTTTCTCACCTTGGATGAAATCAAAAGTCGAGGATCTCACGCCTCGCCATGTACAAAAAGGGGTGAAAATCCAGATTAGAAAATGATTTACGAATATACGTTAACGCATAGAAAACCAACTCATCCTTGGTAGACTTCTTATTTTATTTTATGGCCTGACATTTTAAGCTGATTCCCCACTTTGGATGATCTAACTCACTTCTCCGCAGGTCTAATTCGGCTGTTTCAATGCCTTTTTTTTTTAAAAAACTGGTTATCACATTATGCTTAAAAAGAGCGGGATTTCGTTCAGTTGCAAAGTCATTAAACGCTTCTATTTCTTTTTACCCCGCTTAACTTGATCAGAGGAATAAATCACAATTTTTCGGCTGTTTTTTGTTGGGTGAAAAAGATGCTAATGATTTAAATTCAGTTGCATTTTTAAAAAATGATTATTTTTGTGAATGCCGCTACTCACTATGAAATTCCTGTCTTGTGGTGTTACAAAAAAAGGAAGAAATTGAAATTCCAGGAAAAAAAGTGATGTACAGGTGTCTGGATAATTTTTTGCTATTGCATAGAACGATAATTGTGATGTCTCCTCATCATGACCTTAGAAGGTTATAACATATTTTTTTATATTAAATTTCACGTACATAACTATTTAATACGCAAACAGGTTTGCGACCTATAACGTATATTATAACAATACTTTTTTTTTTTTTTTTTTTCAAATGCTTAGAACACGAGTGTGTCCCACTGGTAGTTGAGGCATCAGTCATTCTTCCTTTTAAATGGTTTGCCAAGCTATAATGAAATTCAACTCACACCCCTGCGGTAGAAAAAGAGGAAAAATATCGCCCTCTTAAGTAGCCTTAGTTCGAAAATTCAGGAAGAAAAAATATAAAAATAAAATAAGGCATTGTTCCCTTACGACGTGACCTTGCCGTAAACGGATGGGTCTAGGCTAAATCTAACTTGGGCCTATTAGGGTGGAGGAATAAACTTTACCCAAGATCGAAGAGTGAACTCCCGCACATTTTTTATTTCTATGATAGTGATCTAATAAATAGCCAACCGCAATAGTTTCAACAATGAATTGTTCTTAAAAGTATGGACGAGAGAGGGTTAACAATGGGAGGGAGGGGGTCAAAAAGTTAACCTTAGACTGGGCATTTTATTTTTCAATCCAGCAGTGCAGGAAAATTTGCATAAGTGAAAGCGCAAGGTTTTATCTAGACCGATACTTAAGTTTTCAAATTTGTGTTTTGTTTTTTTTAATCCTTCGCATATATCCAGCGCTATTTTGTTTCTTTTTCGGGAGGATAATTTTTCAACATGCAGCGCTTTGTTTTATTTTTGGTCGTCTCAAAAGGAGAATTGACTATTTACGTTGTTAGGACTTATATCCAAGATTACAAAACCGTATAGCTCGTGAATGCAGTTGTTGTTCCTGTTGAAAACCAATTTCAGTGAAAAAACTCCCGGGAAAAATATGTCTCATGTAACTCATTTTGCGCGTGTCGCCTGAGGTTTTTCAGACATTTTGCCTAATTACTCCTACCAAAATGGACGAATATCAAAAAGTGAATAGATCATTCGAAAGCTCACTAAATTAGGAAGTTTTTCCAGCGGTAAAAATAATATTAGCCGGCAATTTAGGAAAGTTTAGAAAATCACGTCTGGAATTTTCCTAATTGTTGAAAAATGAAGATTGTTTCCGTTTGAGCTCATGATTTAAGTGGACTATTCTGTAAGAAAATTTTGTGCTCTTTCCAACGAGCTCCTTAGTTTTGGGTTTGCAAAAATTACGAGGCTTGCAACACCCACATCTCGAAAAAAAAAGCAACAAGCCAAAATAACGTAAAATTGACGATTCTGAGACAATTAAAAGGAATTTTTAAAAATGTCACGTATGCATTTTGGTCTTAAATGATGGCTTCAAACTCAGGTTTTTCTCTGAGCATCTCGTTATTGGACACCCTGTATAGAAAACCCGCTAAACGCATTCTCATTTAGGGCAAGTTAGTGGCTAAAGTAATTGAGTAAAAAAAAAAAAAAAAAAAAAAAAAAAAACGCTCATTCGCCTGGACTGGAGAAAACGCTAAAGTCTCTGCAAAAAACAAACACAACCGAAAGATAAAACGCCAAATCGCAGTTTCTTTAGGCACCATATCGTGCCTAAAGATGAGAAAAAACACGAATTCATAAACTAGAATTCAATAAATCGCTCCTAAAATAGGGGAAACCGCTATTTATAACGGCATTAACACTTTATAGATGAGAAAAGCGCTAAAATTCATAACTAGAAAATACAAAATCCCTCAATTTGTTGCTAAAACCGTATAATGCGCTCAGCATTCGCGGCTAAATTTAAGAAAAAGGTCACATTTGCAGCTAAAATTGAGGAAAACCCTTATTTTGTGACTAAAATATTGAGAAAATGCCTTAATTCGCTCCTACCATTAAGAAAAAAACTGTAATTCTCGGATAAAATTTAGGTAAAGCGCTAATTCACGTCTAAAATATAAATAAAAACGGCTAAAATTTAAAAATAAACTAATTTGTTGCCTTTTTGATGCAATTTTGAGAACAGAATCTAGGAAAAACTCTACAGTTCAGTTCTTCGGGCAATTCCGCGTCTAACATTCATGGACAAAAGTGAGAAAATGCTTTAATTCGCAGCTATAAAGCTGAGATACAGGGCTACACAGTTCACGGCCAGGGGCGTAGGTACGGGAGGGGGGGCATATGGGGGATAGATTCCCCCCCCCCCTCAGAGCTACAAGTATACGAACGAAGGAGCACTAGTACCATAACGATAAGAGCCCCATAAAATCTCCAAAAATGAGCGTTTCACGTTGAAGTTAGGTTTAGCAGATTTTCTGGACTTGAAGCAGCCCAAAAAGGTCCGAGTACGTCCAGCTTTTTCCTTGGACTTGAGACCCAACGCAGTAGTGTACCGAAGTAGGGGGGTTGGGGAGGGGGAGGGGGGGGAGTTTCGCCTCGGACCCTCTATCAGACAAAAATTGGTAATATTCGTGGCTATAGCTGCTAAAATCGCTGATTCGCGGTACATGGAGGCCAATCTACAATGAATTGTGGAAACCAACGCAAAAGTGTTGTACTTGGGTAAACCGCGCGTTAAAGTTGAGAAAACACGCTACAATTTTGACAAAATAAAAGACGCTTTCAGGTTAAAATTGGACAAAAATCATTAATTCGCGGCTAAAATTGAAAAAATCACCAATTAGCGCAGCTAAAATTAAGAAAAACGTTAATTTTCAGTTCATATTGGGAAAAAGTGCTAATTCTCAGTTGAAAATGGAAAAAATCGCCAATTTACAGCTAAAATTGCGCCAAACGCCAATCTGTGACTGAAATTGAGAAAATTCGCTAATTCACAGGGGTTGAAACGCTACGACGCGTCGCCGCTACAATTTTAAAAAAGCGCTCACTCGTGGTTGAAATTGAGAAAAATTCCGTCAATTTGCGGATTCTGAAGGCAACTTTTCAGGCTGAAATTGAAACAAAAAACGGCAATTTATTGCAATAGGCGAAGAAACCGCTAATTCGCGTGTGAACTGAGAAAAATCGCTCATGCATTGCGTATGGTGAACCAAAAAACTCCTAATTAGTGAAAATTGCCCCTATTTTGCAGCTAATATTGTGGAAAACACTTAAGAAAAACGTTAATTTCTAGCTAAAACTGAGAAAAGTGCTAATCCCCTGGTAAAAAAATTTTTAAAAATCTGTAATATGCTGCTAAAATTGAGGAAACGCTAAAACTCGTGGATAGTTAAGAAACATCGCAACATCGCTCACGGGATAGAATGATACTTTGCTGCTAAAGTTGAGAAAATGCGCAAATTCACGGCTATGGGAGGGGGTGGGGCAAAACCGCCGGCTGAAACTGATAAGAACGATACACTCGGTCAAAAAAGCGCTAATTTGCGGGTGGAGTCCAAAAATCACCCCCAACTGAGAGATTGCGAGGCTATGATGAGGCCAGCAAGATGTCCATATTCAAGAGTGTGCTGGATGGGTGGAATAATGACTAAAATGTGAAATTACCCCCCCCTCACCATTAGAAGATTTTAATCTGATCCCCCCCCCCTCAGGACAAATTCCTACCTGCGCCACTGCTCACGGCTAAAATGAGTGCCGGCTTCAGGCATTTGGCGCCCCCGGGCGAGTCTTACAATGGCGCCCCCATGTAGTCACTGTTCAGAATAAAGCCGCGGATATGGCTTTTTTTTTCATTTTAACCACAAATTAGCATTTTTCCTAACACTACAGCGATTTTTTTCAATTGCATCAGTGAATTATTTATTATTTGTCTCTTTTTTAGCGGTGAATAAGCGATTTATCTCCATTTTAGCCGAATTTTCTCAATTTTTACCGTAAAATACGCTTTTTTCCTAACTAGCCACAATTACCCTAATTGCCTCCAGAAACCGCGACTTGTCATTTTACCAGTTATCTGTGTATCAACAAATTTTCCCTAATTAACCCCTCAATTAGCCATTTGTCTTTATTCTAACCGCAAATTAGCGTTTTTCCTCATTCTAGCCGCTAATTATAGATTTTTCTACATTTTCAGTCACGAATTAGAGTTTTTCCCAATTTTCACCGCATGACCTAACGGTATTTCTTAATTTGGCCGCGAATTAGCGGTTTTGTCCTCACTTCAGTGCTTCTTTTCAATTTTATCGATTAATTAGCTATTTTTCTCCATTTTCGCAGCGTGTAAGCGATTTCGTCTTTTCACCATTTTAACCGTGAATTAGTGCTTTATCTCAATTTAACAGCGAATTCGCGATTTTTCTGAATTTTGCAATGAATTAGTATTTTTCGTGTTTTTAGCCGCTAACGAGCGATTTTTCTCAATGCATGAATTAGCACTTTTTATTAATTTTAGCTAGTTAGCGATTTTTTTTTCTCTTGAAGCAATGCATTATCGCAAACAAAATTGTCTGTCTGACAAAAATTGTCGTTTCCACACTTCTAGCCTCTAAGTACACTTTAAAACTATAGGGACACTTTAGCCGCGAAATAGCCAAGATGCCACTTTATGGCTAAAATTAAGAAGAAAAAACGCAGAAAAGCAAAAAAAGCAAGACATAACGATAATTCAAGGCAATAAAAGTATAAAAGTGGAAACCCCTTGGGTAAAATTATGAAAACGCTAATTTCTGGGGCTAAAATGGAAAACAAAATGGCATATTCGCAAGTGAAATTGCAAAAAATTGCCCATTTGTGATACAAAAGAGAAAAACTAATAATTTGCAGCTCAATTAGCGAAAAACGCTAAAATTTAGAAAAACGTTGATCCACAGATTTAATTGAGAAAATTGGTAATTCAGAAACTGCTCAAATTAGGGGGAAAAACCCTAAATCGCTAGAGACAAATTGAAGTAGCTCTAATTAGCAACTAAAATTGGGACGATCCTAATTCGAGGACACAAAACGAAATGAATTACTAATTAATTCGCGGGTGAAAAGTGAGGAAAATCGCTAATTCACGGATGAAATTTGAAAAATAATGGCTAATTAGCAGCTAAAATTGAGAAAAACACTAATCCAAAGCTTTAATTTAGAGAATCGCCAATTTAAAAAGTGCTAAAATTGTGAAAAACCGATAATTAGCTATTGGAAAATTGAAAAAGCTGTAATCAGCAACTTAAATTAGGACGATCCAGGACAAAAATGAAATGAATCGCTAATAATATCGCGGCCGAGAATCTAGAAAAATCGTTAATTCACGGATGAAATTGGGAAAAACGCGAATAAAATACCTGTACAAAATACGTTAAATTCGCAGATAAAAATGAAAAAAAAAAGGCCTAACTCACGCGTAAATTGAGAAATACGCTAATTTACGGCTAATATTTAGTAAAACACTGATTTGCGGGTAAGATGTAGGAAAACACAGTCAATGCCTACAAATGCATTCTCGGCTCATCAAAAGTCACTTTCTTGGGATTATGAGGTCACCCCGGAAGGCACAACCCCCCCCCCTCTCGATCGTATCGCGGCGCTTCAAAATGTCAAACGCCCGACAACAGCCCAAGGTCTTCGCCGCGTTTCCTCGGGATGATAAATTTCTACCGTCGTTTTCTCCCGTCTGCAGCACAACTTCAAGCGCCCCTTCACTCCGCTCTCGCCGGTCTCCGCGGTAAACAACCAATAGTTTGGACCCCGGCACTCGAGCAAGCTTTCCAGTCGTGCAAAGAACAGCTCGTAACAGCATCCATTCTCGCTCATCCTGACCCCAAGGCTCAACTCGGGCTCTTCACTGATGCCTCTCAAGCTGCCATCGGGGCATGTCTTCAACAACGCGTGGCGAACGAGTGGCAGCCCCTCCCAAAAACTGACTCCACGCCAACAGCAGTGGCCAGCTTTTCATCGAGAACTTCATGCCGTCTACGCTGCCATACAACACTTTCGTCATACCCTTGAAGCCCAAACTTTCACTGCCTACACGGATCACAAGCCTCTCACGTTCGCCTTTCGTCAACGCAAGGAAAAGATACCCCCAATACAACTTAAGCAGCTCTCATTTGTTTCCCAGTTCACGACCGACATTCAACACATCAGCGGCGCTGCAAACATTGACGCTGATACTCTATCTCGAGATTCTCTCACCGCTGCAATTCCTCCCCCTGTCGATCTCACAACACGAGCTAAAGCGCAAAATCATGACGATGAACTTCGTGACCTCCTCAAAACCAACGATTCGTCCCTTCGCCTCCAAAACGTTGACATCCCCGGGTCCGACATTACTCTTGTTTGCGACACGTCAACATCAACTCTTCGACCCTTCGTACCTACTCCACTTCGACGCCGCATTTTCGACTCTCTCCATAATTTGAGTCATCCCGGCATCAAAGCAACTACCCGGCTCATTTCACAACGCTTTGTGTGGCCTCGAATCCGTCAAGATTGCTGAGCGTGGTCAGCAATCACGGGCGTGTATTTCTTGCCAACGCGCCAAAATAACTCGCCACGTACACTCTCCACCTGGCAACTTGCCTACACCCACGTCGCGTTTTCAACACATCCACGTCGACCTCATCGGACCACTTCCCCCCGTCGGACGGTATCGTTATTGTCTAACTGTGATCGACAGATTCACGCGATGGCCCAAAGTTTGGCCACTCGAAGACAGCTCCGCACCCAACGCCGCAAATGCTCTCGTCAACTGTTGGTTTTCCCGATTCGGCACACCGTCCCGAATCACGACTGACAAGGGCGGACAGTTCGAATCCGCGTTATTCCGATCTCTCGCATCAACCTTCGGTTTCGAACGCTTTCGGACCACTAGTTTACATCCCTGCGCCAACGGTCTAGTCGAAACTTTTCATCGCCATTTAAAAGCGTCACTCATGTGTTACCCGACTATGAACTGGCTACAAGCTCTACCACTCGTTCTTCTCGGAATCCGCAGTGCCTTTCGTGAAGAACTTAACACGTCCCCAGCCGAACTAGTCTACGGTGAACCTCTACGTCTTCCTGGCGAATTAATTGAATTACTCATCCAACAACAGTTCATCACTGCCCCCAACAACCTCGTTGACTGTTTACGTCGTCAAATGTCCGAATTACGGCCAGTACCCCCCGGCAGTCACTCGATGAAGAAGCCCTTCGTATTTCAAGAATTTTCGTCATGCACACATGTTTTTCTACGCGACGACACCAAACGCCGTTCGTTACAACCCCACTACACTGGTCCTTATCCCGTCTTAAGCCGCGATGACAAAACTCTCACTATCTCCGTCAACGGAAAGTCGCTCAAAGTCAGCGTCGATCGGGTTAAACCAGCCTATTTCACGTCGTCCATGACATTAGAACATTCGAATAATCCAGCAGTTGTCAAGAAACTAACACAGACAACTCGCCGAGTACATTTCGTTCTTCCCGGACTTCCAGTCTCCCCAGGGGGCTGATGCGGTGGCCCCCCTTCTACTACTTTTATTATTTTTATTTATTTTCCGACACATGGTTAACAAAAATAAAGCAGTTCGGTTTTATCGTTTCAACAAATAATCGTAATTATCTAAATAGGAGATCCTAAAATCTCTCCAAGCTCGCTCTCATTTATTGTAACCACGCTACACTTTTCCAAATTTCCACCTTCGTTCGAAGGTTTCACCATTCAGTCCTCTTAAAAACACTCGGAAAATTCTGTCCACCAAGTACGCGGATGGTATGTTTTTTATGACAAAAATGCCGCACACGTTCAGATTGGGATATATACCCCCAGCGCTGGAGTGATTATTTTGAAGACGTTCCGGCTCAAGAATAGAGCTCGTAAATATACTTCGTCCCCGTATTTCATTGGCAAAAGAAACCCCTCTTGATGGGGAAAGACAAGTTTCTGTAGCAACACTGTTGTACAGGTTCGACGTCGGACTTTGAAAAATCCGATCGCATCAAACATATAATGAGCCAAATGTCATTTCAATCGATTTCTGTCAATTATCAAACAAGATAACTCTTTTTTTTTTTATGAAATAACACAACCTCTCGTGTTCCTGTTTTTGTTTGTCTCAACTGGGCTATTAAAATAACTTTGTGTCGTTATTAACTTTTCAAATCGGTCAAGTATTGTAAAAATCGATCGTTAATGGGAAGGAAGGCGCGTGCCTACAGAGAGGAAGAAGACATCAAAAAATTCTGATTTTCGAGGAAAAATTTGGCCGATCCACGTGTTACAAAAAAACAAGATAGTGCGGAAAAAAATGTAAATATCAGTGCTTTTATTACTGCATTTTAAGCTATTTTTAATTAATAATTTATTTTCAGGGTTTCAGCGTTGTTTGTTTCCTTCTTTATCTTCGACTAGAGGCTTCGTCGTAGAAAATTGTATTTTTCTTGTTTATTTTTGTTTGTACCATTATTATACCTACTATAAGTAAATTTTAATAATTATTTAGTATAAAAGTAAAGACTAAAGAAACGACTGCGATGGTGTGCTTCTTTTCTGTGGGGAAGAGAAAAAATACGACCAATGTGACTAATAAACGCACAGCACCGGACGGTTTTCGAGAGAAAATAATTAAATGCAAAGACTGTTCCTCAAAGACGTTGATGGGCAATAAGTTGCCATGGTATGCTGACTTGTGAAATGGTTTTACAGAGGGAAGGGGAATTTTAGACCCCTCCCCTCCCCTCGGGGGTGGTGGGTCTATACTCCTACACTGTAATTGACCACCTGTACATATATTTACATAAATTAAAGAGGCTTTGAGGAGAATAGAAACAAAACTCGCAAGCAGGAAGCGTGTGGTGGAGGAGGCGAACCATGCATGAGAGACTCTCTTCGAGGTTTGTGGAACTTATGAATGTAACCCGTGATCACGATTCTTCGAGCACTATTGTCCCCTCAACCCTTCCCCCTCCCTGACTCACACACTAAAACGGTTGTTATCCCACGGTGTTATACACACACATTTCGCAAATTAAATTGATATCTTACGACTCTGTTCACTTTCCAGATTGTCGTCTGTCAAAACGTTTATTCAAGATGGCTCGATTATAACCGACATTCCTCTCCTCGTCCCCTCAATATAAATACGCCCTTCCAAATGCATAAATAACGGTGTGAGACATTGATCCGGGACAGTCTAAATTGTCTTTCAGCCAAACCAAACCCATTTACATAAATCTCGCTCCCTTCGCTACTTTTCAACCCTGATTTTTCTTGCCAACGCGATTCTGAACAGAATAAAAAAAAGTTTGTGAAGAGGGGAAGCTGAAAACCAAAGTTCCCTTCCACAATGACTGAAGTAGAAATCGAGAAAGACTGACACTGCGGGAAAGGTGCGGACTATTTGTGACAAACGATGCTAGGAATCTTTCCCTTACCCATCAAGCTAAATTTATTTCTGAACAGACAAGGAAAAGTAAATTGTCTTTGGTCAGTGATCCCTTTAACGCTGAAGAGATACCGCAAGCTCTTGGTTTGTCTACATTTTGTTTTTTTCTCGAATATTTTACCGGATAACAAAAAACCTTCATCGTATGGTGTTCTCTCCTTTGAACCTGGATCAATTTTTTTTTTTTTTCCAAAAACGGGGGAAAAAATTACTTGGACTGCATGAAATTGCGTAATGGGACCCCCTCTTTCTCTCTCTCTTTACTTTTTCGTCTCGTAAATTTCGTTAATGGCGTTATTAACCATCCACTCTCCGACACCGTGCGCACAGAAAAAAAAAAAAAAAGTCAAAAGCGAAGAACGGGGCCCTTTACAAGAAGTTTGCAATAATAAAACCCCTCCCCCCCCCCTATAAATCGTGTTGGACATAAAGAAATATGGCCTCTTTATAAGGGCTTTACTTTAGGGAAAATAATCGTAGGGGGAAGTGATTGTGAAATTTTATATTTATGAATTTCATTTATTTTCCTTTTTTCGAGAGATCCAAAACAATTTTACGGTAGATAACTAAGCGATTTATTAGTTATTTACGAAACACGTTTCTAAAATATTTTTGACGTTGTGCGATAGATGTTCTTTTATGCAAAGAATCTACAAATAGCTCGGTCGAATGGTTTTGTTTTGCTTGACTTGACGATTTTCGTAGAATTTTTTTATCCCAATTTCGATATAAATTAAGAGATATTTCCAACTTTGTTTTAGCCCAAATCGTTTAACCTTGAGAGAAGAAGGGAGACAACAAATTGCTGGTATTTTCCCTCCGCCCAGCCTCCTTCACAGCTGTTCAACCATTCCCCGGAATTTTTCGACGATTTTCAGCCCAACAGTTGCGTAACTTTATGAAAAATAAAGAATTTCGGACAAGAAAAAAAAAAAAATATCTCAACGAACATAAACCGTTCGGTCTTCACCTTAAAGTGTCAAGCCTTCCGACCATTGAGAAGTTTAGAACGATTAAAAACTAAAATTGTCGGAATAACTGAAATATCCTTAACCGTTTTTTGTGGTTGCGTGTGTGAAAATCTTCCTTATAATAAATGAGCCATAGTGGAACATAATATAGGCGAAACCCAAACAAGGAGAACGTTCTGAAACCGAATTTTTTTAAAAATAAAAAATGTTATCTTGATCGTTACCAAACAAGAGATGAAATTAGCAGCGACCGAAAAAAAAATGGGAAGATCCTAGATGGCGAAACGCGGAATTTTCGGCTTTCTTCTAGGAGCTGTACATAAATTAACAAGTTGAAGAAGATTTCTAATTCCTTTTTATAAAGGTTCATATTTGGTTCACAGGAGTCCCTCGGAGAAATTAACCCCTTTGAGTCAAATTTGGTGATTCCGTGCTGTTTAGTTATTTTCCGGCCGACTGTCAAAGCAACACGTGGTGGGCAGAGAGGGCTTCGTTTAATGATTATTCATAAATAACATTGGAATTTTGTTTTCGAAGTTCTTGCTCATTGACAATCCTCTCTATATACGCTCTGCGTCTGAAATTAAGAAAATAGCTATAATGTCCAGTTTCTGTAATCTTTACGCGACTAAAATTTTAAAAGGCAAATGTGTACTGTTTTGGGGGGGAAGTTCACGGCTAAACGTTAACAAAGCGCTAATATTGATGGATAAAATTACAAACAAGCGCTCATTATCCATGGCTGGAAAAATTCGCCGATAAAATTAAGGAAAAGCGATAATTCGCGAATACATTTGGAATATGTGAAATCGAGAAGACGAGACATTTCATGGCTTCCCGATAATACATCCTGACCGAAATTGATAAAAATCATCAAGTCGCGGTTTATAGTGGCCCTTTTATAAGGCTGAAATACAGAAGAAGAAAGAAAAAACAAACAAACGCTAATGTCCTGTCCTTGAGGCAATCCCGCTGCTAAATTGCAAAAAGAGCGCTCATACAAGGCTAAAATCGAGAATAATCGACCATTCACGAATAAAATTGAGAATATATACCTACGCTAATTTGCGTTCCCTGGCTGAAGCTATAAAGATAGAGAAAAAGGGCGATATTCATGGCTAATAGTGAAAAAATCGCTTATTCGCGGCTGAAATGGTGAAAAAGTAATAATTCGCAGCGAGGGGGGGGGGGCGGATAGGCTCGCAAAAATACAAAGGCTTGCCTGCCTGGCGATTTTGGGGCCATTCCGGACAACCCCTACGAGGGCGATACAAAGATTACTAGGCCTGAAGCCCTTGGACATTAAAGTCAGGGGTCGGGCACTTGAAGTTGCCTACAGCTTGAGATGTCAGGGAGGCCTAAAGCGGGCCAGGCAGGGCCAATGGGACTGGGAAGGGGAACTAAATAGAGTATCCCCGTCCTCGGCACTTAGGCCGGATTACGTGATTAAAAGGAATGACTTCTCGACCAAAATCAAACAGAGAGTCATTATGAGAGAAGAAGGTTGGGAATCCCGGCAAGGGGAGCTGGTGTGTTACACGGACGGCTCCAAGAAGGGTCAGGAAGGACCGACCGGAGCTGGAATTTTCGTGCCGGAGCTGGGGGTGGAAATAAGTATCCCGCTAGGGGGACACACCACAGTTTTCCAGGCCGAGGGGGTAGCGATCGATGCTTGTATTCGGGAGCTACTGAAGCGGAAAGTGACAGGTAGGGCGATCGGTATCTACTCTGATAGTAGCGCGAATCTGGGGGCGATCACCAAACCCGTGGTGGACTCAGCGGCCGTGGCTGGATGGATTTTCGGCTCGAAAAATGGCGGACAGACTTTCCAGCGATTCATGGACGAAGTTCTTCGAGACCTCCCGTTCGTCTTCACATACCTCAATGACGTCCTGGTCGCTTCCACGTCTCCAGAGGAACACGAAGAACGCCTTTCTCTTGTGTTCAAGCCTTTTGTCTCTCGCCAACGACACTACATTTTCTCCATCGTCTTATTTTCATTCTTCGAAGGAATCAACATCGCTAAGGACTCACCTGGTTCGCTGGTGGGGGGTTGATGTAGCATCCCCTTCATAATTAATTATTTTAATTATAAAAAGAAACCCGTGAAATTTACTTTTTCGTGTCAAATCCACGTCAATTAGGCTTAAAGAGGAGTGAAATCTGCAGAGACTAGCCGTCGACAGACGTAACTAAGACCATCAGGATGATGAAGGTGACTCTGGAATTATCCGTTTCGTCTTTGCACGGACGAAGAATCACACCTAGCTACGAAATTATGCTCTGACACTTCTGACAGTAGTGCTAGTATTTGAGGGGGGGGGGCACTTGCTTGATATACCTCACGCTCATTAGACCCATTTGGGAATACGGAAGCCAGATATGGGGGGGTGCGTCCAATTCACAGGTAAAACGAGTCCAAACTTTTCAAAACCGTGCCCTAAGGATCATCACCAACGCGCCGTGGTATATCAGAAACGCCAATCTTCACAAGGACGTTAAAATCCCAACAGTACAGGAAACCCTGCAGGCCTCTTATTCCCGTTTCCACCAACGACTCCACAACCATCCAAACCCTCTAGCAGCCAGCATCCTCGATGCAGTTCCACCAGACCGACAAAATCGCCGACTTAAACGCAAACGTCACACCGATCTCCTCCCCTCAACCCAAGATGACCAACCATAGCACCAATAACACCCACCGGCTCATGACGAACGTACCAATTAACTAAGTACCTATTAAATTACCAAATTTCCTTTATAAAGAGAGAAAGTCACTGGACTTGTACTCTCAAACATGCGTCGTGTGATATTTTCTACCTATAATTTATGATACTAACTGTAATGTATTTATATGCAATAAAGTTATCTTGTTAAAAAAAAAAAAAACTAATTTAAATTTGCGTCAAAAATTGGAAATACGTTATTTCGCGGCTTCCTCGGGAGACTTTGAGGCTAAAATTGAGAAAAAGCGCTAATTTATGGCTATGAGTGAAAAACTCGCAAATTCGCGGCTAAAACTCAGACGAAATCGCTATTCCGCAGTGTATGATTACGGTGAACAAAAAATGCTAATTTGTGGTCAACATTTCGAGAATTTTACGGCTAATATTGAGTAATTTTCAGCTCATACTGAGTAAACCGCTAGAAAATCGCTAATTTGCAGCTAAAATTGTGGAAAACGCCAACTCGAGGAAAGTTGAAGAAACATCGTTGATTCACAGGATACCAAATCTACTTTGCTGCTAAAGTTGGGGAAAAGCGCATATTTATGTCTTTATGGTGGGGGGGGGGGATTACCCCGCTAATCAGTTGCTAATTTGCGGCGAAAAGCGCTAATTTGCTGTTAAAGTTGACAAAAAGCACTCATTCGCGGCTAAAATGGAGAAATTCGCATTTTAAACTTGGCATAAGTGCTGTTTAGCGGATAGACTGTGGAAATAGCGGTAATTTACCTACAATATATGGAAAAGGCCATGGCTAAAATTAGGAAAAGGCCTTAGAGGTTACCAATAGAGGTTTTATGTATGTATACACTGAGAGAAAAAATGAGGTTCTCGGCGTTGAAAATACCACCGATCTTCTTCGAGTAACATTCTCCGGTGATGTTCGGCGACTTTTTGTTCTGTGTAAAACCACTGAGTAAAATTTTGGTAGTTTGCTTCCGAACTTCGTCTTCAATGAGCCTATGTTCGGTCACCTGTGCCTATATGTTTGGGGCATAGGTTCTCCGGCTTATCTGCAGAAGTTCGGTGGGGCTAGTCCCTTGATATCGGTGCGCAATCAATCATGATCGGAAAATACGCTTCCCTAGTTCGGCAACCCGTCTATTTGGGCAAATGCCTTGTTTCTCACGTTCGGTGGTATTCAGCATTAGCTCGCCGGTGTTTAGCGTTGAAGTTCGGTATGGCGGGAAACAGCCACCGAAATTCAGCGAGGGTGGAATGAGTCAGTAGAAAGAGGAATAATGGCCTGTGTTTCACAGTGAAGGTCAAACAAGGAGAAGCATGGCTCTATAAACTATAGTACACAGTTTAAAATGCTTGTATTACCCTTTATATCGATAAAAGGGTATAAAATATATAGCACAATGTACAAGTAAAAGAGAATAAATTACATAATCTGAAAATTAGGCTCACAATAACACGCATTCAATCATGCAGCATCACTATTATAATATTCTTGAAATAAGTTCATCCGTCATGATAGTCATGAAGCGCCGTAAAACTCGATAAAAATTAATTACACCGAACTACACCAATCGAAATAATAATTTTAGTACTTCCCAATAACCAATACTTTCTTACGGTCACCCAACACACACAATCACCACACTGAACACTGAACTCGTGCTCTCCTCTCCCCAACTCAGTTAGAACTAGAAGCTTCATTCCTTCGTCTCGCTCGCTTGGCGTGGTTACTCGGCGGATAGCCAACGACGATGGGCTACTTGTCGCTGGCAGAAGTGACCTGTTCCCTTAGACATGAGATTTGTCGCCTTCTTGAATTATGTAAATTTTATTCGACCGAATCTATTCGATCGAATTTTAAGTCACCGAAGAAATAGTTCAGTGGAGAAGTAATTTCTTCTGCGGTGAATGTTCACCTACGTTCGGCTATGGGGACCGTGCAAAGATAAGAAAAAGAGCGCTCTAGGGGAAGAGCTGTAAGTATAGGTACAATAATGAACGCCGGTACTCATCAAGATTTCAATAGAGTTTGGTACGACAACCGAAGAAAATCTCAGATTTAGACAATTTCCTATTATAAAATTCCTCCTAAAGCTATCAACGAGCTTTAGTAATGGAGTGACTGTAATGTTAAAATTAATTACAAAGTTATATTAGGGGAAAAGTTCGGAGAAAAATGTTGCTATACCTGAGGTCAGTTCTCTTTTCAAGAAGTATCAAGTAAGTTCAATGCAGTAATCGCGTAGTGATATTATTATTCCTTGAAATTGGTCAACAAGTATCATATTATTTTCCAGGTAGCCAGAATTTCTCTATCCAGTTTTGGAAAGTACAGGGCCGTATTCTTATAGTCGTCACTCAAGCTGAGTATTTGCTTAAACGGCTTCAGTCCGGTCGTTCTAATCGTCGTAAGTCGTCTGTTTTGAAGCGAAATAAGCAAATACTCAGCATAAGTGACGACTATGAATGAAGGCCAAATGTTTAAATTAGGAGACCGATGCCTATCTCACACTCACCTCAACCCTTATAACCCCTGCAAATTTGCCGTCGACTTACCAAATACCCTGCATACATTAGAAACAAAATTGCTAAGCAGAGAAAATCAATCCGAGCTTAATCACTTGTTCTTGTTGGGGGGGGGGGTGTGAATAAAATAGTTTTGAAGGAAAGGATTAGTAGATTTTATTGGCAGCCCCAATGCTCGAGTTTACAGTTGTTACGTGAATGAAACAACACGTGAACTCAAAGAACGTGTCATCAAACTCCATCGCACATTGGCATCCCACATGAATAAATATCACTCCGGTTTCGTGGTCAAAGGTGTCAGAGATAACTGTTGTTGCTGTTGACGTCGAAGGACGAATAAAAGACCCCTTTTCGGAAGCGATGGATTCCAATGACGGGGTGTTAGTGGAGCTTTCGTGAGATATCCTTCATCTTTTCTCCCAGTCGAGATCCAGGTCGCTTCTTGTACGCCTCAGGGAAGATGGTATAGACATATGATGAGTGGTTCAACAACTAATCACGATTAACAATGTAAACATCTATATCAGGATTCATGTTGGTCGCTGTTGGCAACTAATCACGATCAAATTGATCTCGTTTAAAGTTGATCGTGATCAGTTGCCAATAGCGACCCACATGAATTCTGATAAAGTGTTTACATTGTAATCGTGATTAGTTGTTGATCGTGGTTTAAGAAGTTGGTGAAATCGGACCTAGTGCTCATTAAGCGCTGAACAAGTCTGAAGTTTTGCAACGCAGCCAGTCACTCCAGTTGGCAAGGATTAAGGCAACGCAAAACTTGAGGCATTTTGTGCAGGTGATCTTATAGCAATGAAACAAATGAAACGAAAGACAAGGAACGTAACTTCCTTGCCATTTCATTTAACATATGCTACATGCGAAAAGAGGGTACTTACTTCTTGCGGTTGACGGCTTTTATCCATCGCTCTCGCCGCTCCTTCTCGTTGGGTTTATTCAGGGAACGACAACTTTCACGCGACAATTTTCTCGTGCGTTGTGGCAACCCACAACCGAACTAATTACCATTGGGAGGAAAATTCAAAAAAATTATTATAAATGAGGAAAAAATGACAATAACGAAAATAAAAATAGTGTCTTGATTGGAAACACACAAGACTGATTATTTTGTTCCTGTACACAAATCGTAGAGGTCACCGCTAGATGGCGCAGCGCGCACTTTGCACTCCGGTCCCCATCGGGAGCGGACACGAATGCCTAACCTTCACTGATAAGAGTGAAAATTATAATTTGGTGGGCAGCTTGCTGTGTCTTCGTATAGAGAATTTTAAGAAAAAGTCATTTTTCTTATTATAAAGTTCCCTCCTGTGACTTTATATAATTATTTTGAAGTGAAATGAACCCCACAAAGCTAAGTTCATACGCTGAAAGCCTTGTCGATGCTCTCCGAGACCACGCCAAAATAACTGCACTTGGTGTCGACCCACTTGTAAGAATGTAAGCTCCTTATTTATTGCATTAATGTTAATGGAATTAGTTTTTCCCCTATTCCTTCGTATTCAGGGGCCTTGGATCTGTCTTCCACTGGAAGCGTTTTTGAGCGACGCTACAACGAGCGTTCATCCCATAGGCTCAAATTGGATGTGACATCGTCCACTGCAGGCTTAGCTGCAGTCAATTCAATTTAAGGCTTTGAGATGTACGCTCGTTGTAGCGCCGCTCGAAAACGCTTCCAGTGGGCGACCGGCCTTATTCAAAGACCTTATAATGGAA
The DNA here is from genome assembly GCA_038030265.1 of Corythucha ciliata. Classification (NCBI taxonomy): domain Eukaryota; kingdom Metazoa; phylum Arthropoda; class Insecta; order Hemiptera; family Tingidae; genus Corythucha; species Corythucha ciliata. The sequence continues at coordinate 4,331,743 of CM075938.1, forward strand.
GCTTAAGGCTTAAAATTAAGGCAGAGTTATTTGATAGATATTGGGGTCTTTGCTTGAAAGGCCTCCGCGCTTAAGATGGATAATTCGATAAAGGAAACTTTCAGATTATTTCCCCTGAATAGGGCTTAACGTTCCTTTACAAGTTTGATCGGAGATCGTGGGGTAATTGCAATTTTCAAATTTTTGTTCAAAGAATTGATGATTACTCCTCGGATGAACGTCACTTTCCTCCTTTAACATGGACTTCGTCAATTATTTGGTCTTCGGTGTGAGTGCTTATACGATGGAGCATCACAAGAGCTACAAAACCTTGGAGTCCTACACTAATTTCAAAAGTTCGTAAAATACATCGGACCCATCATAATGAACAATCTCATTGTTGTCACCGGTAAAGTAAATTAGCATGATGTGATTTCTGTAATTTGACACTTTTCGACGTCTATAGGGTTTAATTGGTTAACCCCCTTGGTGAAAGGAGGTACATAAACTTCAGCCATGTGACGGTTGACCTGATCATGTATGTGAAAACCACGATCGCCCAGCAGTAAGTCTCCCGGAATTAGTTGATCAAGGATGCTGCAATTTTCAGCGATAATTTTTTCACTGGAATGGCCTGCGTATGCTTCGGACATAATCATAACGGATCCTTGAGTAACGATTCGTACAAGGAATTCAGCAGTCATTGCATGCTTATTATTGGAAATATGTTGGAAGGAGGCTACCTTGTTAGAGGGATTTTGACAAAAAACTTCGAAGCAATCAATAAATTAATAAAATCGTGAGATATTTTTAATAAGTAGTTACGCAGAGAGAGTTAACCCGAGGCCACAAAGAGCGATTTGCTAGGAACTTTCGAAAATAATGGAAATGTCTACGACTCTAAAGGCCTAAAAACCAATAGGATGTCGCGTTATAGTTACACGATTTCTCAAAATTTAAAGCGATTTATTAACTCCGGCGAATGCCCACCGATCTCCAAATATGAGAAAAACCCAAAATTTACGCGAAATATTAGAAAAACAGCAATACCGGCTATGCATTTCCATTACGATACCACAGTCAATGGCCCAGCAAGTTAGAATTTGGAGGTAATATAACCCAACTCTTATCTCGTGTCCGTTCCCGATACGACCGCAGAACGCTCAACCGCAGAAACATCGGCGTTAATTTTACAATATGGCTGCCTTCTTCGGTGAAGATTAACCACCGAAAAATTGGAATTCTCAACTGAACGAATTTTTCGGTGAAGAGTGAGCTGGTTCGGTGGTGTTTTTTTTTTTTCCTCAGTGTAGTTAGAGACTTTTAGGGGCCTCTTGAAGATTTCCGCCCCGGTCCCCGATATAGGTCCACCAGTGACCTCACCTCCTTTTCAGTTCACGATCCACCAGTGCTCGCCGGTTCGGTACTAAAAACTTCGTGACAACTTGCCTACTTTTCTTTGCGCATCGCGGTGCAGTGCCAACTTGTCTATTGAAGGACCTGATATTTTTGAATTATTTACTTTTCGTGTTTTTCGCACTATCTGCCGTCGAAATCGAATTTTTGAAAAGTATTTTAAATTGTATTTGTATTTTATTCAAAATACAATTCAAAAATTAATTGTATTTCAGTATTTAAAATACATTTTTGAAAGTATTTTGGGCTTTGTATTTGAAATACATTTTCAAAGTATTTTGCCCACCCCTGCACGAAGGGGACAGAGCCCCTTTTCCGAAACTCGACTTTGTCAAGTCGAAAAACAGATATTCGTTTGTAAATTCATTAACCATTATTTATGAAAATAGGTATATGACGATGGTCTGATTTTGAGAGGGGCGCCACGCCCATGGGGCTCGGGGGGGTTTTGGACACCCACCCCTCCCGGGCCAGTCCACAACTGTTGGTGACGCTGGGTTTCTGCCCGGCACTCTTTTATAAATCTGTATTATAATTGTCAACATTTGCCTACTTTATACCAATGATTCCAATACATTTCATTTAATGGGAAGCATTCAATTTATCAGCAATTCTTAATGCAGGTCTTTGATCGATGCAACACAGCACACCGGTTGACTCCCTTTGTTAAAACCGTGAAATTGATGTTGAGTTCGATAGAAAGGTTCCTCCTATACGAATGTGCCAGGCAAATCATTTTTCTCTCACGACAGATAGCAGAAAACCCTTGACTTTTCCTTTCTATCTGTATACAACACGTCAACATAGCGGGATAACCCTTTCTCGAGTCTCCTATTTTACAAAAAACTTTCCGCATTTATAATCATCGTATGAAAGGTATTATCGTACGGTTTTCAAAGTTGCTCATATTATGCCGCGACGACACGCGAGACGACACAAAACCATCTGTTTAGCATATACTACACACCCTCGCGTACTATCTCATACAACCCTCCCCCCTCCTCACCTTCACCACCGCCTCATATTGCGTTTACTTTGCTTCCATCACACACTTGACTCTATTTTAAACGATCTAAGGTCACGAGAAGAGAGACAACTCGATAATAAATTTTCTTTCTTCAAAAAAGTGTATTGTTTTCATTCCTCCGCGGGTCGCGTGTACGAAGGGAGTTTTTCAGCCTTCCGTGACGCTTCGAGAGACCGGATAAAAAAAAAAAAGTTTGATGATGTTACTGTTGTAACGAAATGAGAGAGCGAAACGTGATGAGCATGAGGAGTGGAGGATCGCTTGGTGCGGTGACGTCACTCAGGTGAAACAAGGTGGCTATAATGAAATCAATAATGTATTATACGTTTTGAGCAGGACTATAGGCGGCTGTCTCTGTGGACGTCATAATTTGACGGTGACGCCTTCAAATCCATCAATTTCGTCATGTAAGAAAGGGAGAGGATTTATCGATTTCGTGTAACGACGTGGAATTCATGAAATAATGAAAAAAAAAAAAAAAATGAAAGATGAGTGGGGCAAGTTTATCTTTGAGCTAAAAACGATCGCTTTCTCTCATTTTGATTATAGAATGGTGTACATAAATTCAGAAAGAGAAATACTTGTATTCACAAAAACCGAGGTGACTCGGCTTCGATATGCGTATTCTGTAAAGTTCAACCACATTTCTAACTGACCGCAATCATTAACGCTATTACAGGGATGAAAATACACGTGCTGAAATAGATGGGGTGTAGGAATTCGACAGGGGCTTCTCTCTCTCGCTTTTTCTTTTTCTGTTGAACAACATGCTCATCAGAATTTCTTGAATTGAGTATATAAATTGAGAAACAAGTAAGGAAAAAGAATGCAATTTATTTCGCTTCTTTTTTTTTTTTTTTTGCGTGTTTGTTGGTGTCGCGTTACTTGCGACGCTTTGAATCACCCCGCAAAAGAAACACGAAGGAAATTCAAGGTTTTTATTTTCTCTCTTTCTCGACCCATTCTCACTAATTCGTGACAGATATCGGTCATCATCCATGAAGAGATCCTGCTAAGACTGACATTTTAAGGAATTGCGGGACAAAAGATGACCAAGGATTTAAGAAAGTGTTTATTTTTGTTTCTTATCAACTTCATCAAGAACAGGTCGGCGTGATTTTTTTTTTTTTTTTAAAGAGATTTCTTTTTCATACAAAAATTCTGGGGGGGAAATATGGGAAAGAAGCTTGTCCCAGGAGTGACAAGGTCAATTCCCATGCTCAAAAAGTCAACCCATTATTTTGTATTTTTTTATAAAAATAAATAAATAAAAGGGAAAAATATATCCTTGGTAAAGACAGGGAGGATCCTCCGAGTTAAATTTATCTTCAGGATCGTCGTCATGACGAAAAGATAAGGTCATGAAAGTTAAAGATTTTGTTTCTCATTAAAGTCGTGATTCTCGCTGTAAAGTTTATCAATCGTTTCGGCAAAATAGTTTTTCTTAAACGATGTTAAATATCCGAATAAAAATAAGTGTACACAGTCTAGGGAGGAAAGGGAGAGTCCGGTCAAAGGCTTTTTAATAAGTAGCTACCGCGAGCGAAACTGGGCAATAAATTGGGAGCCACCGAGCACAGTAGGAGGGCCCCTCACTGTATAACGAAGAAAATAAATTAGAAAAAAAAAATCTAAGCACAAGGAGAGAAAGATTAAAGTAATATATATTTTTTTGTATTCGACTTGAATTCATTGGTTAAATAGCGAGTTGTAATGTTTTTGGCGAGTTACATATTTTTCGCTCTTTCAAACGCTCTCCAGAGGGACAAGACTTAACTAGGAGTAAAATTGTACATACATAAAAATTAAATATCACCGCGCACGGGAAATAAATTATTTAAATGTCTACGGACTAGAAAGCAATTTAATAATTATTGTTTCGTTTGGATACCTCAAGGGATTACGAAAAAAAGGAAGAGCTTGCCGCCTGGAGTTTGCCACCCACTTTGGAATTATAATATTTTTTTGTAATCGAGAGTTGTCCCCATCGGGCATTAAAAAAAATCGTGTCATTTTCTTTTTTGATAACCTACATTTTCGACGTTTTAAAAGAAGAGAAGGAAGAAGAAACGAGATCAGGTTTTTGTAAGCAGATGACTTCTCTCTTCTTCTTAGTCTCTTTATGTTGGCGGCAGGGGCAATTTAGTGAATCACATCAAAGCGATTTCGGAAGTTTGACTTAGACAATTTGTTTTCTGTTTGGACAATTTTATTATAACTCGCTTGTAAAGGTGGTCCTCCTTCTTCACCAGGGCATGATTTAAGGTCCGGTACAAGGTTTATAGCGCAGTTTTAAAGGCGTCATTCACTGAGGGGGGTGCCTGTTTTGATACTGAGAGTCTTAATTTTAGAGCAATTTTCGGTTTTTTAAGAGTTATTAAGTTGTAACCTGTAAAGGTTGTAAATTCTGCTCGGCAAGTTTTACATAAGAGCGTTTGTACCCTTTCCCCAACACTTTGAATTGATTCGTTTTAAACGGAAATATTTCTTTAGGAAGGGTGGAGGAGGGCGCCAGTCTTTTCAGAAAGGACACCAAAAAAAAAAAAGTATGGCGTTACGAGTCGCCTTCTTGAATCCGTGAGTGCATACGGTTCAGGCCTTGTCAGCTTCTGAGCTTGATACAAAATAAACAATCGAGTCAAAATTGAAATGGAACGCTACTAAAGATCAATTATCCGTCATCAATTAACAAGTTTTTTAGAACAAAAACGAATAAAAAAAAGTAGTAAACTTCGTGATTAATTGCCGGTGGGACATTTTTCACCTTCACAGATTAATTAAAATAGCCCATTATATCCATTTATTTCAATATTTTTAAAGATAATCTTTATTATTGATAAATTCTATCAATCAGTTTACCTCAAGCGAAATTGATTATTTTCCTCGGCAGACTCGTTCGGCCTTACAAACATAGCGATCAATCATTACACGGCAAGTATAGAAGAAGTGGAGCGTCTAATTCGTGAAGAATTCAAGTTAGGCAATTTGCATTCCTTCCGATAGGCTGTGCGGGACAAGTCTATTTTTAAAAGTGTGTGTAGGATGCAGAAACTTCACTTGGTCACTAAAATCACAAAGAGTTACCATATTAATTATTAAACGTTATTACATTTCATTAAAATATGTACATTATATAAGTTTTATTATTATATAAGTTATATATAGAAGTGAAGTCAAGATGGCGGATCGGGATAGATTGCTTTTATGTGCTCTGTCAGAACGAGTTTTCTGACGGTGATGACGAACTTTTTTGTGATGGATTCTGTTCACGTTCGTTTCATTATGGATGTGCGGCACTTTCCAAGCAAGAAAGTAATACGATGGATCATTTGAAGGGGTGTAAGTGGATTTTTTTTGGAATTTAATGGAATTTAATGGAATTTATTATCGAAGAAATACACAGTTACAGTTACCCATGCTCTAGGGGACAATTCACCCTTTGTAGCTCTGGAATCAACTAAATGCGAACCAAACAACAGGAATAAACATATTTAGAAATGTCACGATAAGGCATCAATAAAAAGTAGTGTCACGATTGATTAATAACATGTAAAATAAATAAATAGATTCGGTCGTATGAAATGAAATGAAATTGAAAAAAATATGAAATGAACATAAGTTATAAACGCAGGGTGTGAAAACTAGGCAGTTTTATCAAAAACAATGTCAATGAAAAAATATAAAAATCAATAAATAAGTAAAAGTATCAATGACTAGTTAAAACAATAAAAATATCACTCTGTAGATTCAATAAATAACATGTGGTAAGAATGTATAGAAAAAAGCCAATGATTATAATGGTGCAAAATGAGGAATCAGAGGGTATGGGAGACGTAAGAAGATTGACACGAATAAAAGAGAGAAAAAAAAAACATGCACATTAAATCGAAATATTATTCGCTGCAGAAGGAAGACGTGGGGAAGAAGGCATGACCTGAAACCAACAACGAGGGCACCGGGCACATAACAGAAGGTTCTTTCTCACAGAAAATCCCAAACTCAGAGCAAGTTCGACCCAAGAAGCAGCCGGAGGTAATTCTTCCTAAACACGATAGGGCAATTCATCGATCTCAGTCGAATTGGAATCGAATTCCATATCTTGGCCGCAGTGACCACAAAGCCCCTCTGAAAGGAGGTTGTGCGGTGGGCCTCCACGACCAAATCCAACCCAGGGGCTCTCGTCACTCGCTGTCTGGTGCTCCCCTTGAACGTGAAGAGTTCGAATAAATACGTAGGCTTCTTGACCAAGAAAAGTTTGAAAAGAAAGCACCCCATCATGAATTTTCTCCTTACCGCCGGCTTGAGCCACCCAAGCTTTTCGTAATAAAAGGTTATGGGGCTGTCATACGGCAAGTCATAAACAAAACGCACGGCTGCATTGAAAGCACGTTCAATTCTTACATCGTTTTCCACGGAGATGCTGCCATGGAAGACCAGACAGCAGTAGTCCAAATAAGGCAAAATGAGAGACTTCACCAAGTGTATCCTTGTGCGAATCGGGAGACAATCCTTAACCGCAGAAAGCCTCGCAAGGGTGCCAAACACACTACCGCGAACCTTCCTAGAATGGTCAAGCCACGAAAGATGCGGGTCCAGGGTGACCCCCAAATAAGTGATACGATCATGCCAAGGCAGCGAGCCGGAACGAAGCCTAAGTTGCGGGAGAACGGGACGAAGTGAATCAACGTTAGCTCTCGACCCCATAAGCATTGATTTGCACTTTTCAAGATTCAGAGACAGATGATTGCTGTGAGCCCAATTCACAACAGCTTGGAGGTCCTCCTCAATTAAGTCAACCGCCTGATTAAAGTCGACTGGAGAGAATGAAAAATACAATTTTACATCGTCGGCAAACAAATGATAGCGGCAGTACCTTAGGCACCTGGCCAGATCATAATAGGTAAATACAAAACAAAAGAGGGGCAAGAACAGACCCCTGGGGCACGCCGCAGGAAACCAGAGAACACTTCGATCGCGAACGCGTATGTGGACAAACAACTACCTGACTTCTATGAGACAGATAAGACTGGAACCATGCGATGACACTCCTAGAAAAGCCCAAATCAGCCATCTTCCTGAGCAAGGTAGAGTGATCAACCCGATCGAAAGCCTTGCTAAAATCTAACAGGACCACCGCCGTCACCTCTCCCCTATCCATTGCCTGCTAGACATCATGGGTCACCTTCAGGACAGCAGTCTGGGTACTGAAACCACGTCTGAAGCCCGATTGGAGAGAATCAAAGGCACCCCTAGCCTCCAAAAACTCTGTGACCTGGCCAAAAACGATCCTCTCAAGCAGCTTGGAAACACAGCTTAAGATGGAAATTGGCCGAAAATCTGAAGGACCTGCCGACTCCGACACGTCACTGAAGAAGAAACGGTCATCCTCAAACGGAACCTCAGGGACAGAGTCAACTGAAGCAGGCAACCCAGTGCCAACAGAAGAAAAATGAGAACAGAGAGCGTCAATCGAACAAGGCAGCTCCGGCGTCGGACTCCCAATTTTACCTATCCCAAGAGATTTCAATCTCCGCCAAATCTTTACCTGGTCAGATTCCTCAGCTAATAGCCCGTGGAAAAAGTCACGCTTAGCCCGTCTGACCATTGTGACAACACGGTTTCTCGCCGCCTGGTACGCGCACCAATCCTGCCGACACCGGTGCCTCCGAAACCGTCTCCTAAGCGCCTCCCTACTCCTAATCTCGGCCCTGATCTCGTCCGTCATCTAAGCAGCCCCCCTCCCACCAGCTCCAGAACGAAAAGCCTTAAAAGGGGCATGACGGTTCATTACATCCGTAATTTTCTTGTTAAACGTTGAAACCTTGGCATCAATTGAGGTCTCCGAATAAAGGCGGCTCCAGTCCATACCACGGAGGTCATTTTCGAGCTGATCAGCAACTACGCTTTTATAGCAACGCCTGATAACAACGGGGCCCCCCTGGATGACCACCCTAAACCGATAGATCACGAAAATTAAATCATGATCTGACATTGGAGGCTCGCGCTTCTGCCCAAAAATGTCCTCAGCCAAACTGTGGTCACCTGCAACGGCTATGATGTCCAGCCAGGAAGAAGACTGGGACGGTGTTAAAGATCGGTGTGTCGGGTCGAACGGGACAATACTAAGATCGTGGGAAAAAAGTAAATTTTTAAGGTGGGTGCCCTCAAAGCCCTCGCCACATAGATTGGCGTTCAAGTCACCGACAAAGAAAAAGTGCTGAAATCCGGATCGCGCAAGTGAAAGGGAGCTCTCAAGCTCGCTACCAAACGCCACTCCCGGTGGCCTATAAGCAAGTAAAACGCCGAAACGAGAGTCCCCAACTCCAACCTCCAATACTAAAAAATCAATAATCGATTGATCCGAGGAGGAACAAACAGCACTAGCCCCACCCAGCGCATCCCTAACATAACATGCAACCCCACCACCACGCCCGTCCACCCTGTCCTTACGATGGATCGTATAATCAGGCAGTTTGAAATTACTGTTCGGCATGTCAGGGTCCAACCACGTCTCCGAAACGCATATCACGTCGTAGTCAAGGGGCTCGAAGTAATCACGAAAGTTCTCAAATTTACCAATCAGTGAACGAGCATTGATATGACAGATGGATAACGAGTCCTGCATCAAATCAGGCGAGAGGAAACAATCCAGTAACCGGTAACGAAGTAGAAAGGACAGGGAATCTGAGGACAACACTTCACCAATACCACGAAAGCACAGACTAGAAAATACACATCAACACAGAAACAAAAGCGTTCATCAACAGAGCAAATGAACCCACATGATTCCCCATCCAGCACCAAATCATTGTGTATAATTTTGGGACGAAAAAACGAACGTACGAATGACAAAGACCTAACCCTATTCGGGAAAATGGGAAAGACAATTCGAATATAAAAATGAGTTAATTGGCATCTAAAAAATCGTGACAAAGTAAAAAATAAAATAATGGTAATGAAAAAACAGCAGCATACACAAAGAATATTACGATACAAAAATAAAACAAAATAACAGCCAAAACAGCAGAACCAGTAAGTCAGAGCCGATGAAACCAAGGCGGCTAATTGCTATTTTAACCACCGATTTAGGTCCTCAGGTCGGCTGATAGTGGAGGCCGGAAGGCCTTCCTTTTCACGCACGAGGATGCGTCCGTTTGCCACCCAAACGAATTGAAGCTTCCCACTCCTCATCAATTCCCTGGTCCTTGAGAGAATCCATCTATTTTGGCCGGTTAAACTCTCATTAACATAAACCGGGACGTTAGGCCCTTCCTTAAAGCCGATGTCACGGAGGGAGAGAGAGCGCTTCACTTTCCTTTGCTTGATTAGCTCTTCCCTCTTTCGCTCATTTCTAAAGTGAACCAGGATAACAGGAGGCCTTGTGGGGACACCACCACTTGACACGCGTCTAGCCCGAGATGTTCGAACACGGACTACCTTTTCGACGTCCTCAGAAACAAGCGGCACGCTCAAAGCCTGAGAAGTAGCCTGAAGAATCTCCCATAGGTTCTCCGACGGAGACGGGGGCACACCTGAAATTTCCAACATATGGCCACGCTTCTCTTGTTCAGAGATATTGAGCCGAGCTTCTAAATCGGCGACTCTTTTTTCCAACGCAGCGCTATTAGATGCAAGGCCATTACTCTCGTCCTCCAACGTACTGACTTTAGACTCCAGAGCCAAGACCTTAGCTCCCAGGTCTTTAATGGATCCATGACACATTTCCAACGACTGGATGAGATCCTTGTGTTTCTCATTGACGTCCTTCGAAAAGTTAGATAATTCTTCCTTTAGACATGAAGAGTCATTCTGAAGCTGCAGGAGGATCCCCATCATAGCATCAAGCCTGTTAGATCCAGAAGAATCCGATGAACCACTCGACTCTACCGGCGATTTCGTCACCAACGGGTCACCGTCGCTTGAAGCACCCCTGGGGACTCCCGCAGACCGCACAGGGGTAACCTCTCCCCTTTCCTTCCTCGTACGTGATCTGCATTCAGGGCAATTGTAACTGAGTTCCTTTTTATCCAGCTTCATCACATTAAAGTCCTCCTTCGAAATCCCGACGCATTTGAGGTGAAAAGTGCCAGAGCACTTGAAACAGGAAACTCTGTAAGCGTTATGAACGAGCGTGACGCTGCACTTCAAACACTTTCCCACCAGCGACATGGTCACTCGGAAAAAGAGAAGAAGTTATGCGAAGAAAACACCCTGAAGTTTTTAATCCAGTAGTAGCCTTTTACTAGTGTGCAAGTGAGAGGGAAAATAGGCGCTGCGGCGGCACTCCTCACGGCTCCAAAAATGGTCCGACATTAATTTTGAAAAATGGATTTTACTCGGGTACTAAATCTACAATTCGCATCGTTAACCTTTTTTTAGATTTCACCTCGTAACCCCAAAATCAGACACACAAAATCTCGATTTTTTATAAATTTGGAAAAATCATGTACAGCCCAGTTGTAGGATAAGTCACTGTTTCCAAAACATTTTTTAGATTCAAGATCGGATAATAATTAGCGCCCGAAACAGAAAATTCGTGAATAAAATAGAACACCCCCGCGAGTCACCTACCTAGGGAAAGAGAGTGTTGGAGAGAGGGACTCATACTTGAAGTCAAGGTCACGTCTCATTCACCTCGCTGGTCGTGTTTTTTGTTCTCTATCTCTTCTTTTTTCACGCAAAAACAATAATGTTATACATTTAAAGTGATTCCGGCGAATCGCAGTCGAATGCCCGGTGTCCTGTGTATAACTTTATTAATAATAAAACCTCATTTATTGGGCTTGAGTAAAATATCATTGGTAATTTGGTATCCTGCTCTGATTGCCTGATTGATAAGGTGCATAGGGTAGTGCTCAGCGACCAGCGCATGCATATAAAATATGTGATATATGCGATGTAGCTAAATGTTTAAAAATACCTATGTAATATACATTTCTTCATGAGGACTGATATTTTTCAGGACAAGAGCCCAGGTAAATAGTAAATCTGACAATAAGACCACTGCGTAAGTGTTGTATTTGCAGGAACATTCCCGATTCTTCGTTGTATCTGTTTGAAAAAAAAAAGAGGGGAAAAAGAAGACGGAAGTAAAGCCCATATAACTGAATATTTTACTTCAAAACTGACGATTTTACGCTAAAGCCGAAGTGTTTACGCCTAAACTAAAGATTTCACAGCGCAACTGGCAATTGTAAAACCCAAGGCTTTACCCCCCGCCCCCAACTGATGATTTCACCCTAAAACTAAAGAGTTTAACCCAAACTGATGAAAAACGAATGCTCTTACCTAAACCGAGCACTCTGCATTCAAAACTGCCGATTTTATCCCTCAAGAGGATATTGTACTCAAAAAAACGTTCAATTTCTCGCCAAAGTTGACGTGCTACCCCCCCCCCTCTCACCAACTGAAGATGTCACTTTAAAAACTGGCGATTTCACACCAAAACCAAATTTGACGGTTCTATCTCAAAACAGGCAATTTTATAACACAACTGACGAGTTTCAACCCAAAATTAAAGTTTATTCAGTTTGGCTATACGTTTAGGGCATGAATCGTCTGAAGTTTCAGTACCAATTATTTTCCATTGCGAGAAGGCTCAGTTAGGCAACGTATGAATGTTAAATTTCACCATTTCTCGGGCACGAATGGTTTGTTCAGCCACTTTTAGGGCGTGATTAGCCAGGCTCCACGCAAGCAATTTTTATAGCACGACAGTGGTCAGTGTATCAAGTCCTTCAGGCTGCGGGTAACCAATGCTGGTGATGTGATATAGGGGGGGGGGGGTCAGCCATTTGGTGATGTTTGGACGGCCCATGTTCAAGTGTGTAAACACCAGTGGTCAGCTTACCGGTTTAAGTCGCGAATAGCCATGTTTGGCCATTTTTTACTTTGTTGAGCAAATAGGCATTTTTTGAAAGACACAAATCGTCATTTGCACCATCTGCAGCCTCCGTGAAGGGCGCAAATGATCAGTTTGACAATTTATAAAGCATTAATTAATAATAGTATGCCATGTTCTCCGCCAATTTAGAACCTGAACAGTCAGTTTTGCCTTTTCATAGAGTGCGAATAGTCAGTTTGCCATATCTAGTGCACAAATTGTCAGTATGGTCATTTACATGGAGAAATACCTAGTGTGAAATTTTCATGGCATGAATAGTCAGTTTTGCCATTCAAGGGTCCGAATAGTCAGTTTTGTCGTTTTTAGAGCAGGAATTGCCAGTTTAGCCGTTTTTTAGAGCGAGAATGGCCAGCTCAATCCTTTTATGGGCGCTAAGGTCAGTTTGGGCATTTTTAAGCCTGGGAAATCGCTGTTTTCAGGGCACATAGGGTCAGTATTGACGATTTCAAGGCTTGAATAGCCATAATTGTTATTTTTAGGGTACATAGAGTCAGTTTTCTCTGTTATAGGCGCGAATAGTACGTCCCAAGCCAAGGCGAGAAAGGTCAACTTGGCCATTCAGGGCCGGAGTCACCTATTCATGCATTTTAGAGCGTGATTCGTCAGTTTATTCATTTTTAGAGCTCGTAAAGTCAGTTCATTAGCAATTTTTAGGGTTCAAAACTTCAAATAGTCCATCAAGCCAAGGCCATGGAAGTTTGACAACTCCACGATTATCAATTTTGCATTTTCAGGGCAGGAATAATCTTTTTAGGCATTTCCAGGGCGCGTGAAGTCATTTTGTCCGCTTTCAGGACCTCGATCATTAGTCCGTCAAGCCGAAAGCGCGTATTTGGTCACATTAGTCACGAGAATGGACAGTATGACCATTTCTAGCGCGCCAATGGTCGATTTAGCTACAATCGGAGCGTGAATATTGATCTTTTCAGGCATTTTTAGAAGTTCACCAATCGCTAGTTTAGACTATCTTTAGCTACGCTGTTTGTTCTAGCTATTTTTAGGGCGCGCCAAGTCAATTTACCCATTTTCAAATTCGAATCGTCGGTTTTGTATTTTTGGGCGCGAGTTTAGTCAGTTTATAGTGCCGTTTTTATAGTGGGAGTAGCTAGTTTTAACTACTTTTAGGCAGGAAATGGCTGTCAAGCCATTTTTCTAGTAGAGGGAAACACACCTTTTCTTTAGCCCCTCCCTTGGAAAATCCTGAATCCACGTCGGTCCGCGAAAGTGGTATTTTATGACGCAAAAACGGCGAAATTTGTATCTGAATATTATGTCATCCTTGCGAAATTCGCGAAATTGATTTGTTAATAGCGAAATCCGGGAAATGATTGTTTTAGTGAGCTTCGACGAAACAATGTGATTGTGATTGTCCTGAAGGATTTATACTTCCAGAATTTATTTAGGGGTGGGCAACTGCGCCACTAAATCTGCGCTTTCGAGTGTAGGGGAGGGGAACTGCCTATTCCTGCCCCCCTCTGACTACACCCATGATTGTTTCCTTGTTGTTATGTCCGTCCGTATGTCCAAACAATAGTTTGGGCAGTTTGGGCTTTCAAAAAACACGAATTCTACATAAATACTATAGACTATAAACAATGGGGCGGGAAGAGGAGCATATTTCTACGTCACAATCGGTCTCGACCAATCAAAACACTGAGGCAACTTTTTCGTCTTGTTTACATTGTAATGGCCAACCTTGTTAGTTCTAGTAGCCTTGCGTTCATGTAAGTTCTACATTGAAAGCTTGCTGCATATCGTTTTTTTTTTTCAATAACTCAGTCTTGATGGCTTTGTAGGCATCAAAATTACGTAAAATGGAACTTAAGTGACTACGCTGGGGGATTATCGAAGGAAGGATCGCCGCTATCTAAAAAAAATTGAAAATAAATCGGTGCCGGTCCTTGCTCGTGAATATACTATCGCTCAACATTTGACATCTTGTCATCAATAAAAATCGGGCAACTTATTTCAATCGTAGTGTCCTTTCTAGTACAAAGGTTCATTAGTGGAAATTCTACAGACGCCCGTCATTTCCCGGCGATGTCGAGCTTGGGTAATGTAAATTACCTCGTTGACGTGGTGAGTGCATTCACACAAGAGGAATTTCGCGATTTGAAATCACTTGAACCGCAACACGTCGACAGAAGTGGCTTAGTTAGTACTTCGGGAGTTCGGAATGACGGAGACAAGGGCTTTGTGATGACAAGAGTGAGTTTTCCAAAGGCCAGTTCACAATTTATTGTCGGTACGGGAACGTAAATGCGAATGGGTGCGACTGTAGTCGGACCAGAGCAATCGTTTCATTTCAAACCCTTTCACGCTGCCATCCCGTCAATTTTGAAGTGGCTTAACTTTTAATTATCGCGTTAGGCTCGTTTCACATATACGAGGTTTCTCGCGGCGCGGTTTTGGCTGCAGCGTATTGACCACGTACACCTATACACACGTGCGGTACATATTACTTGGTTCGATGAGAAAGCGGCATTCACGCGGGGGCCTCGTGAAACCGTGTTTGTGTGAAAAGAGCGTTGGGAAATGCTCAACGTAGAATGTCCACGTGCTCCTTTCATAGTGCTGAAGAAGATTACCTCACCCTGATGCTTGGAAAAGAATCTGAAGAAGGATACACGGTCCTTTCCAGCCCTCGAGTAGCAGCACCCAACAAACGCGTAGTTCATCGGCATTTCGTTCTTTTTGGATCGGTCGAATAAACGCCATTTGTGTATTATAGAATAAAAAGACCACGTTTTGATGATTCTCTAGTCAAAATTCATTTTCCAAGTAACATAGGAACAAGACTTCTTGGCCGAGCGATGTGGAGAATACACATTCTGTTCTGCCTCAGTGACTGAAACCCGGAAGAAACTATCTCCGTCTGTGGATCAATTGCTTACAATAGACCTAAATTTCAGCTCATAAAACATAAAACAACTTTTGGAACGTTAAAATTAAAAATATAAATAAATCACTCAATACTGTAATAAATTTGGGGTAACCAGGAAAGGTAATATAACCCAACTCTTATCTCGTGTCCGTTCCCGATACAATTTTTTCGAGTCTTCGCTCATATTGTCAAAAGCTTGAGAAAGTTTGCTATTCTTCGTATGTAAGTGAGGTAGAGCAACGTATATAAACTCGAATCCGAAACAGTTTTGGTCATTTATCCAAGGTAAACGAAAATCGAACTCAATGCCTTCTGAAATGAAGTTTAATGGGGCTACTAGTAATCTTCCACAAGATATGGCTGATTATTTTGCTGACCACTTTGGGTCGGTCTATTCAAAAGATGAGGCTCCTTTGATTATTACTTGAAATTTAACAAATTCTTTATCGTTATGCTCTATGGCATTGTCAAAAGGGGATATTCTTGATGCCCTATTATCCCTAAAGGGTGGGAAAAATAAAGGACCCGATGAAATCCCGGAGATTATGTTAAAGAAATGTTGCTTTGTCCTTGTCGAACCCATTTTTATACTGTACAATAAATCTCTTGAGTCGGGAGTATATCCGGAAAAATGGAAAACCTCGTTTGTGTTGCCTTTGTACAAGAGCGGTGATAAAGATATTGTAAACAACTATAGACCTATTTGTAGAATGTCGGTTGTACCTAAAGTTTTTGAAAAGCTTATTTCTGATAAATTAACTCCTCTAATTGATAAATTTATCACGGATCACCAGCACGGGTTTATGGCAAAAAAATCTACCTTAACTAACTTATTATCGTTCCAGTCGGACATCCTGGATGCGTTCGACAATAAATGCCAGGTGGACGTTATTTATACAGATTTCTGTAAAGCATTTGATAAGGTGAATCACATTTTGTTATGCCATAAGTTAGAAAGATTCGGATTCAGCGGCAGTCTTTTGAGATGGCTATATCAGATTATTTAATAAACCGGACCCAACTGGTGTTGACTGGTGTCGGTGTTGATTGGTCGAGACCAATCAGTATGCCTTCAGGAGTCCCTCAAGGGGGCCACTTGTCTCCAGCGTTCTTCAAAATTTTTGTAAACGACTTACCCGACATATTTGCCTCCTGCAGATGCAAATTGTTTGCGGATGATTTGACATTGTATAGTGTTGTGAATTCTGAAACTGACTGTGATAATTTGCAAAATGACATTAACTCTCTAGTCAAATGGTGTGACCTAAACATGTTAAACTTAAATATTAATAAATGTTATGTTACGCGCTTTTATAGGAAAAAAACTGTGATATTGTACTCTTACAAAACTAAAGAACGCCATATTCAGTCACTAAACTCTGTAAAAGATCTAGCTATTACTATTGTTACGCGTCTGTCCTTTAAGATTCATATAGAGAACATAACGAACAAAGCATTAAAATTGTGTGGTTTCATAAAGAGATAAGTATAGTAAGAAACACGAAAGATTTTGCAGACGTTTCTTCTATAAAATTACTCTACTTTTATCTAGTCAGAACTGTGATAGAATACAATAGTATAATCTGGTCGCCCAGTTATCAAGTATATATTGATAAGTTGGAAAGAGTGCAAAATAAAATGCTGTTATGCCATAAGTTAGAAAGATTCGGATTCAGCGGCAGTCTTTTGAGATGGCTATATCAGATTATTTAATAAACCGGACCCAACTGGTGTTGATCGTGTGACCTAAACATGTTAAACTTAAATATTAATAAATGTTATGTTACGCGCTTTTATAGGAAAAAAACTGTGATATTGTACTCTTACAAAACTAAAGAACGCCATATTCAGTCACTAAACTCTGTAAAAGATCTAGCTATTACTATTGTTACGCGTCTGTCCTTTAAGATTCATATAGAGAACATAACGAACAAAGCATTAAAATTGTGTGGTTTCATAAAGAGATAAGTATAGTAAGAAACACGAAAGATTTTGCAGACGTTTCTTCTATAAAATTACTCTACTTTTATCTAGTCAGAACTGTGATAGAATACAATAGTATAATCTGGTCGCCCAGTTATCAAGTATATATTGATAAGTTGGAAAGAGTGCAAAATAAAATGCTGCGCTATATGGCTTATAAAATCCACATTTGGGTGGTGGCGCAGGACGTATCTTATGACACGCTGCGAACAGTGGCAAACATTGAGTCCCTTCAAAAACGACGTGTGATATGTGATGTTCTGGTTATTTTTAAATTGCTTAACGGGCTTATCGATAGCACTGAATTACTTTCAAAACTAAACTTTCTATAAATAGCCTGAACATGGACATATTTAGGTATCATAACAGCAAATCAATAAGAAATGTATGCAGTGACTTAATCACTTCTTAACATAGTGGGTTAAAATTTTTATGGCATTCAAGCTGTTAATAAATAAATAAAAATAAAAATAAAATTATATTTATATTATGTTCTAGAAGGTGGCGCCTTCCTCTGTGGGTCTTATGATCTGACTTAGGTTTACTGATTACAATTTGCATTCAAATTGAGCAAAGCTGTGGAGTTCTGAGGACCGGTTTCGTCTTCGCCGTGCTCCCTTGGCCAAGGAGGTCGAAAGGCCTTTCATAGTGCGGCCAACCAGTGGCGGATCTAGGATTTCATCTTGGGAGGGGTTCTACCATAAATCTGATTCACTCTTTCTGTTTACTGTGAGTTTCAGTCACAAAACTTGCCTCTAAGGAACCGTAAAAAGCGTTTCCTCAATTATAGCAGTGAACTAGGGGATTTTCTCGAATTGATCCGCTATTTAATCGTTTCTTTCCGTTTCAGCAGCGAATGGACGCATTCTTGTACACTTTATAGCCGCGAATTTTCTCAATTTTATCAACGATTGAGCTATTTAGCGGTGAGTTAACGTATTTTGAAATTTTAGCGTTTTTCGTTACTTCTTAAGTCATGCGAATTAGCAAATTATCTCCATTGTAGCCGCAACTTACCGTGTTTGCTCAATTTTTAGCCACGAATTAGCGTATTTTCTCGAATTCATCCGCGAATAAAAGTTTTCTGTTTTTTATTTCATTTTAGCTGCAAATTATTTCTGAATTTACACGTGCGAATCACCGCGTTTACTCGATTTCAGCTCTGAATTAGACAATTTTTACAAAATCCGCGAATTAGCGTTTTTCTCCATTTTAGCTTCACATTAGCGCTTTTTCTGAAATTTTGCCGTGAACTAGCGCTATTTATAATTTTGGCAACGAATTATTTCCCCAATTTCGCAGCGCTGAATCATTTCTTAATTTCAGCAGCGAAACACCGCGTTTCTCAATCTTAGCTGATGGAAATTTCCGCATTTATTCTACAAAAAGATCCTCGAATTAACGTCTTTCTTCATTTTAGTTGCGAATGAGCTATATTTAATTCGATTTTTAGGTGGGATTTAGCAGATGTTTTCTGGTTTAGCCGCCAATCAGGCGATTTTCTCCATTTCAGCCGAGAATTACCTATTTTTTCACTTTTATTTACGCGAAAGAGCGCTTTTTTTCAATTTCAGTCCCGTTGCTGCCTCGAGATGGCACGAGTTGGCATTTTTAACAATAATAGTTGAGCCTGCTGACCAGTGCTGAGCGGTGAGTTGCAGCTTTTTCTCAATTTTATAGCGGCGAATTAGGGCTTTTTTAGTGTAATTCTCCCTTTTTAGCATCAAATTACAAGTGATTTTTTTTTTTTTACAAGAATCAGCGATTTTTTACCTTTTCAAGCGTGAATATTTAGCGTTTTTTACCAACGTTTTGCCGTGTACCGAACTTTCCTGGACAAGCTAAGTCATTAGTTATCTCAAAGAATATTTAGCCAAGCACTAAGAAAATGACTATGGGCAACTCAAACATCACGTTACTCTAGGGATCGTGGGAATAAACAGGAAAACCGTAAATTTCACTCATGAAGCAGATTATACAGTCTAAGAAACGGTCGATATAACCTCAATAACCGATTTTTTTGTATAAAAACTGGTTGTGTAACCCTCAGAACAGTCAATTCATTCCCAGACCCTGGCTTTGGACAGATGGTGTCACTATACCCA
Source organism: Corythucha ciliata (assembly GCA_038030265.1). NCBI lineage: Eukaryota > Metazoa > Arthropoda > Insecta > Hemiptera > Tingidae > Corythucha > Corythucha ciliata. The sequence goes on from CM075938.1 coordinate 4,351,041, forward strand.
TCAAAAACTGGCACCTCTGCCTGGGAAATCGTCTGGATTACATTCTATTATGAACTTTCTGACCAGAAATTGGCAATTCCACCAAAGGCATAGCCAGGGGTATAGCGCAAGGGTGTTTAGACGGCTGCCCAGTTGCCCAGCACACTCTTTTACAGGCTGCCGCTTTTGTTCATGACACTCCTTCACATTAGCCACACTTGGAAACCGTCAATTTTACTCTTTCAAACCGATTACGTGGTACTCAAACTAAACAATTTACATTTGGAAAACAACAACATCTCGAAATTTTGCCCAGAACACAAACTCTACACCAGTGGCGTGCCCAGGATTGGCGTACCGCCCCAAGCCAAGCCACGGGTGCTCACTGGGTCTGCAAAAAATTCGACACATTCGGACTTCACGCCATAAATCCGCCTTGCGAATAGTCAGTCAAGCTATACTTTATTCCGCGAGCGAGTATTACTGTAAACGTCAGCGGAAAAGGGGGGGGGGGGCAATCAGTTCGTAAGGTGGACACGGTGCTATTCGGGTGGGGGGGGGGGCGCGCGAATGGTCAGTTCATCGATTTTAGGGCGCAAATTGTCAATTCATCTTTTAAGGGCGCAAAATGCCAGTTCGGCCATCGTTTCGGCACAACGTGGCACTGATTCACTCAGTTCGGATATTTTTGGCACGAATTGTCCGCAGATTAGCGGTTTTGAAAGCGCGGATCAGTATTTTTGGGTGCCGATAGCCACATAGCCACTTTAAAGACGTGAATTGTCTGTAGCCTCTGTAGGGCGCACATTTTGGGCCTTTTGAATTTCTGGTACGAGTACGCCATTTTTAGGCCGTAAATAGCCAGTTTTCCATTTTCAAGGAATAAATCGTCAGTTTAGACATTTTCAGGACACGAAGGTTCAGTTTGGCCACTTTTGACGCGCGATAATGTTCGATTTCGCCATTTTCAGGACTTGAATCGTCCGATTAGGGTCTTTCAGAGCGCGAATCGTCAGTTTAACCATTAATGGGCCACTATAGTGTTGGTTTTACTAATTCTAGGCAGTGAATAGCCATATTTAGGCCATTCTTAACGCGCAAACCATCAGTATGGTCATTTCTAAGGCATGAATATTCAGTGTGATATTTTTAGTGCTCGAATCCTCAGTTTACCCGTCGAAATGGTCAGTTTTGCTGTTTTTAGAGCGATAAATTTTCAGTTTTTCAAGCGCTAATGGTCAGTTTGGCCATTTTTAGAACTGGAATCGTCTGTTTAGCCATTTTCAAGGCGCGAATTGTCCGTTAAGCTATTTTTAGTGCGCATTGAGTCAGTTTTGCCGATGTCATGATTTGGATGGCGTTTGGCCAATTTTAGGGCGCACAGTCTTGAGCTTTGACATTTATAGGGCGCAAAATTATAGGACTGATCACATTCTAGCAATTAGGCCCGAATGGTTATTTTGACCATTCATGGCACGCAAATGGTCCATTTTGCAGCTTTTATGACGGGAATAATCTGTTAAGGCATTTCCAAGCCTCCTAGAGTAATTTTGGCCATTCTAGATCGGGAATCGCCAGTTTAGCTATTTTTAGGGCGCGTGAAGTCATGTTGGCTATTTCATAGAGTGGTAAATGCCAATTTTTAGAGCGCAAATAGTCATTTTCAATGCTCGAATCACCAGTTACGCCATTTTGGGGCGCGATTATAGTCAGTTAGCAGTTTTTAGGTAGTGAATTACAGACAAGCCATTTTTATTAGGTCGAGCAAAGCACTCAATTTCCCAATCCCCCTGCTCTGCATAGCCTGAATAGCCAGTTTTGCTTTTTTTTTAGGGCAGGAATGGTAAATTTAGACATTTTCAAGGCGTGAAGGCTCAGTTTGGCTATTTTTGACGCGCGAAAGCAAACATCGGCAACTGACACAGTTGAACGTGAAGCATACGTGGGAGAATCTTAAAATAAAGCCGCCAATCACTGACTCTCCCGTTGAATAACACCCAGCGGCCTCATTCGAAGCACAATATTTGCGGAATTGCAAGTTTTCGGTCTTCAATTTCCGTTGGAATTGCCGGTTTTTTAGTTGGGCGTGGATGCCCGGCCGGCATCCACGCGGCCACCGCGAAAAATACATCTTTTGTACCTAAATACCCGAAAAATTGCAATTTTGTGATCTTTATTTCCGTGAAATTACAAGTTTTGTGCCTTATATTACTTAGTAGCCGGTCGCCCTCGCAGTGCTCGAGCCTGGGTAGTTACTTTCCAACATATGGAGTAAAATTTCCAAGAATAAGGAAGTTTCCTGGCTTAATGTCCACAAAAATGGGAACTTTCCTGGCGGAATTTCCGCGAAATAGGAGGCCTTGGGGCGGAATATCCAGAACATTTTTTATCCATTTCAGCCGTAAAATTATGTCCAAAAACCGGGAACCAGCACCTGTTGTCAGTTTTAGCCATGAAGTATCTCTTATTTTTAATTCAAGTCGCAAATTGCACCTAGTAACCGCGAAGCAAAGAAGTTTCGCGGCCTTTTTTGTGGAGGCGGGCGGTATAGGCTCTCTCGCTTTATTGTTAGACTTCCATTTATGCTACGCACTTCACACTTACTCGTTTCGGGTCATTTTTGCCTCGCAATTGCAAGCTTCTGGTCCCTTTTTTGTCTCTAGATCCCTTATTCCCTTGGAGGAAAGTTGGACCCGATAGCGTTCAAAGCCTGAACGATTAGCCACGACATTGCAGCCTTTGAAGCAAAATGTCCACGAAATTGAAAGATTTTCATCCAGCACATTCGCGGCATATCAATTTTCGGGGCGTTTTTAGAATTAGAGGATCATGGATGCCACAAATTGCCACGAGAAACAACGAATTAGCACGAATTTAGCCACGTATTTTTCTACAGAACCACATAATGTTAGCAATTCTACTCAATTTTCGTCGTGAAACCGTGAACCAGTGTTTTTTGTATATTTTAGCCGCGATGTAGTTAACAGGGGCCGCGTTTTACCACTTTTTTTTGTTAATTTAAGCCGCGAATCAGCAAAGTTTCGGGGACTTTTTATGTGAAGTCGGCCCCTGTTTATAGTCGGCCATGACAATTGGATCTTACGCCGTTTATGCCCCGCACAGCAGAAGTACTACGGTAAAACGTTCGTGGGAGCGTTTTTAATTCATCATTCAGACCTATACACTTAAAGCGTTATCCTAATTTTCCAGGTTTCAGGTGTTTATCGCTTGTATCAATAAACATGCCTGCGACCAGCAATTTGTCAGTGACTATATTATGTATTTTATTCGCGAACAAACTTGAAAGTTGTGACTCTCTGTCTGCGAATTGGATGAGAGTCCCATAATATTTTCGTCGCAAGGACATCAAGACAGGAAGACAGCTCAAAGAATGATTTGAATTGCCTTGCATAAAAAAAGATGAAGATTGGTTGCTTTATAAATGGTTAGGTTCGGGCAATAAAAAATCAACCTGTTCTTTCCAAAACGACGATTTCTAAGAGGAAGAAGAACACCAGCCCCCCCCCCTCAACAAGCCTCCTCCTCACCCCCGCAACTTTCAGGACCGGGTGATATGAGGCAAAAAGCTTTTGGGAAGGAAAAAAAAAATGTCCGAAGAGGCGAACTCTTTTTCGTCGCCAGCGGTAGATTTCACCAGATTACCCATCTCACTCGTCAAGCAAGAATATGCCACTCGAAAAAAAAAGGTTACGTACCAAAAAAAAGGAGATGCTTTCGTCAAACCGCCCCGTAAAATCTATTAAAAAGCAAATTTGATGCTCCGAAGTTTCTAGTTTCGCGTTAGCCACGAGAAAGGAAATAGCTACGGATGGGGGAAGTGAGGAAAAAATATCCGCGGAGAGAGTTTTTTTGGATAGCTATGTGGGGCATCTTTTTTTTTTTTATTTAAGCCGCGAATCAGCAAAGTTTCGGGGACTTTTTATGTGAAGTCGGCCCCTGTTTATAGTCGGCCATGACAATTGGATATTACGCCGTTTATGCCCCGCACATTTTGCCGCACTCAATCAACCAGCAGAAGTACTACGGTAAAACGTTCGTGGGAGCGTTTTTAATTCATCATTCAGACCTATACGCTTAAAGCGTTATCCTAATTTTCCAGGTTTCAGGTGTTTATCGCTTGTATCAATAAACATGCCTGCGACCAGCAATTTGTCAGTGACTATATTATGTATTTTATTCGCGAACAAACTTGAAAGTTGTGACTCTCTGTCTGCGAATTGGATGAGAGTCCCATAATATTTTCGTCGCAAGGACATCAAGACAGGAAGACAGCTCGAAGAATGATTTGAATTGCCTTGCATAAAAAAAGATGAAGATTGGTTGCTTTATAAATGGTTAGGTTCGGGCAATAAAAAATCAACCTGTTCTTTCCAAAACGACGATTTCTAAGAGGAAGAAGAACACCAGCCCCCCCCCCTCAAC
>CM075938.1:4355962-4412189 GCA_038030265.1 Corythucha ciliata
TGTTTTTTTTGTCGTTTGATTTTTTATTGCCCGAACCTAACCATTTATAAAGCAACCAATCTTCATCTTTTTTTATGCAAGGCAATTCAAATCATTCTTTGAGCTGTCTTCCTGTCTTGATGTCCTTGCGACGAAAATATTATGGGACTCTCATCCAATTCGCAGACAGAGAGTCACAACTTTCAAGTTTGTTCGCGAATAAAATACATAATATAGTCACTGACAAATTGCTGGTCGCAGGCATGTTTATTGATACAAGCGATAAACACCTGAAACCTGGAAAATTAGGATAACGCTTTAAGCGTATAGGTCTGAATGTTGAATTAAAAACTCTCCCACGAACGTTTTACCGTAGTACTTCTGCTGTTTGATTGAGTGCGGCAAAATGTGCGGGGCATAAACGGCGTAAGATCCAATTGTCATGGCCGACTATAAACAGGGGCCGACTTCACATAAAAAGTCCCCGAAACTTTGCTGATTCCCGGCTTAAATTAAAAAAAAAAAAGTGGTAAAACGCGGCCCCTGTTAACTACATCGCGGCTAAAATATACAAAAAACACTGGTTCACGGTTTCACGACGAAAATTGAGTAGAATTGCTAACATTATGTGGTTCTGTAGAAAAATACGTGGCTAAATTCGTTGTTTCTCGTGGCAATTTGCGGCATCCATGATCCTCTAATTCTAAAAATGCCCCGAAAATTGATATGCCGCGAATGTGCTGGATGAAAATCTTTCAATTTCGTGGACATTTTGCTTCAAAGGCTGCAATGTCGTGGCTAATCGTTCAGGCTTTGACGCTATCGGGTCAACTTTCCTCCAAGGGAATAAGGGATCTAGAGACAAAAAAGGGGACCAGAAGCTTGCAATTGCGAGGCAAAAATGACCCGAAACGTGTAAGTTTGAAGTGATGTGTGAAGTGCGTAGCATAAATGGAAGTCTAACAATAAAGCGAGAGAGCCTATACCGCCCGCCTCCACAAAAAAGTCCACGAAACTTCTTTGCTTCGCGGTTACTACACTGGGAAAAAGAGTCAGGTTCCGGAACTCGGTTGAAACGGTATTCTCGGTTGAAACAGTAGTTTCAACCGTTACACTTAACCGTGAAAAAAAAAAACGTCATTCTGTTAAAGACGGCTCCAGCAGTTATTTGTTCGGTTAAGAGTGCAAACAACCGTCAAAAACACTCTTTTACCGTGTATTTAACAGACTTTTCTACACTTTCACGTGCTTAACCGTACAAACAAAGTCGGTTGAGCTGAAAACTTGTCGCCCAGCCGGTGTGAATAACGGTAAAACTGAGGTGAATGACGGTGAAATCAAGTTGGAATGATGGAGAAACCGAGTTGAATGACGGTGAAACCGAGTTGAGCGACCATGTTACCGAGTTGAATGACGGTGAAGCCGAGTTGAACGGTCGTGTTACCGAGATGAATGACGGTAAAACCGAGCGAAGTGACGGTAAAGCAGAATTCAATGACGGTGAAGTCGAGTTGAATATGGCGACGTAACAGAGTTTAATGACGGCGTTACCGAGTTTAGTAACTGTAAAGCAGAGTTGAATGACGGTAAACCCGGCTCCATGGCCACTAATATCAAATGTACTGACGTTGTACTGTGTAGACGGACGATAAAACCGATGAAATGAAATTTTCATTTTCTAAAACTTCCGGATCTTGCAATTTTCGCAAATTGCTCTTTGATTGGTCACAATCAAAGAAAGTGGGATATTTTTCGATGAAGAACACAAACACAAAATGTAAATCGAATCAAACTCAATGCTCCCATCGGTAGCCTAGTATTTATTTTTATTTAATGAAAGCATTCAGATACATATATGTAGATATAACGTTACCCAAGAGGTCCCCTCCCCCATTTCATCATCCTATAAAACTCTCCTGTTCTGGCAGTCTTAGACAAGCAGTTTTTAACCGACTTCGCGCACTCGTAACTAGATGCAACAACTAAGCAGACGGTTCGGTAGGCAACCCTTAACCGTCAAACAGTAGCGTAGCGTGGCCTCCGATCGTGGGGTACCGCACAGTGTCCCCCCCCCCCCATATCACTACTTGAGGAATCAAAGGAGACAAAGACCTACAGGTGCTAATGCGCGAAAACTGTGCATGAAAATTCATAGCAGTTCTTAGCAAGCAATTTGTTCAAAGGAATCGCATGATTTATGAGACACATCATTCGTTTGAAATTATTTATATTCCCTTGCAAAAAGCCAGTATCCAGGACTTGCCAACGCAACGCCCCAACCACCCAACCATGGCGGACTGGCTATTCTAAGTAAACCAAAAAAACAATAAAAAAAATACGGTAACACGACAAGACTATAGATCACAAATTGCGGTCGAGACTATGTTAAGACTAGACGAGACGTGTTAAGACTAGACTAGACTATTTATAGATGAGATCTATACGCCTATTTTTTCTAGAAACTTATCAATAACGAGATCATTGAACTTACATGTAGGACTAGATTTGAGTTTCGCTACCCTATTTTTCTCTATAGATATCAAAGAAAGATCAGTCAACCGTTGCTGTCCTTGTGTCGACCTCAAATACGTTTTAATACGCTTGAGAGCAGAAAATGAACGTTCTACAGAGGCAGTTGTGCTTGGGATCGCCAAAATAAGCTTCGCAAATCTAAAGACCTCGGGTAAAACCCACGACATTTCAGCAAGGTACAAAACCAGCTCATGAACTTCTTTACCACCAAGTTCTGCGTCTTTGTACAGGATGCTTAATTCGTTTTTAAGACGAACAAAATCAAACTTTTTATAAGTCGAAACCGAAGAATTGAAAGCCGATTGAGGAAAATCATTTTGGTAAACACAAAATTTGGCTGAGTCTAGTAGAGACACAAATCTAAGGGGCTCAAAATTCGCGAACCTTTCCGAAATTTGTATGACAGCTACATCCAGGATTTCGTTGAAAATCTGTTTGAAGGAGGTTTCAGAGTCATCTCTCTGCTTTTTATAGCATGGACTCTCGACTTCATCAGTGTATTCGGTAACCTTGAGCCAAATTGGGGAAAATCCATCGTTTCTCATATCCTTCAAGACAGCTAAGAAATCGTCGATTTTTTTTTGACAAAATGCGATGTCAAAACGGGAAGTTTGTAGGATATTGTACAGCAAATCTGAGTGCAAGAAAATCTTGGAAAATACCTTCAAAAGAAACACCGTTTCGAATTTTCTCAATTGGGAAGAGAAACCTACAGCTTTGTTCACGTCATCGGCTTTCCATTTGTCAGAATTGTCAACTATATGATCAAAAAATTCGATAAACAATTCGCAGTGTTCTTCAACCATAAATATCAGGCGTGAGGCAAAATTCCACCTTATCTGCGCTAAGGAGGGGAGCTTTTTCACAATAAAATCTCGTAAAAGATTTTGCCTCGCAGTGGAATTGGAAAAAAACGATATCAGTCCATTTAAAGTTTGAAAAAAAACTCGAGTCTCTTTCATACAGCTACAAGTTTGTTCTAAGACCAAGTTCAGAGAATGAGAGTAGCAATGCACAAACAAGGCCTCTGGATACATTGCTCTAACTTTTGATTGCAAGCCGTACAAATGACCAGACATAACAGCTGCACCATCATACGTTTGGCCAACGAGTTTATTTTCGAGAGAGAACGAGTCAACAATGCTGCACACGTGGTTGAATAGAGCAGACGCAGAACGGTCAGAACTTACATCCGTAAATCCTAAAAAGGTTTCTTGAGGGCAGCCATGTTCATCAACATACCTAACAACCGTTGAAAGTTGGGACCGAGAACTTACTTCAGACGTTTCATCCTACAAGACGGAAACAAATTCTGACTTGGCTAGATCAGATTTAATGTCATCTAAAATGACTCTAGCTATTGCGCTAATTAGATCGTTTTGAATGTCTAGGGATGTCCCTCTAAAAATCGTTGCCGTTTTTAGGTGTTCTTCCAACGGCCGATCGTATTCTTCAAGAAATTTAACAACTCCAGATAATTTCCCTTATTTTGGGAAAGGGATGACTCGTCATGCCCCCTAAACGGAAGCTCTTGCTTTGCCAGGAAAAGGCAGCTGTCAATGAGCCGTGTCATAATCTCACGGTTCTTTTTCACGTTTTCGTTGTGAAACGAGATTTGCGCAGCTTTTTGATCATCTAACAAAAGATTAATGCGAGGTGTCTTACCGAATTTTAATAGCGAAACAGAGTAAACCGTATGTGAGTGACTGCTCTGATGTTTTTGAGCAGCTTTAGTCAATGTGGCGATACCGGAAAACCCAGTAGTCCACGAACTTTTGTCGGGCGAAAACAAAAGGCATGGGAAGCAAAACAAATGGTTTCGTGATTGACAACCCGATAACCATGGATACCTATTGTAATTTTCTACAGTAAAATGCCTTGGGTACTCACGGTTACGTTCCTTCTTTACACCTGTAAGACCTGGCAACTCTACCGCCGAACGACCTGTGGTGATCACAGCACACTTCTCCTCGTAGTTTCGTGAACTAAATGAACGCTGAACCAACGAGCAATAGACGATTTCACGGTCGGTGATACCCGAAGTTTTCCGAGCGTTTCCGAGGTCGGCCGTTATCGTATTATCTTTGTCGAACCATTTCTGTCGTTTAGTGCATTGTTTACAATGGTGATTTCTCAGTTTTTTCCATTTTTATCCGGCATAATGATGACAGGAGCGGTCAAATATTGTAAAATAAGTGTGACTTCAACACTTCTGAACTGTACTCGAGCTGCCATCTCCTATGTTTAGACACACGGACGATTGACGGGTTTGTTGCTATAAGGAAATCGAAGTAGCAAACATTTGTTCATTCATTCCATTCGTGCCATATTTCAAGGGACCCGTACACAATCAATATGGATGTCAACTTAGTTTCCAAATTTGGGAGTTGACAACCAAGTTGACTTTCAGTGGGGGGTTGTCATCACACGGGCGACTTAGAAAATTTCAAATTTGCAGGAAGTTTATATAGCAACAAGATCTACACAACTTGCAAAACTTGGAACTTTTTTAGGTTTGGAGGGCCGCCCGAAAAGAGCTAATTTGTAAACTAAAGTGGTCCATACATGACCAACCTGGTTGTCAACTTAGTTAACCAAGTTAACTGTCTGTACGGAAGTTGATGGTTGAAATTTCGTATTCACTTGCCTACAAACAGTCAACTTAGTTGTAAACACGCAATGTTCAACAACACAGTTTACAACCCACGTTGATCGTGTATGGCCCACTTTCACCAGCGAAATTGATCGCGGTTAAATTGTTACACATTTGTTTCCAATAGCGACCAATATGAATGAGGAAGTTTCATGGGTCAGAACTTATTCATAAATTTATTTTTTAAGGTTTATTTTTGCTAAAATAGTAAAATTGTTTTTACTACGAATTTGAGTAAAATAATTCAACAGTTAATAAATACGCGATTTTTGAAGTTTTAGGTCATTTCAAACACGCCAGCTAGCATGTTTGCGTCACAGGTGCTTTCCGAAAAAAAGTCACCTGTAATGTAGCTGTCGAAGAGCGGTATGTTGTGTTTCTTTGCCATATTTTCTACTAGAGCTCTCCAATAATAAAATAGTGGAGGATAAACCACTACCAGGATAAACCAGGATGTGCCTAATCGAAAACAAATATTTTTGGAAAATGTGAAACTTCCTCATTCATTCATTAGAAGAATTCATGATTAGGTGGCCGTGTTTTTTTTTTTTTTTTTTTTTTTTTTTTTTTTTATTATTTTATTATTAAACGGGGAGGGAAGCCCAGAAGAAACTATCTCCTACCAAACTCGACCTATATGATCTATTGTGGTGTCCCCTCAGGTTGCCCTGCCAAGAAAGACGCTAGTTTTCAAGCGTCCTCCACCACCACTCCTTAACGAAGTTGAGGATATTTCCCGTAGCCATCCTGGAGATGTTCTCCAGTTGAAGCACATCATTTCCAAGATGTTGAAAGCGTAACCGCCCCAGAGCCTGGCACTCACACAGTACGTGCTCTGCTGTTTCCACGGCCAGGTCGCAAAATCTGCAAATGTCCGTGTCAGGCTTCTCCATTAGTCTGAGTGTATATCGAAGGGTACAATGTCCCGTTAGCAGTCCCACCAAGATTCTAAGGACTCCTCGGCCCAGAGAGATCAGGCCCTTCTCCGATCGTCCCTTTGGAGTGACAAAGAGCTTGGCCTGCCTGAGACCTGGTTGTCTAACCCAGTGTTCACGATGCCTCTCGTCCAACCACGCCTGCACCTGCCTCTTCGTGAAGGACTTCGTGACCCCGAGACTTGGCTCCGGGCCCACGTAAGGCATCTCTGATCCTCTCTTCGCGAGTTGATCAGCCATTTCATTTCCCTCAAACCCCTTGTGACCCGGCACCCACATCAAAGTAAGGCTGTTTGCCGTTGCCACAGGCCTGAGGGCTTCAAGACATCCCCAAACTAGCTTCGAATTCACGACACTTGAGCCTAGGGCTTTAAGAGCCGCCTGGCTGTCAGACAGGATAAAGATCTTCGCTTTCCGGAGACCCCTCGCACTAATCTTCCGCGCACAGGCTTCTATAGCATAGATCTCCGCCTGAAAGATGGTGGCGGTCGTCCCAAGGGACTCTCCCAATGCTGAAGCCTGGGGCCAAAGACCCCAATGCCAGCACCCCCATCCTTCACAGATCCATCAGTATACCATACTTGCGTGCCGGGCTTAAACCTCGGCAAACCCTTATCCCAAAGGTCGCGGTTGCCTATGTCGACCTTAAAGGGTTTTTCAAAATCCATCCTCACATGCATGAGATCCGTAACGACTTCAGCCGCCTCACTACATGCAACTTCCTCCAGAACACGCAAGTGCCCAACCTGGACACCCCGCTTCACGTACTCCGCCCGCAGCAGTCTCACCGCCGCCATATATGCGGTCGCCTGCACATGAAAGTGCAGGGGAGGCATGTCCAGCAACACCTCCATGGCTGCCGACAGGCACGAATGCATAGCACCCGTTACTCCAAGACAGGCCTGGTGCTGCAACTTACTCAGCAAGGCCTGGACTGTCCCTTGTTTCGTCTTCTGCCACCATAGGAGTGAGCCATAGGTGACGATAGGCCTAACAACTTCGCGCGCGCACGCTTGGCATCCCCTTTCGCCTTAAGGGGGGAATGATCCCTTGCGTCAAGGGTGTCAGGATGCACTTCGGCCTCGGGGTATAAATTTTCTGATAGAAGCAAGATCTTCTCGTTTATCGACGATAACATTTTCACAACATCAGCATTGAACGCAGCTGATTCAGCAACCCCTGAGAAGAGTAGGTCACATATATTCGATATTTCCAGGTTGGTTTGAATGACATCCCTTATTAGATTGACACTTTGACTGTTTGAAGTACTCACATCATGTAGAAGTCCATCCGGTCCATCCCCAGCCCGAATCATGATACCGAGCTTATCATCACAAGCGGGACATAACCACTTACACCCCTTCAAATGATCCATCATATTCCTTTCTTGCTTGGAAAGTGCCGCACATCCATAATGAAACGAACGTGAACAGAATCCATCACAAAAAAGTTCATCACCGTCAAAAAACTCGTTTTGACACAGAGCACATAAAAGCAATCTATCCCGATCCGCCATCTTGACTTCACTTCTATATATAACTTATATAATAATAACACTTATATAATGTACATATTTTAATGAAATGTAATAACTTTTAATAATTAATATGGTAACTCTTTGTGATTTTAGTGACCAAGTGAAGTTTCTGCATCCTACACACACTTTTAAAAATAGACTTGTCCCGCACAGCCTATCGGAAGGAATGCAAATTGCCTAACTTGAATTCTTCACGAATTAGACGCTCCACTTCTTCTATACTTGCCGTGTAATGATTGATCGCTATGTTTGTAAGGCCGAACGAGTCTGCCGAGGAAAATAATCAATTTCGCTTGAGGTAAACTGATTGATAGAATTTATCAATAATAAAGATTATCTTTAAAAATATTGAAATAAATGGATATAATGGGCTATTTTAATTAATCTGTGAAGGTGAAAAATGTCCCACCGGCAATTAATCACGAAGTTTACTGCTTTTTTTTATTCGTTTTTGTTCTAAAAAATTGTTAATTGATGACGGATAATTGATCTTTAGTAGCGTTCCATTTCAATTTTGACTCGATTGTTTATTTTGTATAAAGCTCAGAAGCTGACAAGGCCTGAACCGTATGCACACACGGATTCAAGAAGGCGACTCGTAACGCCATACTTTTTTTTTTTTTGGTGTCCTTTCTGAAAAGACTGGCGCCCTCCTCCACCCTTCCTAAAGAAATATTTCCGTTTAAAACGAATCAATTCAAAGTGTTGAGGAAAGGGTAAAAACGCTCTTATGTAAAACTTGCCGAGCAGAATTTACACCCTTTACAGGTTACAACTTAATAACTCTTAAAAAACCGAAAATTGCTCTAAAATTAAGACTCTCAGTATCAAAACAGGCACCCCCCTCAGTGAATGACGCCTTTAAAACTGCGCTATAAACCTTGTACCGGACCTTAAATCATGCCCTGGTGAAGAAGGAGGACCACCTTTACAAGCGAGTTATAATAAAATTGTCCAAACAGAAAACAAATTGTCTAAGTCAAACTTCCGAAATCGCTTTGATGTGATTCACTAAATTGCCCCTGCCGCCAACATAAAGAGACTAAGAAGAAGAGAGAAGTCATCTGCTTACAAAAACCTGATCTCGTTTCTTCTTCCTTCTCTTCTTTTAAAACGTCGAAAATGTAGGTTATCAAAAAAGAAAATGACACGATTTTTTTTTAATGCCCGATGGGGACAACTCTCGATTACAAAAAAATATTATAATTCCAAAGTGGGTGGCAAGCTCTTCCTTTTTTTCGTAATCCCTTGAGGTATCCAAACGAAACAATAATTATTAAATTGCTTTCTAGTCCGTAGACATTTAAATAATTTATTTCCCGTGCGCGGTGATATTTAATTTTTATGTATGTACAATTTTACTCCTAGTTAAGTCTTGTCCCTCTCATTAGCAGCGACAGTTAAAATGACCCCCCCGCCTCGTATAGACTTTCAAGAGTCACATTACAGGGAAGGGCTCCAACTTGGAAAGATTACTTCGGAATATGTTCTCTTTTTTTTTGAGCTATTTATCATTTCTGGAGAGCGTTTGAAAGAGCGAAAAATATGTAACTCGCCAAAAACATTACAACTCGCTATTTAACCAATGAATTCAAGTCGAATACAAAAAAATATATATTACTTTAATCTTTCTCTCCTTGTGCTTAGATTTTTTTTTTTTTCTAATTTATTTTCTTCGTCTCTATACAGTGAGGGGCCCTCCTACTGTGCTCGGTGGCTCCCAATTTATTGCCCAGTTTCGCTCGCGGTAGCTACTTATTAAAAAGCCTTTGACCGGACTCTCCCTTTCCTCCCTAGACTGTGTACACTTATTTTTATTCGGATATTTAACATCGTTTAAGAAAAACTATTTTGCCGAAACGCTTGATAAACTTTACAGGGAGAATCACGACTTTAATGAGAAACAAAATCTTTAACTTTCATGACCTTATCTTTTCGTCATGACGACGATCCTGAAGATAAATTTAACTCGGAGGATCCTCCCTGTCTTTACCAAGGATATATTTTTCCCTTTTATTTATTTATTTTTATAAAAAAATACAAAATAATGGGTTGACTTTTTGAGCATGGGAATTGACCTTGTCACTCCTGGGACAAGCTTCTTTCCCATATTTCCCCCCCAGAATTTTTGTATGAAAAAGAAATCTCTTTAAAAAAAAAACAAAAAATCACGCCGACCTGTTCTTGATGAAGTTGATAAGAAACAAAAATAAACACTTTCTTAAATCCTTGGTCATCTTTTGTCCCGCAATTCCTTAAAATGTCAGTCTTGGCAGGATCTCTTCATGGATGATGACCGATATCTGTCACGAATTAGTGAGAATGGGTCGAGAAAGAGAGAAAATAAAAACCTTGAATTTCCTTCGTGTTTCTTTTGCGGGGTGATTCAAAGCGTCGCAAGTAACGCGACACCAACAAACACGCAAAAAAAAAAAAAAAAAAAAAAGAAGCGAAATAAATTGCATTCTTTTTCCTTACTTGTTTCTCAATTTATATACTCAATTCAAGAAATTCTGATGAGCATGTTGTTCAACAGAAAAAGAAAAAGCGAGAGAGAGAAGCCCCTGTCGAATTCCTACACCCCATCTATTTCAGCACGTGTATTTTCATCCCTGTAATAGCGTTAATGATTGCGGTCAGTTAGAAATGTGGTTGAACTTTACAGAATACGCATATCGAAGCCGAGTCACCTCGGTTTTTGTGAATACAAGTATTTCTCTTTCTGAATTTATGTACACCATTCTATAATCAAAATGAGAGAAAGCGATCGTTTTTAGCTCAAAGATAAACTTGCCCCACTCATCTTTCATTTTTTTTAAAATTATTTCATGAATTCCACGTCGTTACACGAAATCGATAAATCCTCTCCCTTTCTTACATGACGAAATTGATGGATTTGAAGGCGTCACCGTCAAATTATGACGTCCACAGAGACAGCCGCCTATAGTCCTGCTCAAAACGTATAATACATTATTGATTTCATTAGCCACCTTGTTTCACCTGAGTGACGTCACTGCACCAAGTGATCCTCCACTCCCCATGCTCATCACGTTTCGCTCACTCATTTCGTTACAACAGTAACATCATCAAACTTTTTTTTTTTTTATCCGGTCTCTCGAAGCGTCACGGAAGGCTGAAAAACTCCCTTCGTACACGCGACCCGCGGAGGAATGAAAACAATACACTTTTTTGAAGAAAGAAAATTTATTATCGAGTTGTCTCTCTTCTCGTGACCTTAGATCGTTTAAAATAGAGTCAAGTGTGTGATGGAAGCAAAGTAAACGCAATATGAGGCGGTGGTGAAGGTGAGGAGGGGGGGAGGGTTGTATGAGATAGTACGCGAGGGTGTGTAGTATATGCTAAACAGATGGTTTTGTGTCGTCTCGCGTGTCGTCGCGGCATAATATGAGCAACTTTGAAAACCGTACGATAATACCTTTTATACGATGATTATAAATGCGGAAAGTTTTTGTAAAATAGGAGACTCGAGAAAGGGTTATCCCGCTATGTTGACGTGTTGTATACAGATAGAAAGGAAAAGTCAAGGGTTTTCTGCTATCTGTCGTGAGAGAAAAATGATTTGCCTGGCACATTCGTATAGGAGGAACCTTTCTATCGAACTCAACATCAATTTCACGGTTTTAACAAAGGGAGTCAACCGGTGTGCTGTGTTGCATCGACCAAAGACCTGCATTAAGAATTGCTGATAAATTGAATGCTTCCCATTAAATGAAATGTACTGGAATCATTGGTATAAAGTAGGCAAATGTTGACAATTATAATACAGATTTATAAAAGAGTGCCGGGCAGAAACCCAGCGTCACCAACAGTTGTGGACTGGCCCGGGAGGGGTGGGTGTCCAAAACCCCCCCGAGCCCCATGGGCGTGGCGCCCCTCTCAAAATCAGACCATCGTCATATACCTATTTTCATAAATAATGGTTAATGAATTTACAAACGAATATCTGTTTTTCGACTTGACAAAGTCGAGTTTCGGAAAAGGGGCTCTGTCCCCTTCGTGCAGGGGTGGGCAAAATACTTTGAAAATGTATTTCAAATACAAAGCCCAAAATACTTTCAAAAATGTATTTTAAATACTGAAATACAATTAATTTTTGAATTGTATTTTGAATAAAATACAAAATAATACAATTTAAAATACTTTTCAAAAATTCGATTTCGACGGCAGATAGTGCGAAAAACACGAAAAGTAAATAATTCAAAAATATCAGGTCCTTCAATAGACGAGTTGGCACTGCACCACGATGCGCAAAGAAAAGTAGGCAAGTTGTCACGAAGTTTTTAGTACCGAACCGGCGAGAACTGGTGGATCGTGAACTGAAAAGGAGGTGAGGTCACTGGTGGACCTATATCGGGGACCGGGGCGGAAATCTTCAAGAGGCCCCTAAAAGTCTCTAACTACACTGAGGAAAAAAAAAAAACACCACCGAACCAGCTCACTCTTCACGGAAAAATTCGTTCAGTTGAGAATTCCATTTTTTCGGAGGTTAATCTTCACCGAAGAAGGCAGCCATATTGTAAAATTAACGCCGATGTTTCTGCGGTTGAGCGTTCTGCGGTCGTATCGGGAACGGACACGAGATAAGAGTTGGGTTATATTACCTCCAAATTCTAACTTGCTGGGCCATTGACTGTGGTATCGTAATGGAAATGCATAGCCGGTATTGCTGTTTTTCTAATATTTCGCGTAAATTTTGGGTTTTTCTCATATTTGGAGATCGGTGGGCATTCGCCGGAGTTAATAAATCGCTTTAAATTTTGAGAAATCGTGTAACTATAACGCTACATCCTATTGGTTTTTAGGCCTTTAGAGTCGTAGACATTTCCATTATTTTCGAAAGTTCCTAGCAAATCGCTCTTTGTGGCCTCGGGTTAACTCTCTCTGCGTAACTACTTATTAAAAATATCTCACGATTTTATTAATTTATTGATTGCTTCGAAGTTTTTTGTCAAAATCCCTCTAACAAGGTAGCCTCCTTCCAACATATTTCCAATAATAAGCATGCAATGACTGCTGAATTCCTTGTACGAATCGTTACTCAAGGATCCGTTATGATTATGTCCGAAGCATACGAAGGCCATTCCAGTGAAAAAATTATCGCTGAAAATTGCAGCATCCTTGATCAACTAATTCCGGGAGACTTACTGCTGGGCGATCGTGGTTTTCACATACATGATCAGGTCAACCGTCACATGGCTGAAGTTTATGTACCTCCTTTCACCAAGGGGGTTAACCAATTAAACCCTATAGACGTCGAAAAGTGTCAAATTACAGAAATCACATCATGCTAATTTACTTTACCGGTGACAACAATGAGATTGTTCATTATGATGGGTCCGATGTATTTTACGAACCCCGATTTGAAATTGGTGTAGGACTCCAAGGTTTTGTAGCTCTTGTGATGCTCCATCGTATAAGCACTCACACCGAAGACCAAATAATTGACGAAGTCCATGTTAAAGGAGGAAAGTGACGTTCATCCGAGGAGTAATCATCAATTCTTTGAACAAAAATTTGAAAATTGCAATTACCCCACGATCTCCGATCAAACTTGTAAAGGAACGTTAAGCCCTATTCAGGGGAAATAATCTGAAAGTTTCCTTTATCGAATTAGCCATCTTAAGCGCGGAGGCCTTTCAAGCAAAGACCCCAATGTCTATCAAATAACTCTGCCTTAATTTTAAGCCTTAAGCTTCCATTATAAGGTCTTTGAATAAGGCCGGTCGCCCACTGGAAGCGTTTTCGAGCGGCGCTACAACGAGCGTACATCTCAAAGCCTTAAATTGAATTGACTGCAGCTAAGCCTGCAGTGGACGATGTCACATCCAATTTGAGCCTATGGGATGAACGCTCGTTGTAGCGTCGCTCAAAAACGCTTCCAGTGGAAGACAGATCCAAGGCCCCTGAATACGAAGGAATAGGGGAAAAACTAATTCCATTAACATTAATGCAATAAATAAGGAGCTTACATTCTTACAAGTGGGTCGACACCAAGTGCAGTTATTTTGGCGTGGTCTCGGAGAGCATCGACAAGGCTTTCAGCGTATGAACTTAGCTTTGTGGGGTCCATTTCACTTCAAAATAATTATATAAAGTCACAGGAGGGAACTTTATAATAAGAAAAATGACTTTTTCTTAAAATTCTCTATACGAAGACACAGCAAGCTGCCCACCAAATTATAATTTTCACTCTTATCAGTGAAGGTTAGGCATTCGTGTCCGCTCCCGATGGGGACCGGAGTGCAAAGTGCGCGCTGCGCCATCTAGCGGTGACCTCTACGATTTGTGTACAGGAACAAAATAATCAGTCTTGTGTGTTTCCAATCAAGACACTATTTTTATTTTCGTTATTGTCATTTTTTCCTCATTTATAATAATTTTTTTGAATTTTCCTCCCAATGGTAATTAGTTCGGTTGTGGGTTGCCACAACGCACGAGAAAATTGTCGCGTGAAAGTTGTCGTTCCCTGAATAAACCCAACGAGAAGGAGCGGCGAGAGCGATGGATAAAAGCCGTCAACCGCAAGAAGTAAGTACCCTCTTTTCGCATGTAGCATATGTTAAATGAAATGGCAAGGAAGTTACGTTCCTTGTCTTTCGTTTCATTTGTTTCATTGCTATAAGATCACCTGCACAAAATGCCTCAAGTTTTGCGTTGCCTTAATCCTTGCCAACTGGAGTGACTGGCTGCGTTGCAAAACTTCAGACTTGTTCAGCGCTTAATGAGCACTAGGTCCGATTTCACCAACTTCTTAAACCACGATCAACAACTAATCACGATTACAATGTAAACACTTTATCAGAATTCATGTGGGTCGCTATTGGCAACTGATCACGATCAACTTTAAACGAGATCAATTTCGTTGGTGAAAATGGGCCTAAGGCCCAAAAAAATTGATCTCGTTTAAAGTTGATCGTGATTAGTTGCCAACAGCGACCAACATGAATCCTGATATAGATGTTTACATTGTTAATCGTGATTAGTTGTTGATCTTGGTTTGAGAAGTTGGTGAAATCGGGCCTAAGTCTTTTGCCGTTGCAAAACTGTCAATCTAGCCCAGCGCTGACCGCTGAGTAAGTGTTTAAAATCCAACAAAACACGTCCCATCTCGATAGAAATCACCCTTGTAAAACTCCATAAGCGCTTAATTCTACACTTCAGCGCTTGAACGCGAGCCCCGAGTTTTCCGACCGAGGGGCCTTTTATTCGTCCTTCGACGACAACAGCAACAACAGTTATCTCTGACACCTTTGACGACGAAACC
This sequence comes from Corythucha ciliata, assembly GCA_038030265.1. Lineage (NCBI taxonomy): Eukaryota > Metazoa > Arthropoda > Insecta > Hemiptera > Tingidae > Corythucha > Corythucha ciliata. Next base: position 4,370,884 of record CM075938.1, read on the forward strand.
GGAGTGATATTTATTCATGTGGGATGCCAATGTGCGATGGAGTTTGATGACACGTTCTTTGAGTTCACATGTTGTTTCATTCACGTAACAACTGTAAACTCGAGCATTGGGGCTGCCAATAAAATCTACTAATCCTTTCCTTCAAAACTATTTTATTCACACCCCCCCCCCCAACAAGAACAAGTGATTAAGCTCGGATTGATTTTCTCTGCTTAGCAATTTTGTTTCTAATGTATGCAGGGTATTTGGTAAGTCGACGGCAAATTTGCAGGGGTTATAAGGGTTGAGGTGAGTGTGAGATAGGCATCGGTCTCCTACTATAAACATTTGGCCTTCATTCATAGTCGTCACTTGTGCTGAGTATTTGCTTATTTCGCTTCAAAACAGACGACTTACGACGATTAAAACGACCGGACTGAAGCCGTTTAAGCAAATACTCAGCTTGAGTGACGACTATATGAATACGGCCCTGTACTTTCCAAAACTGGATAGAGAAATTCTGGCTACCTGGAAAATAATATGATACTTGTTGACCAATTTCAAGGAATAATAATATCACTACGCGATTACTGCATTGAACTTACTTGATACTTCTTGAAAAGAGAACTGACCTCAGGTATAGCAACATTTTTCTCCGAACTTTTCCCCTAATATAACTTTGTAATTAATTTTAACATTACAGTCACTCCATTACTAAAGCTCGTTGATAGCTTTAGGAGGAATTTTATAATAGGAAATTGTCTAAATCTGAGATTTTCTTCGGTTGTCGTACCAAACTCTATTGAAATCTTGATGAGTACCGGCGTTCGTTACTGTACCTATACTTACAGCTCTTCCCCTAGAGCCCTCTTTTTCTTATCTTTGCACGGTCCCTGTTGAGAGTCAAAGTGAAGTGCGGGAAGATAACCAGTAAGGTAACCTTTTTTTTGACGAAATATTTTGTAAGCCGTGGAGCTCCCCCCCTTATTTTTTGAGAATGTGAATCGAGCGTGAGATGAGGTTATGTCGAAGAAGAATCAAGTTGAATTATTAAAAGAGACCTCCTGGAAAATAAAGAAAACTGAAGTTAAAACGAGTAAAAGTCTGTTACTTACCTGTTGAATCCTCAAGCGTGGAAGACCCTGCAAAGAAAAAGGCAATCAATAGAAGAAGAACTGGGTAATTATACAAGACCTTTGATTGACCTGCACGTGGAGTATCCTACTCTCCGGCGACTTTGTCAGGGAAGTATTCAATTCATTCATCCTTTAAATTGTTTGACGTTGTGTTTACAACATCTGGCGACCGTGTGACAGGACTGAGAAGAAAAGGATGAATGTTTTACAAAAAGCACGACGAGTGAGGCGAAGAGCTTTCAAGAAGATTGGCGACGAGCTGGAACAGATCTTGACGACGGCAGAACAACGACGGAACGAATTGATAGCCGTGCAGAGGACATTCAGTGAGAAATACGAAGAAATAAGAAAATATGATGCAGATATCTTCGCAGAACTTCTGGAAAAGGACGCGACCGAGGACGAGTTAGCTGAAGAGCAGAAAACAACGGACGAAATCGTGAGTAAATACAATCACATCTCCGTATTAGTGACGAATGCCCTCAAGGAAGACGATAAAAGCTCAGAGGGAAGTTCCTCGAAGCACAGTTCGAGCTCGTCAAATGACTCTGACCGTCGCAAGTTCAAATTGCCGACACTTGAATTCCGCAAATTTAGTGGAGAGGTAAAAGAATGGGTAGCATTCTGGGCCCAGTTCAGAAAAATAGACGAGGACAGTTCGTTAGACGAAACGGACAAATACCAGTACCTAATGCAAGCAACATCAACGGGCTCAAGAGCAAGAAGAATTGTTGAATCGTACCCCCCCACAGGTGAGAACTATTCTAAGGCCCTCTCAGCACTGAAAGAGCGTTTCGGGCGAGAAGAAGTGCTCGTCGAACTTTATGTGAGAGAGTTAATTTCCCTGATTATATCTAACTCGCACCAAAGTGCAAAGACTAATTTGTCTCAGCTGTACGATCAATTAGAAGGACACCTTCGCGCTTTAGAGACACTAAACGTGTCGTCCGAGTGTTCAGCAATGCTGTACCCAATGGTCGAATCCTGTCTCCCGGAACAGCTGATTCGTGAATGGCAAAGAAGGCTAGCGACGACGACTTTCAATTATGAGACGGGGAATGAGAAAACACCTGACAGCAGCAAAGAGAAACTAATTAAACTGCGACATTTCATCAAAAGCGAAGTAGAAGGTGAGGAATTAATAAAAATGGCGGTGTCTGGTTTTTCTATGCAGGGGAAACAAAAGGTGATTAGTGGCCCACGTCGCGAAGTACCGACCGCGGTGGAGCTGAGCGTAACGGCGACGGCTAGTTGTCTCTTTTGTGCCGGCACACATGAGTCTTCAGACTGTCAGGAAGACCTGACCTACAACCAAAAAAGAGAACGAATCGCCAAAGGGGGAAACTGCTTCAGATGCCTCAGGACGGGACACCAGAGTAGAGCCTGTAGAGCCAAGCTTCGGTGCGACAAATGCGGTAAGGGCCATTTGACATATATGTGCTACTCTGATTCAAGGATGGACAACATTGCCACTGATAACGCCTTGGCCAGTATCAGCGAAACGCCGAAGGTCGTATTGCAGACACTTTTGATCCGTCTGAAGACGAGGAACAATCAGCCCGCGAAATTAGTAAAAGCATTTCTTGACAACGGCTCACAGCGAAGTTATATATTGAAGAGAACCGTCGTGGGCGCGGGATACGACCGAGTCAGAGAGGAACATCTAGCGCACAGTCTTTTCGGGGGCCATCGGCTGTCACGTACCAAACACGATGTCTTCAGGATACACGTGAGTAGTCTAGATGATAGATACCACTGCAATTTTGAGGTGTTGGACCAAGACAATATTTGCGATTACTCAGACCCTCAGAATTTGAGATTCCTCATTCAAGGGCGCGAGCAACAATTTAGCACTTTGGGCGCGGAAATTGATAAGCCTGTCGAAATCCTCCTGGGGGCAGATGTCCTAGCCAAGTTATTAACCGGGCGAGTAGAAAAAATGACGAATGGGTTAATCGCCACCGAGACTAAATTGGGCTGGGCCGTGATGGGAAAAATTGAGAACGACTGCATAGCAGACGCCGTGACGACTTCGTGCTTAACAACTACTGAGCCCTTAACTAAACTCTGGGACTTGGAGGCGATCGGCATACGAGACCCATCAGAACAGCGATTAAGGCAGGAGCGCACCGAAGATATAAAGCAGTTTTTTCAGCAAACTACGACGACGGCGCTTGACGGAAGATATATCGTCCGTTTGCTGTGGAGAAGTGACCAACCGGAACTGCCCAGCAACTACAGTCTTGCCCTGAAAAGAACAGAGGCTAAATATCGAAGCTTAAAAGACAAAAGGATGCAGGCTGACTACGACAAAGTCTTCGAGGATTGGACTGCGGAAGGCATCATAGAGGAGTGTGAACCGCTCGGTGAGGGCGTACCTTGTCACTACTTGCCTCATCGTCCCGTGATCAAGGAAGGAAGCACCACACGGATCAGGCCAGTCTTTGATGCATCGGCGAGGGCCAAATCAAACTTGCCATCGCTGAATGATTGCTTAGAGATTGGCGAAAACCTCATCGAGATCATTCCGCGGATCCTTTTGAAATTTAGACTGGGGAAGATAGGTGTTAGTGCCGACATTAGACAAGCTTTCCTCCAAATATCGATCGCGGAGGGTGACCGTAATTTCCTTCGGTTTTTTAGAATTGATGCTGAGGGCGAGGTGCGACAATTTCGACACGCTAGAGTTGTATTTGGCGTAAGCTGTAGCCCCTTTCTTCTTGGAGCTACTATTCTTAATCATCTAGAGAAAATCGAAGACCTTTGCCTACAGGGAGAGCTCTCTTTCGACCCAACAGTTGTCGCCGAACTCAAACGGGCATTCTACGTCGATAATTTGGTAGCCAGTGTGAGTACTTCCTTCGAGCTGGAGAAGCTGAAAAGAACGGCCTCGGGAGTATTAGAGATCGCAAAATTCGAGCTACGTGGATGGGCTCACTCGCCGACTGGACTAGAACCGGGCACTCCGCGCGAAGAAAAGATTTTAGGTTTGCTGTGGGACTGTGGAGAAGATTTCCTACGTATTTCCCCCATTGAAAAAATCCCGAATTTATTAGAAAAGGTGACAAAGAGAGTTTTGTTGTCCACAGCTCAGAGAGTGTTTGACCCCATCGGGTTCACGAGCCCTGTGTCGCTCCTTCCGAAAGTTTTACTGCGAGAGGCGTGGAAGTTAAAGCTGAAATGGGACGAACCATTGCCAGAGGATTTGGAAGCTCGTTTTCGAAATTGGGCCAGTGAGTTATCTTCGGTCTTCGATATTAAGGTGCCACGATGGGTGAAAGGAGGAGAGGGAAGAGTTACTCTGCACACTTTTGTGGATGCCTGCAAGGAGGGCTACGGCGCGGCGGTTTTCCTGCGAAGTGAAGCCTCGGAGGGGACGAACGTCTATCTTGTTGCGGCCAAATCAAGAGTCACGCCGTTAAAAAATATTACTATGCCTCGACAGGAGCTGATAGCGGCCACTATTGGTGCGAGGCTGTGGAACTCAATCAGGGAAGCGTTCGTAGACGAAATTGAGAGTCATTTTTGGACGGATTCAAGCGTGGTCTGGACTTGGATCAAGAACAAAGAACCTTGGTCTGTATTTGTAAAAAATAGAGTTGACGAGATCCGTCGCCTTACGGATGAAGGAAAGTGGCATCACGTGCCTGGCGATTTGAACCCGGCCGATCTTCCCTCACGGGGGTGTGACGCGCGGACTTTGGTGTTGTCGAAATGGTGGGAGGGACCCCCTTGGTTATGTGAAACCACGGAGAAATGGCCTGTCTCGAGTCCCACAGCCAGCGAAATAGAAGAGGAAGTCGCAAAAGAGAAAAGAAAAACGGTTATCGCGTCGTTGGTCGTCGGAACGGCTCCGAACATTGACATTTGTTGGACTTACCGGTACTTTTCGAGTTATACCCGGATCGTGCGTGTCGTGGCGTGGTCGCGACGATTTGTGGAAAAATGTAAAAATCGGGACTCGAGGGGTGGGGAACTAACTGCAGAGGAATTTTCCACCGCTGAGACGTGGTTACTTCGAGCAATCCAAAATGAGTTTCTGGATGTCAGGAATAATCGTTTGGGCAATTTGAGTTTGTTTCAGGACGAACATGGAACCTACCGAGTGCGAACAAAAATAACAAGAAGAGACGATTCGGTGAATTTTCGTTGTCCGATCGTGCTGCCTGGATGGCACCCGGTGGTTGTCGCATTAATACGCCAAGCCCACCTGGAAAATCAACACCTAGGCACACAAGGCCTTATGGTGGTACTAAGAGAAAGATTCTGGATTCATCGCGGACGTCGAGCAATCAGGTCGGTGGTTACAGCTTGTTCGAGATGTCGTCGATTTCAGAGCAAACATCTGAACGCGCCTACGGCAGACTTACCAGTGGAAAGAGTCAGGGATGCGGAGCCGTTCGAGGTGGTCGGCATGGACTTTGCTGGTCCGGTCTATTTGCGGGGAGGCGGGAAGGCTTGGTTTTGTGTTTTTACCTGTGCCGTCATTCGAGCCGTTCATCTCGAGTTGGTGAGTGGCCTTTCAACTAAAGAATTTCTTCTCGCTTTCAGACGCTTTATTGCGAGGAGGGGTCGTCCGTCTGTCATCTATACCGATAACGGCACTAATTTTGTCGGAACGTCGAATGCCCTGGAGAAAGTGGACTGGGATGAAATTGAGCGATTCAGCGCCGATAAGAAAATGGATTGGCGATTCCTACCCCCTTCCGCTCCATGGTGGGGAGGGTGGTGGGAGCGACTTATTGGGCTGATCAAACATCTCCTACTGAAGACGCTGGGAAAAGCGTCGCTTACGGCGGATGAGATGAATACCTTGTTACACGAGACCGAATCGATAATTAATGGAAGACCCCTGACTTATGTGTCGGAGGATTCGGACGATCTGACCCCGCTTACACCGTCTTTATTTTTGCAGGGCCCGAGGTCGAACGGTGTACCCGATTTAGATTATGTGGATGCGTCGAGTTTGAGTCGACGCGCGAAACACCGACTGAGATTGAAGATGGAATTACGTCAACGATTCCGCGACGAATACCTCGCAAAACTGGCCCAGCATTCCGACAATAAGAACATCAGATACGTCGAAACAGGAGAAGTCGTTTTGATCGGGTCCGACAACAAGAAAAGACAGGATTGGCCGCTGGCTCGAGTTACCGAATTGATTCCTGGCAACGACGGCAGGGTACGTGTAGTGAGACTAGCTACGGCGGCGGGTCACACCGTGCGACCAATTCAGCGTGTCTACCCTTTGGAGGTACAACCGGAGCAGAGAGATGAAATCATACAACGAACCAAAAATGATGAAGACGTCACTGACGACAGCGTGGCTAAAAATAACGAAGCCACTACGACTCAAACACGAAAAGGACGTACGGTGAAACCACCTAAGAAATTGGATTTGTGAGTAATTGATCAAGCTTTGTCATGTATATTTTATTGATCCTTAATTTTATTGCTTTTGACATATTTTGATTTTTTTTCGTAATTTTGTATTTTACACTTTTGAGACTTTTGATTATCTAATTTGTAAAGTTGAAGCTCGCGGTGCTCTCTTTAACTTTTGGTGGGAGGATGTTGAGAGTCAAAGTGAAGTGCGGGAAGATAACCAGTAAGGTAACCTTTTTTTTGACGAAATATTTTGTAAGCCGTGGAGCTCCCCCCCTTTATTTTTTGAGAATGTGAATCGAGCGTGAGATGAGGTTAAGTCGAAGAAGAATCAAGTTGAATTATTAAAAGAGACCTCCTGGAAAATAAAGAAAACTGAAGTTAAAACGAGTAAAAGTCTGTTACTTACCTGTTGAATCCTCAAGCGTGGAAGACCCTGCAAAGAAAAAGGCAATCAATAGAAGAAGAACTGGGTAATTATACAAGACCTTTGATTGACCTGCACGTGGAGTATCCTACTCTCCGGCGACTTTGTCAGGGAAGTATTCAATTCATTCATCCTTTAAATTGTTATTGACGTTGTGTTTACAACAGTCCCCATAGCCGAACGTAGGTGAACATTCACCGCAGAAGAAATTACTTCTCCACTGAACTATTTCTTCGGTGACTTAAAATTCGATCGAATAGATTCGGTCGAATAAAATTTACATAATTCAAGAAGGCGACAAATCTCATGTCTAAGGGAACAGGTCACTTCTGCCAGCGACAAGTAGCCCATCGTCGTTGGCTATCCGCCGAGTAACCACGCCAAGCGAGCGAGACGAAGGAATGAAGCTTCTAGTTCTAACTGAGTTGGGGAGAGGAGAGCACGAGTTCAGTGTTCTGTGTGGTGATTGTGTGTGTTGGGTGACCGTAAGAAAGTATCGGTTATTGGCAAGTACTAAAATTATTATTTCGATTGGTGTAGTTCGGTGTAATTAATTTTTATCGAGTTTTACGGCGCTTCCTGACTATCATGACGGATGAACTTATTTCAAGAATATTATAATAGTGATGCTGCATGATTGAATGCATGTTATTGTGAGCCTAATTTTCAGATTATGTAATTTATTCTCTTTTACTAGTACATTGTGCTATATATTTTATTCCCTTTTATCGATATAAAGGGTAATACAAGCATTTTAAACTGTGTACTATAGTTTATAGAGCCATGCTTCTCCTTGTTTGACCTTCACTGTGAAACACAGGCCATTATTCCTCTTTCTACTGACTCATTCCACCCTCGCTGAATTTCGGTGGCTGTTTCCCGCCATACCGAACTTCAATGCTAAACACCGGCGAGCTAATGCTGAATACCACCGAACGTGAGAAACAAGGCATTTGCCCAAATAGACGGGTTGCCGAACTAGGGAAGCGTATTTTCCGATCATGATTGATTGCGCACCGATATCAAGGGACTAGCCCCACCGAACTTCTGCAGATAAGCCGGAGAACCTATTAGGCCCCAAACATAGGCACAGGTGACCGAACATAGGCTCATTGAAGACGAAGTTCGGAAGCAAACTACCGAAATTTTACTCAGCGGTTTTACACAGAACAAAAAGTCACCGAACATCACCGCAGAATGTTACTCGAAGAAGATCGGTGGTATTTTCAACGCCGAAGGCCTCATTTTTTCTCTCAGTGTAAACATATACATAAAACCTCTATTGGTAACCTCTAAGGCCTTTTCCTAATTTTAGCCATGGCCTTTTCCATATATTGTAGGTAAATTACCGCTATTTCCACAGTCTATCCGCTAAACAGCACTTATGCCAAGTTTAAACTGCGAATTTCTCCATTTTAGCCGCGAATGAGTGCTTTTTGTCAACTTTAACAGCAAGTTAGCGCTTTTCGCCGCAAATTAGCACCTGATTAGCGGGGTAATCCCCCCCCCATCCAAATAAAGACATAAATATGCGCTTTTCCCCAACTTTAGCAGCAAAGTAGATTTGGTATCCTGTGAATCAACGATGTTTCTTCAACTTTCCTCGAGTTGGCGTTTTCCACAATTTTAGCTGCAAATTAGCGATTTTCTAGCGGTTTACTCAGTATGAGCTGAAAATTACTCAATATTAGCCGTAAAATGCTCGAAATCTTCACCGTAACCATACACTGCGGAATAGCGATTTCGTCTGAGTTTTAGCCGCGTATTTACAAGTTTTTCAATCACAGCCATAAATTAGCGCTTTTTTCTCAATTTTAGCCTCAAAGTCTCCCGAGGAAGCCGCGAAATAACGTATTTCCAATTTTTGACGCAAATTTAAATTTGTCTCAATTTTAACCGTAAATTAGCGCTTTTTCGTAATTTTAGCAGTGCAGTAGCTATTTCTAGCCCGTGTATTAGCGATTTTTGTTCATCTTCGATATACAAAATAACGGCCAACGAAAAATTTAGAGACCTTTTTTATAACGACAATGAAAAATTGGGAAAATACGGACTCGCGATCAAACTGACTTATGTTGTTTTTTTTACATAATATTTGTTATTTTTAAAAATAAAAATTGAGGTTTGCTAGCTGTTGGTACGTTACAAATTTAACCAATTTTGGCCACGGGTTAGCGCTTTTAATCAATTTCAGCAGTGCAGTAGGGATTCTTTCGTTTGTTTGGCGATTTTCCTCCATTTTAGCCACGATTTGGCGTTTTCCTCATTTTCAGCTGCAGTTTAGCCATTTTTTTTTGCAGCCAATTAGCACTTTTTTCTCAGTTTGAGTTGAAAATTAGTGTTTTTCTTAATGTTGGCCCCGCGAATTAATATTTTTGTCAATTCTAGCCGCGTAGTTTTTTTAGGTTTTAGCCCGCGTGAGCAATTTTTGTCTACGGATTAGCGCTGTTCCTCAGTTTGAGCCTCGATTCTTTCAGAAGCTCTACAGATTTTCGTTTTCTCAATTTCAGCCACGAATTATTGATTTTTCTTCATTTCAGCTGTGAAATAGCGTTTTCTGATAATTTTGCAGCGAATTAGCACATTATCTATTCTCTTCTTTTTTTTATTAATAGGCGATTTTTTGCCATTTGAGTTGTGAATTTGCCATTTTGGTCCAGTTTAAACTCGAATTAGCGTTGTTTTTCGCAACAATTGCCACGAGTTTTGATTACTTGTACAGCTTTGTGTACTTGTAGGCTAGGGCTCTGTATGATCCATTTTTGTGCAAAGTTTCCATCCGCTAGCATCATTTTTGCGGCAGTTGTGCTAACAAGGACTTCGGAACTTCCACCTCCCACCATGACTACCCTTTCCTCTCAACTTTTTCGAAAAATGAAAACGTCAATCGAAGGCTGTTATTACACCGGGTTTTTGTGCAACTGGTTATTATGAACACTCGAAAAGCTAGTTCTAATCCCTCGCTTTCGGCTTTGTATGACGCTATTGAGGCACATTTGAGAGCTATTGAAACCTTGGACGTCACCCCGGGAATCGTGCGCTGCTGTTTTGTTTCCCCTCGTCGAGTCCTGTCTCCCTGAAGAGCTGCTACGGGCGTGGAAGAGGTCACAGTGGCACATCGAGGACGAGGAAAGCCTGGATGAGGAAGCGCCGGTAGCTAAGAAGAAGCTGACCTCGCTTATGATTTTCATCCGTCGGGAGGTCGAAGGCGAAGAAAAGATCTCACTTGCAATGGCTGGGTTCGATAAAACAGACGCTAAGAAACCTCGGAGAAAAGTGGAGGAACGTCAGAGCGGAAACCTACAGCCTACAGTCTGCTGACACAATCAGGTAATTGCATTTTTTGTTCAGAAGGCCACCCGTCGGTAAATTGTTACAAATCGAAAAAGATGACGTATGAAAACCGACGCAAGATTGTGGCTGAGAAAAAATGCTGTTTCGCGTGCCTCAACAAGGGACACCTCTCAAGGTGGTGTAAGGCATCAATCACATGTACGGGTTGCGGCAAAAAGTCGATATTATGTGCGCTGGGACTGATTCGAAGAGCCAGCGAGTGTCGATCCCTGCGGTGGGAGGCAAACCTCGGCCAGAACATGCGTTAGCTGCTGTAAGTTGCCAAAGTACTGTCTTGCTTCAGACTGTACAGGTCCTCCTGATCCGCAGAGAAGCTATCTAACGAAAAGGGCTGCTGTAGCTTTGGGGTACGAACCAATACGCGTTGAGCGGCTCACTCACACGCCTGTTTGGCGGCGTCAAGACCACAGAATCTCAGCACGAGGTTTACTTAGCACATGTGTATAGTATGGAATCTGATTACGCGTGCAACTTCGAAGTTTTGGCCCAAGAAACGATCAGCGGAGCGGTTGACTGTGTGCCGCCAGGACCTTGGATAAGCGAGTTACAGAAAGAAGACATCAGACTGAATGACTATTCGCCAGGACCGGTCGACTTACTCTTGGGTGCTGACGTGGTCGGGAAGCTGTCTACGGGTCGCTAGGTTTCACCATCCAGTCCTCTTCAAAACACTCGGAAAATTCTGTCCACCAAGTACGCGGATGGTATGTTTTTTTTATGACAAAAATGCCGCACACGTTCAGATTGGGGTGTATACCCCCAGCGCTGGAGTGATTATTTTGAAGATGTTCCGGCTCAAGAATAGAGCTCGTAAATATACTTCTAGCGTGTCTCACTTCGTCCCCGTATTTCATTGGCAAAAGAAACCCCTCTTGATGGGGAAAGACAAGTTTCTGTAGCAACACCGTTGTACAGGTTCGACGTCGGACTTTGAAAAATCCGATCGCATCAAACATATAATGAGCCAAATGTCATTTCAATCGATTTCTGTCAATTATCAAACAAGATAACTTTTTTTTTTTTTTTTTATGAAATAACACAACCTCTCGTGTTCCTGTTTTTGTTTGTCTCAACTGGGCTATTAAAATAACTTTGTGTCGTTATTAACTTTTCAAATCGGTCAAGTATTGTAAAAATCGATCGTTAATGGGAAGGAAGGCGCGTGCCTACAGAGAGGAAGAAGACATCAAAAAATTCTGATTTTCGAGGAAAAATTTGGCCGATCCACGTGTTACAAAAAAACAAGATAGTGCGGAAAAAAATGTAAATATCAGTGCTTTTATTACTGCATTTTAAGCTATTTTTAATTAATAATTTATTTTCAGGGTTTCAGCGTTGTTTGTTTCCATCTTTATCTTCGACTAGAGGCTTCGTCGTAGAAAATTGTATTTTTCTTGTTTCTTTTTGTTTGTACCATTATTATACCTACTATAAGTAAATTTTAATAATTATTTAGTATAAAAGTAAAGACTAAAGAAACGACTGCGATGGTGTGCTTCTTTTCTGTGGGGAAGAGAAAAAATACGACCAATGTGACTAATAAACGCACAGCACCGGACGGTTTTCGAGAGAAAATAATTAAATGCAAAGTTTGTTCCTCAAAGACGTTGATGGGCAATAAGTTGCCATGGTATGCTGACTTGTGAAATGGTTTTACAGAGGGAAGGGGAATTTTAGACCCCTCCCCTCCCCTCAGGGGTGGTGGGTCTATACTCCTACACTGTAATTGACCACCTGTACATATATTTACATAAATTAAAGAGGCTTTGAGGAGAATAGAAACAAAACTCGCAAGCAGGAAGCGTGTGGTGGAGGAGGCGAACCATGCATGAGAGACTCTCTTCGAGGTTTGTGGAACTTATGAATGTAACCCGTGATCACGATTCTTCGAGCACTATTGTCCCCTCAACCCTTCCCCCTCCCTGACTCACACACTAAAACGGTTGTTATCCCACGGTGTTATACACACACATTTCGCAAATTAAATTGATATCTTACGACTCTGTTCACTTTCCAGATTGTCGTCTGTCAAAACGTTTATTCAAGATGGCTCGATTATAACCGACATTCCTCTCCTCGTCCCCTCAATATAAATACGCCCTTCCAAATGCATAAATAACGGTGTGAGACATTGATCCGGGACAGTCTAAATTGTCTTTCAGCCAAACCAAACCCATTTACATAAATCTCGCTCCCTTCGCTACTTTTCAACCCTGATTTTTCTTGCCAACGCGATTCTATACAGAATAAAAAAAAAGTTTGTGAAGAGGGGAAGCTGAAAACCAAAGTTCCCTTCCACAATGACTGAAGTAGAAATCGAGAAAGACTGACACTGCGGGAAAGGTGCGGACTATTTGTGACAAACGATGCTAGGAATCTTTCCCTTACCCATCAAGCTAAATTTATTTCTGAACAGACAAGGAAAAGTAAATTGTCTTTGGTCAGTGATCCCTTTAACGCTGAAGAGATACCGCAAGCTCTTGGTTTGTCTACATTTTGTTTTTTTCTCGAATATTTTACCGGATAACAAAAAACCTTCATCGTATGGTGTTCTCTCCTTTGAACCTGGATCAATTTTTTTTTTTCCAAAAACGGGGGAAAAAATTACTTGGACTGCATGAAATTGCGTAATGGGACCCCCTCTTTCTCTCTCTCTTTACTTTTTCGTCTCGTAAATTTCGTTAATGGCGTTATTAACCATCCACTCACCGACACCGTGCGCACAGAAAAAAAAAAAAAAGTCAAAAGCGAAGAACGGGGCACTTTACAAGAAGTTTGCAATAATAAAACCCCTCCCCCCCCCTATAAATCGTGTTGGACATAAAGAAATATGGCCTCTTTATAAGGGCTTTACTTTAGGGAAAATAATCGTAGGGGGAAGTGATTGTGAAATTTTATATTTATGAATTTAATTTATTTTCCTGTTTTCGAGAGATCCAAAACAATTTTACGGTAGATAACTAAGCGATTTATTAGTTATTTACGAAACACGTTTCTAAAATATTTTTGACGTTGTGCGATAGATGTTCTTTTATGCAAAGAATCTACAAATAGCTCGGTCGAATGGTTTTGTTTTGCTTGACTTGACGATTTTCATAGAATATTTTTATCCCAATTTCGATATAAATTAAGAGATATTTCCAACTTTGTTTTAGCCCAAATCGTTTAACCTTGAGAGAAGAAGGGAGACAACAAATTGCTGGTATTTTCCCTCCGCCCAGCCTCCTTCACAGCTGTTCAACCATTCCCCGGATTTTTCGACGATTTTCAGCCCAACAGTTGCGTAACTTTATGAAAAATAAAGAATTTCGGACAAGAAAAAAAAAAAAAAATCTCAACGAACATAAACCGTTCGGTCTTCACCTTAAAGTGTCAAGCCTTCCGACCATTGAGAAGTTTAGAACGATTAAAAACTAAAATTGTCGGAATAACTGAAATATCCTTAACCGTTTTTTGTGGTTGCGTGTGTGAAAATCTTCCTTATAATAAATGAGCCATAGTGGAACATAATATAGGCGAAACCCAAACAAGGAGAACGTTCTGAAACCGAATTTTTTTAAAAATAAAAAATGTTATCTTGATCGTTACCAAACAAGAGATGAAATTAGCAGCGACCGAAAAAAAAAAAAAAAAAAATGGGAAGATCCTAGATGGCGAAACGCGGAATTTTCGGCTTTCTTCTAGGAGCTGTACATAAATTAACAAGTTGAAGAAGATTTCTAATTCCTTTTTATAAAGGTTCATATTTGGTTCACAGGAGTCCCTCGGAGAAATTAACCCCTTTGAGTCAAATTTGGTGATTCCGTGCTGTTTAGTTATTTTCCGGCCGACTGTCAAAGCAACACGTGGTGGGCAGAGAGGGCTTCGTTTAACGATTATTCATAAATAACATTGGAATTTTGTTTTCGAAGTTCTTGCTCATTGACAATCCTCTCTATATACGCTCTGCGTCTGAAATTAAGAAAATAGCTATAATGTCCAGTTTCTGTAATCTTTACGCGACTAAAATTTTAAAAGGCAAATGTGTACTGTTTGGGGGGGGGGAGTTCACGGCTAAACGTTAACAAAGCGCTAATATTGATGGATAAAATTCCAAACAAGCGCTCATTATCCATGGCTGGAAAAATTCGCCGATAAAATTAAGGAAAAGCGATAGTTCGCGAATCCATTTGGAATTATGTGAAATCGAGAAGACGAGACATTTCATGGCTTCCCGATAATACATCCTGACCGAAATTGATAAAAATCATCAAGTCGCGGTTTATAGTGGCCCTTTTATAAGGCTGAAATACAGAAGAAGAAAGAAAAAACAAACAAACGCTATTGTCCTGTCCTTGAGGCAATCCCGCGGCTAAATTGCAAAAAAGAGCGCTCATACAAGGCTAAAATCGAGAATAATCGACCAAGCACGAATAAAATTGAGAATATACCTACGCTAATTTGCGTTCCCTGGCTGAAGCTATAAAGATAGAGAAAAAGGACGATATTCATGGCTAATAGTGAAAAAATCGCTTATTCGCGGCTGAAATGGTGAAAAAGTAATAATTCGCAGCGAGGGGGGGGGCGGATAGGCTCGCAAAAATACAAAGGCTTGCTTGCCTGGCGATTTTGGGGCCATTCCGGACAACCCCTACGAGGGCCATAGAAAGATTACTAGGCCTGAAGCCATTGGACATTAAAGTCAGGGGTCGGGCACTTGAAGTTGCCTACAGCTTGAGATGCCAGGGAGGCCTAAAGCGGGCCAGGCAGGGCCAATGGGACTGGGAAGGGGAACTAAATAGAGTATCCCCGTCCTCGGCACTTAGGCCGGATTACGTGGTTAAAAGGAATGACTTCTCGACCAAAATCAAACGGAGAGTCATTATGAGAGAAGAAGGTTGGGAATCCCGGCAAGGGGAGCTGGTGTGTTACACGGACGGCTCCAATAAGGGTCAGGAAGGGCCGACCGGAGCTGGAATTTTCGTGCCGGAGCTGGGGGTGGGAATAAGTATCCCGCTAGGGGGAAACACCACAGTTTTCCAGGCCGAGGTGGTAGCGATCGGTGCTTTTTATCTGCGAATTTAACGTATTTTTTACAGGTATTTTATCCGCGTTTTTCCCAATTTCATCCGTGAATTAACGATTTTTCTAGATTTTCGGCCGCGATATTATTAGCGATTCATTTCATTTTTGTCCTGGATCGTCCCAATTTTAGTTGCTAATTAGAGCTACTTCAATTTGTCTCTAGCGATTTAGGGTTTTTTCCCCTAATTTGAGCAGTTTCTTAATTAGCAATTTTCTCAATTAAATCTGTGGATCAACGTTTTTCTCAATTTTAGCGTTTTTCGCTAATTGTGCTGCAAATTATTAGTTTTTCTCTTTTGTATCACAAATGGGCAATTTTTTGCAATTTCACTTGTGAATATGCCATTTTGTTCTCCATTTTAGCCCCAGAAATTAGCGTTTTCATAATTTTACCCAAGGGGTTTCCACTTTTATACTTTTATAGCCTTGAATTATCGTTATTTCTTGCTTTTTTTGCTTTTCTGCGTTTTTTATTCTTAATTTTAGCCATAAAGTGGCATCTTGGCTATTTCGCGGCTAAAGTGTCCCTATAGTTTTAAAGTGTACTTAGAGGCTAGAAGTGTGGAAACGACAATTTTTGTCTTCTGACGGCAAATTCGAGCCTCAAAATGAGAAAACGCGATAATGCATTGCTTCAAGAGAAAAAAAAATCGCTAACTAGCTAAAATTAATAAAAAGTGCTAATTCATGCATTGAGAAAAATCGCTCGTTAGCGGCTAAAAACACGAAAAATACTAATTCATTGCAAAATTCAGAAAAATCGCGAATTCGCTGTTAAATTGAGATAAAGCACTAATTTACGGTTAAAATGGTGAAAAGACGAACTCGCTTATACGCTGTGAAAATGGAGAAAAATAGCTAGTTAATCGATAAAATTGAAAAGAAGCACTGAAGTGAGGACAAAACCGCTAATTCGCGGCCAAATTAAGAAATACCGTTAGGTAATGCGGTGAAAATTGGGAAAAACTCTAATTCGTGACTGAAAATGTAGAAAAATCTATAATTAGCGGCTACAATGAGGAAAAACGCTAATTTGCGGTTAGAATAAAGACAAATGGCTAATTGAGGGGTTAATTAGGGAAAATTTGTTGATACACAGATAACTGGTAAAATGACAAGTCGCGGTTTCCGGAGGCAATTAGAATAATTGTGGCTAGTTAGGAGAAAAGCGTATTTTACGGTAAAAATTGAGAAAATTCGGCTAAAATGGAGACAAATCGCTTATTCACCGCTAAAAAAGAGACAAATAATAAATATTCACTGATGCAATTGAGAAAAATCGCTGTAGTGTTAGGAAAAATGCTAATTTGTGGTTAAAATGAAAAAAAAAAAGTCATATCCGCGGCTTTATTCTGAACAGTGACTACATGGGGGCGCCGTTGAAAGACTCGCCCGGGGGCGCCAAATGCCTGAAGCCGGCACTCATTTTAGCCGTGAACAGTGGCGCAGGTAGGAATTTGTCCTGAGGGGGGGGGTATCAGATTGAAATCTTCTAATGGAGAGGGGGGGGGTAATTTCACATTTTAGTCATTATTCCACCCATCCAGCACACTCTTGAACATGGACATCTTGCTGGCCTCATCATAGCCTCGCAATCTCTCAGTTGGGGGTGATTTTTGGACTCCACCCGCAAATTAGCGCTTTTTTGGCCGAGTGTATCGTTCTTATCAGTTTCAGCCGGCGGTTTTGCCCCACCCCCTCCCATAGCCGTGAATTTGCGCATTTTCTCAACTTTAGCAGCAAAGTATCATTTTATCCCGTGAGCGATGTTCCGATTTCTCTTAACTATTCACGAGTTTTAGCGGTTTCCTCAATTTTAGCAGCATATTACAGATTTTTTAAAATTTTTTTACCAGGGGATTAGCACTTTTCTCAGTTTTAGCTAGAAATTAACGTTTTTCTTAAGTGTTTTCCACAATATTAGCTGCAAAATAGGGGCAATTTTAACTAATTAGGAGTTTTTTGGTTCACCATACGCAATGCATGAGCGATTTTTCTCAGTTCACACGCGAATTAGCGGTTTCTTCGCCTATTGCCATAAATTGCCGTTTTTTTTTTTTTCAATTTCAGCCTGAAAAGTTGCCTTCAGAATCCGCAAATTGACGGAATTTTTCTCAATTTCAACCACGAATGAGCGCTTTTTTAAAATTGTAGCGGCGACGCGTCGTAGCGTTTCAACCCCTGTGAATTAGCGAATTTTCTCAATTTCAGTCACAGATTGGCGTTTGGCGCAATTTTAGCTGAAAATTGGCGATTTTTTCCATTTTCAACTGAGAATTAGCACTTTTTCCCAATTTGAACTGAAAATTAACGTTTTTCTTAATTTTAGCTGCGCTAATTGGTGATTTTTTCAATTTTAGCCGCGAATTAGTGATTTTTGTCCAATTTTAACCTGAAAGCGTCTTTTATTTTGTCAATATTGTAGCGTGTTTTCTCAACTTTAACGCGCGGTTTACCCAAGTACAACACTTTTGCGTTGGTTTCCACAATTTATTGTAGACTGGCCTCCATGTACCGCGAATCAGCGATTTTAGCGGCTATAGCCACGAATATTACCAATTTTTGTCTGATAGAGGGTCCGAGGCGAAACTCCCCCCCTCCCCCCCTCCCCCCTACTTCGGTACACTACTGCGTTGGGTCTCAAGTCCAAGGAAAAAGCTGGACGTACTCGGACCTTTTTGGGCTGCTTCAAGTCCAGAAAATCTGCTAAACCTAACTTCAACGTGAAACGCTCATTTTTGGAGATTTTATGGGGCTCTTATCGTTATGGTACTAGTGCTCCTTCGTTCGTATACTTGTAGCTCTGGGGGGGGGGGGATCTATCCCCCAAAACCTCCCCCCCCCGTACCTACGCCCCTGGCCGTGAACTGTGTAGCCCTGTATCTCAGCTTTATAGCTGCGAATTAAAGCATTTTCTCACTTTTGTCCATGAATGTTAGACGCGGAATGGCCCCAAGAATCGAACTGTAGAGTTTTTCCTAGATTCTGTTCTCAAAATTGCATTAAAAAAGGCAACAAATTAGTTTATTTTTAAATTTTAGATACGAAGGACACTTTCTATGAATTTTAGCCGTTTTTATTTATATTTTAGACGTTAATTAGCGCTTTACCTAAATTTTATCCGAGAATTACCGTTTTTTTCTTAATGGTAGGAGCGAATTAAGGCATTTTCTCAATATTTTAGTCACAAAATAAGGGTTTTCCTCAATTTTAGCTGCAAATGTGACCTTTTTCTTAAATTTAGCCGCGAATGCTGAGCGCATTATACGGTTTTAGCAACAAATTGAGGGATTTTGTATTTTCTAGTTATGAGTTTTAGCGCTTTTCTCATCTATTAAAGTGTTAATGCCGTTATAAATAGCGTTTTTCCCTATTTTAGGAGCGATTTATTGTATTCTAGCTTATGAATTCGTGTTTTTTCTCATCTTTAGGCACGATATGGTGCCCCCAGAAACTGCGATTTAGCGTTTTATCTTTCGGTTGTGTTTGTTTTTTGCTGAGACTTTTGCGTTTTCTCCAGTCCAGGCGAATGAGTGATTTTTTTTTTCTTCACTTTTGGACATGACCAACAGCCGTTTTTTTTTTTTTACTCAATTACTTTAGCCACAAACTTGCCCTAAATGAGAATGCGTTTAGCGGGTTTTCTATACAGGGTGTCCAATAACGAGATGCTCAGAGAAAAACCTGAGTTTGGAGCCATCATTTAAGACCAAAATGCATGCGTGACATTTTTAAAAATTCCTTTTAATTTTCTCAGAATCGTCAATTTTACTTTACTTTGGCTTGTTGCTTTTTTTTTTCGAAATGTGCTGTTGCAATCCTCGGAAATTTTGCAAACCCAAAACTAAGGAGCTCGTTGGAAAGAGCACAAAATTTTCTTACAGAATAGTTCACTTAAATCATGATTAAACATTATTTGGCATGACAGAAGCTCAACGGAAACAAAATTCATTTTTCAACAATTTGGAAAATTCCGGACGTGATTTTCTAAACTTTCCTAAATTGCCGGCTAATATTATTTTTACCGCTGGAAAAACTTCCTAATTTAGTGAGCTTTCAAATGATCTATTCACTTTTTGATATTCGTCCATTTTGGTAGGAGTAATTAGGCAAAATGTCTGAAAAACCTCAGGCGACACGCGCAAAATGAGTTACATAAGATATATTTTTCTCGGGTGTTTTTTCACTGAAATTGGTTTTCAACAGGAACAACAACTGCATTCACGAGCTATACGGTTTTGTAATCTTGGATATAAGTCCTAACAACGTAAATAGACAATTCTCCTTTTGAGACGACCAAAAATAAAACAAAGCGCTGCACGTTGAAAAATTATCCTCCCGAAAAAGAAACAAAATAGCGCTGGATATATGCGAAGGATTAAAAAAAACAAAACACAAATTTGAAAACTTAAGTATCGGTCTAGATAAAACCTTGCGCTTTCACTTATGCAAATTTTCCTGCACTGCTGGATTGAAAAATAAAATGCCCAGTCTAAGGTTAACTTTTTGACCCCCTCCCTCCCATTGTTAACCCTCTCTCGTCCATACTTTTAAGAACAATTCATTGTTGAAACTATTGCGGTTGGCTATTTATTAGATCACTATCATAGAAATAAAAAATGTGCGGGAGTTTTTACTCTTCGATCTTGGGTAAAGTTTATTCCTCCACCCTAATAGGCCCAAGTTAGATTTAGCCTAGACCCATCCGTTTACGGCAAGGTCACGTCGTAAGGGAACAATGCCTTATTTTATTTTTATATTTTTTCTTCCTGAATTTTCGAACTAAGGCTACTTAAGAGGGCGATATTTTTCCTCTTTTTCTACCGCAGGGGTGTGAGTTGAATTTCATTATAGCTTGGCAAACAATTTAAAAGGAAGAATGACTGATGCCTCAACTACCAGTGGGACACACTCGTGTTCTAAGCATTTGAAAAAAAAAAAAAAAAAAAAAGTATTGTTATAATATACGTTATAGGTCGCAAACCTGTTTGCGTATTAAATAGTTATGTACGTGAAATTTAATATAAAAAAATATGTTATAACCTTCTAAGGTCATGATGAGGAGACATCACAATTATCGTTCTATGCAATAGCAAAAAATTATCCAGACACCTGTACATCACTTTTTTTCCTGGAATTTCAATTTCTTCCTTTTTTTGTAACACCACAAGACAGGAATTTCATAGTGAGTAGCGGCATTCACAAAAATAATCATTTTTTAAAAATGCAACTGAATTTAAATCATTAGCATCTTTTTCACCCAACAAAAAACAGCCGAAAAATTGTGATTTATTCCTCTGATCAAGTTAAGTGGGGTAAAAAGAAATAGAAGCGTTTAATGACTTTGCAACTGAACGAAATCCCGCTCTTTTTAAGCATAATGTGATAACCAGTTTTTTAAAAAAAAGGCATTGAAACAGCCGAATTAGACCTGCGGAGAAGTGAGTTAGATCATCCAAAGTGGGGAATCAGCTTAAAATGTCAGGCCATAAAATAAAATAAGAAGTCTACCAAGGATGAGTTGGTTTTCTATGCGTTAACGTATATTCGTAAATCATTTTCTAATCTGGATTTTCACCCCTTTTTGTACATGGCGAGGCGTGAGATCCTCGACTTTTGATTTCATCCAAGGTGAGAAAAGGTAGTAATTTCCGCGTTTCTGGTGATTATTTTTTTTTTTTTTTTTTTTTTTTACTCAATTACTTTAGCCACAAACTTGCCCTAAATGAGAATGCGTTTAGCGGGTTTTCTATACAGGGTGTCCAATAACGAGATGCTCAGAGAAAAACCTGAGTTTGAAGCCATCATTTAAGACCAAAATGCATACGTGACATTTTTAAAAATTCCTTTTAATTGTCTCAGAATCGTCAATTTTACGTTATTTGGCTTGTTGCTTTTTTTTTCGAGATGTGGGTGTTGCAAGCCTCGTAATTTTTGCAAACCCAAAACTAAGGAGCTCGTTGGAAAGAGCACAAAATTTTCTTACAGAATAGTCCACTTAAATCATGAGCTCAAACGGAAACAATCTTCATTTTTCAACAATTAGGAAAATTCCAGACGTGATTTTCTAAACTTTCCTAAATTGCCGGCTAATATTATTTTTACCGCTGGAAAAACTTCCTAATTTAGTGAGCTTTCGAATGATCTATTCACTTTTTGATATTCGTCCATTTTGGTAGGAGTAATTAGGCAAAATGTCTGAAAAACCTCAGGCGACACGCGCAAAATGAGTTACATGAGACATATTTTTCCCGGGAGTTTTTTCACTGAAATTGGTTTTCAACAGGAACAACAACTGCATTTACGAGCTATACGGTTTTGTAATCTTGGATATAAGTCCTAACAACGTAAATAGTCAATTCTCCTTTTGAGACGACCAAAAATAAAACAAAGCGCTGCACGTTGAAAAATTATCCTCCCGAAAAAGAAACAAAATAGCGCTGGATATATGCGAAGGATTAAAAAAAACAAAACACAAATTTGAAAACTTAAGTATCGGTCTAGATAAAACCTTGCGCTTTCACTTATGCAAATTTTCCTGCACTGCTGGATTGAAAAATAAAATGCCCAGTCTAAGGTTAACTTTTTGACCCCCTCCCTCCCATTGTTAACCCTCTCTCGTCCATACTTTTAAGAACAATTCATTGTTGAAACTATTGCGGTTGGCTATTTATTAGATCACTATCATAGAAATAAAAAATGTGCGGGAGTTTTTACTCTTCGATCTTGGGTAAAGTTTATTCCTCCACCCTAATAGGCCCAAGTTAGATTTAGCCTAGACCCATCCGTTTACGGCAAGGTCACGTCGTAAGGGAACAATGCCTTATTTTATTTTTATATTTTTTCTTCCTGAATTTTCGAACTAAGGCTACTTAAGAGGGCGATATTTTTCCTCTTTTTCTACCGCAGGGGTGTGAGTTGAATTTCATTATAGCTTGGCAAACAATTTAAAAGGAAGAATGACTGATGCCTCAACTACCAGTGGGACACACTCGTGTTCTAAGCATTTGAAAAAAAAAAAAAAAAAAAGTATTGTTATAATATACGTTATAGGTCGCAAACCTGTTTGCGTATTAAATAGTTATGTACGTGAAATTTAATATAAAAAAATATGTTATAACCTTCTAAGGTCATGATGAGGAGACATCACAATTATCGTTCTATGCAATAGCAAAAAATTATCCAGACACCTGTACATCACTTTTTTTCCTGGAATTTCAATTTCTTCCTTTTTTTGTAACACCACAAGACAGGAATTTCATAGTGAGTAGCGGCATTCACAAAAATAATCATTTTTTAAAAATGCAACTGAATTTAAATCATTAGCATCTTTTTCACCCAACAAAAAACAGCCGAAAAATTGTGATTTATTCCTCTGATCAAGTTAAGTGGGGTAAAAAGAAATAGAAGCGTTTAATGACTTTGCAACTGAACGAAATCCCGCTCTTTTTAAGCATAATGTGATAACCAGTTTTTTAAAAAAAAGGCATTGAAACAGCCGAATTAGACCTGCGGAGAAGTGAGTTAGATCATCCAAAGTGGGGAATCAGCTTAAAATGTCAGGCCATAAAATAAAATAAGAAGTCTACCAAGGATGAGTTGGTTTTCTATGCGTTAACGTATATTCGTAAATCATTTTCTAATCTGGATTTTCACCCCTTTTTGTACATGGCGAGGCGTGAGATCCTCGACTTTTGATTTCATCCAAGGTGAGAAAAGGTAGTAATTTCCGCGTTTCTGGTGATTATTTTTTTTTTTTTTTTTTTTTATATAGGCAGAAAAAAAAGAAACCGAAGTTATAGTACTCGAAATATGGTCGAGAGCCGAAAGCCTTTTTAATGTCGATAAAGGACTCTTGAAGGTGGACATTATAAAGACACGCTGACACAGAAAAGGACACTGAGGAAAGCGCAAGGTCACAGGGCACAAAAAGTGGTTCCGCTGTTCCTCCACAAAAGGATAAGTAGGCATTCGCGCATATATAGTATTATTTTCCTTGTATAAAGCGCAGTGATGGGAAGAGGTCAATTCGATCAAAATAAGTTTGACCCCGACGCCGTTCATTATTTTACGCGGGGGACTACTTGTTGAATTGCCGTGAGAAAGGACCTACTACAAAGTAGTCACCTGCGTGATGCGTGCGCCTGTTGAAAAAAGGGCGCAATGTACGCGCGACGGTATAATTATTATGATGCTGTCTCAATACGGGTGCTGCGAGCGCTTAACGTTTGGACCGGTCGTAAAATATGTTAAGGATGCTTATATCAAAGACATCTTTGTAACCTAAAAAATGGCGTTTTCCTCAATTTTAGCTGTAGGCTAACGATTTTTTCTATTTTTTTTTTTTTTTTTTTTTTTTAGCACGGAATCTTCACTCTTCTCAGATTAGGCTGAAAATGAGCGTTTTTTTCTTATTTATGCTGCGCTAATTCGTGATTTTTTCATTTTTAGCCGCGTTTTTATTACATTTCGGACCCACATTGGCGTTTTTTCTTGACTTTTCGCTGTGGATTAGCGTTTTTGTTTTTGTTTTTTTTTTCAATTTTACCCACGATTTAGTGATTTTCCTCAATTTTAGCCGCTCGTTAGCGCTTTTTCTCAATTTTAACCAGTGCAGTAGCGTTTCTACCACTTGAAGTAGCGGTTTTTCTCAATTTTAGCTGTAGATTAGCCATTTCGAGGGTGTCACTCCATCATCACATAACGTCATTTTGGTTAGTTTTGGGTTTAATCGACACCCCAAAATTTTTGAAAATTCCCATTTTGGACCCGCTTTCAGCCCATAAAAAACCCAGGGAGTTAATTGATCAAACTGATCAGATGTTGGGACCAACTAGATCCCAAACGGAGTTCATGTGCGAAAGAACGAGTTTTTTCGAGCAATCCTACGGGAAGATAAATGGCCCGGACGGCGTACAGCGGACAGACATTGAAGACATCGAATCTAGACATGTTTAGACGCAAATTAGTGATTTTGCTCAATTTTAGCCGCGAAATTGCGCTTTTTCTCGATTTCAGCAGCACAGTGGCGTTTTTAAATTTTAAATTAGCAAATGTTACCAATTTTTGCCACGATTTGGAATGTTCCTTAACGAATTAGCCATTTTACAGTAGGGAATTATCACTTTTTTCCAATTTTAGCTGAAAATTAGCTTTATATTTATTTATGCTATGGGCTAATTAGTGATTTTGCTCAATTTTAGCCGCACGTTAGCCCTTTTTGTTCAATTTTAGCAGTGCAGTAGCGTTTCTATCGATTGAATTAGCGGTTTTTCTCAATTTCAGCTGTAGATTCGCCATATATTATATTTTGAGCAGTGAATTAGCTCTTTTTATAGAGCGGAAAATTAGCGTTTTTCTTAAATTTTGCCGAGCTAATTTGCTTTTTTCAATTTTAGCCGCGTTGTTTTTTAGATGTTAGCCCCGCTACTTTCTGCTTTGGATTAGCGCTGTTTTTCAGTTTGAGTGGGGATACAGTAAGAATTTGCAATTTCCCAATTTAAGCCGCGAATTAGTGATTTCCTTCAGTTTATCCGCGAATAAGCGATTTGTCTCAATTTCTAGTATAGCGTTTTCTGGTAATTTGGCCGTGAATTAGCATCTATTTTCAAGGGTTCTGGCTCACAGGAAACCCAATGTTGCGGTCATTCAATTGCTGACAACCCAATTTATTAGTGATCTGACTCAATTTTATCCGCCTGTTAGCGCTTTTTCTCAATTTCAGCAGCGTAGTGCCATTTTTAAATTTTAAATTAGCAGGTCTTATCAATTTTTGCCACGATTTGGAATTTTCCTCAGCGTTAGTCACGAATTAACCATTTTTAGCAGGGAATTATCACTTTTTTCCACTTCGGGCTGAAAATGAGCTTTTTTTATTTATATTGCGCTAGTTAGTGATTATTTTCATTTTTAGCCGCGTTTTTATTACATTTCAGTCCCACATTGGCGTTTTTTTCTTGAATTTTTACTATGAATTAGCGTTTTTTTTTCGTTTGTTTGTTTTTTTTCTTCAATTTTAGCCGCGAATTAGAGATTTCCCTCAATTTTAGCAATGCGTTAGCGCATTTTCTCAATTTTAGCAGTGCGGTAGCGTTCTATCCCTTGAACTATCTATTTTTCTCTATTTTAGCTGCAGATTAGCCATTTCTCCCATTTTTATCGATGAATTAGCTCTATTTCTAGAGCGGAAAATTAGCTTTTTTCTTAAATTTTGCCGTGCTAATCAGTTTTTTTTTTTAATTTTAGCCTTGTTGTTTTTTAGATTTTAGCCCGGCATAAGCAGTTTTTTGCACTTTCTGCTTTGGATTAGCGCCGTTTTTCAGTTTGAGTGCGGATGCAGTACGGATTTGCGTTTTTCCAATTTAAGCCGCGAACTAGTGATTTCCTTCAGTTTATCCGCGACTTAGCGATTTGTCTCAATTTCAGCACTAGCGTTTGCTGATAATTTGGCAGTGAATTAGCATCTATTTTCGCTGTTCTGACTCACAGGAAACACAGTGTTGGCGGTCGTTCATTTGCTGAAAAAACCAATTTTGCGGCCGTTTGTTGCTGAAAACCTTTTTGCCTCTACGACAGAAGAGTCCCAGTTTGGGGGACTAAAATACCGCAGTACACCATCCCAACCCTCAGGAGTCGAAAATTCAAAGTTCATTTCCAAAACTATCACTATCCGGGGAAGAAATTGTCAGTTATTCGACGGCCATTCCGAAATAGAATGCAAAAAAGCGACAGTTTTACAGCACGAATTTTAGGTTTTGACGGTTCACAACCCTTTAACTGTGCTAATTCAGTTTCCCGCGTCGATTTACCTCGCGTTATAATTGATGAGCTACTGAGTTCTCTTTGTAGAGACTCATCCCCGAATATAAGGCTACAACTTGACTTCCCAGGTCAAGCTGCCCACCCAAAGGCCGGCTAAGGTGTTGGATGACGGCATCATCTGTTAATTTAACAAAATGTTTTTTTTTGTTTATGTTTACTGAATACAAAAATATAAATAATACCAAAAAGTCGCTCTGCTCTTGACAAAGCTTCTAATAGGTTATGGGCGCCATCACTTGCTAAAAACAAGTAAAATGGACTCTTTTGAATCAAAAGCGACCGTTGCGAAGCTCAATAACCACAATTATCAACCATGGAAATTCAAGATAAGAATGCTCATGATACGTGAAGATACATGACAAGTCATTGAAGGTCAACCTCCAGTAAACTCTGATTCTTTATGGAAGAAAAAAGACGAATTGGCTCAGACAACTATTTCCCTTAATATCGAAGATAGTCAAATAATCCACATCTGCAATTGCAAAACAGCTAAAGAAATGTGGCAGGCCTTACAGAAAATTCATGAACGAGCGAATTTATCGAACAAGATGTACTTGTTAAGAAAATTGTACCAGTCACGTTTGACTGACCATCAGACGATGACGGAATACCTTCATTCTACTCTGGAACTCGTTGAGAAACTTCGCGGAATAGGGGAAGAAATTAAAGATTTCCACGTAGCCGTACTCTTGTTAGGAGGGTTACCCGATGAATTTAGTGCTCTGGTAACTGCTCTTGATGCTCGCCCTGACGACGAACTTACTCTGGAATACGTTAGTGGCAAATTAATAGACGAATTCAAAACACGAAGAGTGAAAGACAATGACAGGTTTGATGAACCAGAAACCGCTTTGAACTTATGGAGGAACCAAATGACAAAAGAAAGACCACGAATGACCGATTCGAAAGAATGCTTCTTCTGCAAGAAACGAGGCCACGTTAAGTCCCAATGCTATCTATGGAAACGTGGTACGGAAATGCATAATAATCCGCGACAAGAAGCAAGAACTGCAGCAAAACAAAATGAATCTTCCGACTCTGAAGAGTTTTGTTTTTCAACCATAAGACGGCATTCAAAAGACTGGTTCGTTGACTCAGGAGCTACGAGTCATATGACGAATGATAAAAACAACTTAACGAATTACCGAACAATCTCGCCTGATAAAATCACAGTAGCAAACGGCCAATTCATGAATTACGAGGGAATAGGTGATGCAAAATTAAAAATCAAAATTTCAAAATTCAAATCACTAAAAATATTATTGAAAAATGTTTATTTTGTCCCGGAATTGGAGAATAACTTAGTATCAGTGAAAAAGATGACAGACGCCGGCTGTCAAGTTAATCGTAACTACTGTTTGGTAAAACACGGAACCAAAGTCGTTGCGAAGGCCCACACTGACGGCACTTTGTACAAATTACGTATTCACAATGAAACAATAAATTCAGTTCTTCGTTCATGTTACAATTGCATTCATACTTGGCACAGAAGGCTTGGACATCGAGATCCAGAAGCTGTCAGAAGAGCTGTAAAGGACAAATTAGTCTCGGGAATCAATATAAGGCAATGCAAATTGAGTTTTTTCGTTGGCTCGTTTGAAGATGGCGTTAAGCTGAAACCGCGGTCACGAAATAAAACATTGTTTAGTGGGAGTGAGCTTTCTTTTCTCATCAAATTTTGAAGACGTTTTTGGTTTTTATCAGTTAGTAGTTTGTCTCCGCCAGCAAGTCGCGCGCGATGAAGCGGTTCAAGTCTTCCTCGTCGTACTACCGACGACTGAAGAAAATACTCGAAGAGAGATGATTCTGGAAATAGTCGTGCTGAAAGTTTGATCGAAGATGTAGGATCTGAAGTTGTGAATAATTCCAGTTTAGTCGATATTTCTCCATCAATGCGATCAATCAACTGCGATCAACAGTCCTCAGCAGTACTCTCATGCTCCAGTAACCATGGCGATGCTGATGGCGATGCAGATGCCGATGCCGCCCGTGACACAGCCGATTTGCAATCGTCGACGCCCGCTCGAAGTCAGATATATCTTTGGCCTTCACGAAACCATCGTATGTGAGCCAAGTCTTTGCTTCTTCGAGTCTTTTTGAAGAAGTCTAACGTCATACAACTTCGTTACAAATAAATAACTTGAGGTCGTATCATACACACA
This sequence comes from Corythucha ciliata, assembly GCA_038030265.1. NCBI lineage: Eukaryota > Metazoa > Arthropoda > Insecta > Hemiptera > Tingidae > Corythucha > Corythucha ciliata. The sequence goes on from CM075938.1 coordinate 4,399,212, forward strand.
GTTATTAACCAAATGCAACTCATGGTCGGGAGTATTATGTTTTTCGTACAAATATCCGACAACGCCATTTTAAAGGATTTTCTATTTATTTATTTTTTTGGCAAATGACTCATTTGGACGTATTATGATTTTCAAGTATCAAATTCTGCTTTAAATAGTAATCTATCACAAAACAGGTAGGTACTTGACTAACCAGCGCAAGAAACTATATTTTTCAAGCACTTTTAAATTTCTCACCACCCATAAATTTGAATAATGAATTAATCTCACGGCGTTGTTTCAAGGGGGAACTCATTTCTAAGAGTTAAAATAAAATATCAGTCGATGAAATGATACTCGTTTGTGTTTTTGACGGAAAAGAATTAGACTGATAGCCCCAGATATAACGTCGTGTATTTGGAATAAAGAAGGCCGTCTATGAGCATCATGTTGAGAGGCACCCCGCTCTTCGAGTGGCTTTCGTTGACCGCACACCAACAGTGTAATTATTTATAACACTTTGCGACTTGTAGTAGAAATATTGAACATCATACTGTAGTGAAGGTGACATTTGGTCTGAGGAGCTATAATCTTGTGTAATATCAGTTAGATTTTGAACAGAAAATCGTAGAAGTGTTGTAATACAGAAATCTGTTGTACAAATATACTACAGCATCTTGTAGTATGACTGTATTACGGATATAGCAACTTCGTGCAACCAGTAGTCGCTGGGTGACGTCGTCTCGACTCAAATGTATACCACCGCTTTGGTCGTATTTTGGTAGTGGCGAAGTCGATGTGACGTCGCCTGATGACATCGGGTCATGTTTCCCGACGTCGAGACGACTAAATTGTGCTAGTTGGGCACGCAGAGGTATCATGGTCGGTTATTCTACGAATCGTACAGCTTATCGAATTTTGGATCCCACCACTGACAAAATAACAATAAGTAGAACAGTAGAATTTTTTGAATCCCCAGAACAATGCATCAGAACATCACACCCCACACGTCATAACGACATCACAGAACATCACAGCTACACAAGCGTCAAACAAAGGAAACTACATTAACTCGGAAAACATCATCATAACAAGAAGGCTTGACGATAAGAAACAAATCAATTCATGCAGAGAACGGGACGAACAAGATGGACATACACGCCCAGAAGAAAATACACTTCAAGAACAAGAAATAAACACAGACACTGTTCAAGGCGAAATCGTGGAAACACGACGAACATCCAGTAGACAAAATAAAGGGATTCCTCCGAAAAGATGGGCCTATTTGTCTTCAGAATCAGACCGTGCTAATTCAACAACGGAGCCAAGTTCATGGGGAGGCATGCTTCGGCTACCTAAAGAAGAGCGTGAACGCTAGTTGCACGCCGTGCAAGATGAACTATCGTCGATCAGAGAGAAAGGGACGTGGAATGAAGTCGAGTTACCACATGGAAAGAAGCCTATATCTTCAAAAAGAAATTCGATGCTATGGGAAACATAACAAAATACAAAGCACGTCTAGTTGCGAAAGGCTTCACTCAAAAATTCGGGGAGGATTATGACATGACTTTTGCTCCAGTTATGAAGCAAAGTACCTTCAGAATTTTGTTGAGTTTCGCCGCTAACCGTAACATGTTTATTCATCAATACGACGTTAAAACGGCCTTTCTTAACGGCGATCTTCGCGAAAATATTTATATGAAAATTCCTGAAGGATTCATAACTAAAACCAACAAAAGAAGTACAGTTTTGAAATTGAATAAGTCGCTTTACGGTTTAAAACAATCTGCTCGAGCATGGAACGAAAAACTTGATGAAGCTTTAGTGAATTTATCGTTCAAAAGAAGCCTAGCCGACCCCTGTCTTTATTCCAAATTAGTTGATGGAAAATTCATGTACGTTCTCACCTATGTTGATGATTTACTCATTGCACATGAAAACGAAATTGAAGTTAAGACTGTCGGAGAACAACTCAAAGAAAATTTTGAAATTAATCATCTCGGAGAAATTTCCCACTTTCTTGGAATTCACATTGAAAGAATGAGTGATGGAAGTTTTGTTATTGACCAAAAGGCAAAAATTGAAAACATTCTGGCAGAATTCGGAATGACGGACGCAGCTGGATGTGCTACTCCCATGGACCCCGCATACATTAATTTTGGTGGAGAAGAAGGTCTGTTGAAAGACAATAAAAAGTACCAGGAAGCAGTGGGGGCATTGCTCTACATCGCCACTATCTCTCGCCCAGATATTTCCAATGCTATTGGACTACTATGCAGAAGAACGAGTAGTCCTCGAAACGTCGACTGGTCAGCCATGAAGCGAATCATGAAATATTTGAAGAGGACTATGGGGTTGAAGCTCGTGATTAAGGCTCAAACTGATCTGACTCTCAACTGCTATGTCGATGCTGACTGGGCAGGAAACCATAGCGACAGGAAATCCACAAGCGGATTCATTTGCTTTCTTGGGAACAACGCGATAAGTTGGGTTTCCAAAAAGCAAACCACAGTGGCATTATCATCGACAGAAGCCGAATATGTGTCAGCGTCTTTTGCAAGCCAAGAAGTCCTCTGGCTAAGACAAATACTTGCGGATTTCGGTTACGAATGTACGGAAGCAACGGTCATTCACGAAGACAACCAAAGTTGTATTAAGCTCGTCAACACGGAGAAGATAAATGCTCGTACAAAACCTATTGATGTGAAATGCCATCACTTAAGAGACCTAGTGTCGAAGGGAATACTCCGGTTTGAGTACTGCGAAGGTGAAAAAATGGTTGCTGACGCGATGACGAAGCCACTTCCTCGGCTAAAATTCGAAGGCTTCCGCCCAAAGATGGGGTTGGAACAGATATTGCCGAGTGGGGGTGTTGGATGACGGCATCATCTGTTAATTTAACAAAATGTTTTTTTTTGTTTATGTTTACTGAATACAAAAATATAAATAATACCAAAAAGTCGCTCTGCTCTTGACAAAGCTTCTAATATAAGGACCGTGCCGAGAACTAAGTTTTAGTCGTGAATTAGCTATTTTTCTCCGCGATTAGCGTTTTCTTAACTTTAGCTGGAATGAGCGCTTTTCATCAATTATCACTTTTCGCAAATTTTAGTCGACAATTTGAGTTTTTCTCGATTTTAGCCACAAATGATTAATTTCTTTTGCTTGTGCCAAGATAGCACTTTATCTCATCAACGAAGTGGCCGTTGGAACCGTGAGTTTTCTCAATTTTGACAGTAAATTGGGATACCCCGCATATTATCGCTATTCTCAAATTTAGCCGTGGATTGAAGAGCTTTTCCGAAATGATTTCCAACCATCAGCGGGAATCCTCAAGAACAGCAGGTCGAACCACCGAACGCACTCCGTCGCTCGACTCGATTCAGACGACCAGTCGTCCGCCTGGATTTATAGTATACTCCTGGGAGAAACTGTTGTGTATTTATTACACATATGAGAAAATATTAGTTTTTGAATTGTGAATAAAAAAAGGATTATTCAGTTCTCGTATTCTCGTGTGCTTAATACATAAAAATTTTAAAGGTAATTATTCGCGCAATTGGAAGTTCCCCGGCTGAAAATTCGCGAAATCGCTAGTTTTACAAAAATTAAAAATTGCTGGTCTTTATTTTTCGCAAATTAACCGGTGGAGAACATCAGGAAATGGTCCAGACTTTTCTTTTTAAAGACTTGTATAATACAAAACGTTCTTCTCCGTCCCGTCAATTCAAAGCAGATTGAAGGGAAGCCCAACAACGTAAGGTTTGTCCCAGGTCATGGCACATTCGTCAGACATACCTGGAGCACTTCCAGAGCTCGGAAATAAACAAGACGGACGTTCACCTCTCAATAAAGAATTGAAAAAAAAAAAAAAAAACTTTTTGGCTATTTATGGGAGTAAATAAAGACATTACTTTCAGACCCTCTCCCTCGAAAAAAAACAAAAAAAAAACGATCTGGGTTACAGGGGAGCCAACGTTTTTTGTTGCGTTCCTTCCCGAAAAAAGGAAGAAATAGAAATCACCTAATTTAAGCATCACACACATTCTCTCTATATCAATTATAAAAGACAGACAGAAAATCAAAGCCTGACACGGTGTATAGCGCACCGTGTGAAACCAAAATTGTGGCCCGGTCACGATTTCCTCTCTTTTTTTCACGTTCATTTAAATGAAATTAGAAAAAAGAACGAGAGAGAGAGAGAGAAAACTGATTCGATAGAGTTTGAAGGGACGCGTGCGAAATGCAATACCTATAGGATGAGAGAGAAATGTTATGCATAGCGCTGCTCCCACTGGCGCACGAGTCGTGAAGGCTTTTTTTTGTTAAGGCTCCCAGAGATGCTGGAGGCGGTACTGTTTTCACCTGTCAGGTAGTTTCTTTTCAGAACTATTCATTCTCTGGTAATCATCCTTTAAGAGAGAGAGAAAAAAATAGGAACAGCGTAAGGGGAAAGCGATCACGCAGTCAAATTCTTAACTTACTTAAAATGGTAACCAATTAATTCACCCGGGGCCTTGTACCGCTAAGCCAGCCAACCGGAAAAAAAAAATACATTCACTAGGATTTGCAACTTATTTTGGGAAACCGTGATTTTGTGTTAGAAATAACCCAAAGGGGGAGGGGGGAAGATAATTGGAAGTCCTTCGACAGGTTTTCTGTCCTTTCGTCACAATGATCATCTTGTTTAGTTTCAAGTGTTAAGGTGAATCGCTTATACACCACCGCCACCAACAACCTATCTACCGGTATTGTTAGCGTCGATCGTGCTCCTCGATTCGACGGTCACGAGAGCTGACAATGCCACGACGACAATTAAATTGCATGAACCGCCTCCCCCCCCCTCTTCACTCTCAACTCAACCTCATACACAACAACGGACCAGTGTTCCTCCTGTTCTCAAACCATTATTCACCTTCAATTTAGTCTTTCTGACTGGCTTCCGCTTTCGCACATTCTAACCCGTTACAGGTTTTGACCCTATACAAACATCCCTTATTAAAAAAGTAGTTTCACTTGTGAGTTGTTAAATAGTTGGATGACAGCAAAGAGGAAAGAGAAGGAGCCTCTCCGTGCTTCTCAGTTCTCTTCTTATGTTAAATTTTACACACGATTTATTGATGCAATTAATTTTTTATTTCAAAATTTTATTGAAACCACACTTCCGAAAAATGTCTCTTTTAGTATTTTTCTTAGGCTGAAAATTTTGATTCCTTATCTCTTTTTAAAAGAGTTCTGCCAAGCCGCTGAGAAATTGAACCCGACAGAATTAAAAGACTCGAATAATCAAACAAAAAGTGAAATGTATGAAAAATGTGTAACAAAAATGGTGTAACCATGATAAATTATACAAAAATGCAAGACATTTTTTAAACCGTCTTTTGTGTTTCTATCCAAATAAGGCAACCCCGAATATATGTATATAAAAAAAGTATTTACATAAATCTGAACTTTTTATAATGATGAGTGGAGGGGAGGGGGCACAAGTGTGAGAATCTCGAATCCCCAAAATGCTAATTTCCTACTATTAAGTAATTGAAAAACGACGTCCAGTATATCAAAAGTGCCAAAAAAAAGAAGAAAAAAAGCCGCTCGCCCACCCCCTTCTCATGAGCATTTAGTGGTAACGTTATAACTGCGCTTATTAACAAATTACATGATTTCATGCAGGATACGAGGTGTGGCATTTTAAGGATAATTTTTCTAAAAATGATCAATTAGAATAAATCTTGAAGAGTGAGTGAAGGATGGGGTGAAGATAAATGCTTGCTGTTTGGTCAGGAATCACTTAATCGTCATTTTCACGTTCACATTGAGTGCATGTAAAATAAGAGCGTAATGCAGTGGTGTAGAGGAAATGCTCTTAAATATCGCCAGTCTTTTTTTTTTTTTTTTTAATCATCTTCATTAATTACACGTTCTAACCAATGAGGCACATTCTAGAAGAGGCGAATCGCAAAATTTAAGCGTGCGGTAAGCCGGGGTGTGAGCGTAGCATGATATTTTGATGCCCGCGAGGTGGTGGTTGTCGTGGTGGCTGCCCTTGCCCATTTACCGCTTTATCAAGATTTTGCCGATTCGCGGCTTGAAAATGACACCCATGCCCTGAAAATGGTCAAACTGGTCATTGGTTCGTTAAAAACGACGATCATTGACGATTTGTGTCCTAAAATAACCAAAGCGCCATAAAAATGTCAGACTTTCAGTCCCCTTTCAGAGGACCAAACAGATCATTCTCTCTGAGCTGACGATTCGTGCCCTAAAAATAATCTAACTGACTATGCATGCACTAAAATTTGCAAATATATCCCAATCCGCCCTAAAAAAATGGCTCAACTGACGATTTGTGGCATGAAAATGCCTGAACTGACGATATCCGTGACCTGAAAATGGTGAAACGGACCATTTTCGTTTCAAAAAAGGTGAAACAGATCATTAGCTGTTTAAAACGACTAAACTGACGCTTCATGTTCTGAAAATAGCAAAACCTCCACGAAAATGTCAAATTTTTCGAAACTGACCACATTCGCGCCCAACAGATGAAGCAAATTCCGATTTACGCGTTGAAAATGTCAAAACTGACTATCAGCGCCATGAAAGGCTCAAAATGCTTAAACTGGCGATATCCATGTCTAAAAAAAAAAATGGCCCAACCGAACATTTGCCGATACCCATGCCCTGAGAATGGCAAAACTGACCATTGATTCGTTAAAAATGACGATCACTGACGATTTGTGTCCTAAAATAACCAAAAATGTCAGACTTTCACTTCCCTTTCAGAGGACCAAACAGATCATTCTCTCTGAGCTGTCGATTAGCACCCTAAAAATAGTCAAACTGACTATGCATGCACTAAAATCCGCCCTAAAAAATGGCTCAGCTGACGATTTGTGGCATGAAAATGCCTGAACTGACGATATCCGTGACCATTTCCGTTGTAAAAATGGTCAAACCGTTCATTCACTGTTCAAAATGTCCAAACTGACGATTCGTATCCTGAAAATAGCAAAACTCCATAGAAATGTCAAAGTTTTCGAAACTGACCATTCGCGCCCAACAGATGAAGTAAATTCCGATTTGCGCATTAAAAATGACTAAACTGACTAACAGCGCCCCAATAACAATTCTTAAAATGCTCAAATTGCCTAAACTGCCGATACCCATGCCCTGAAAATGGCCAAACTGAACGCTGGCTCGTTGAAAATGGCAATGAATGCGACGAATCGTGACCTAAAAATAACCAAAACACCATGAAAAAATGTCAGACTTTCAATCCCTTTTCTTAAAAACGGCCAAACTGACAATTCGCTCCTTCAAAAAGGCTGAGCTGACGATTCGTGCCCTATAAATAATAAAACTGACTATGCGTGCACTAAAATCTGACCCAATCTGCTCTGAAAATTGCTAAACTGACGATTTGCGCCGTGAAAATGCTTGAACTATACGATATCCGTGCCCTGAAAATGGCGAATCGGCGAAACTGACCATTCGCGCCCAAAAGATGGAGTAAATTCCTATTCGCGCATTTAAAATGGCTAAACTGACTACCTGTGCCCAAAAAGTGTACGAAGTAGGAACTGGCTATAGTTGACTGTGCCCCGCGCCACTATTCCATTCGTTCCCACACCCCGAACACTGGCTGTCTCCCACTTTAACAACTGATTAACCTTCTCCTGCCCGAGCGTCACCCACGCACATCGGCTTACTGTAATGCTTGCCTTTGCTGATAAATAAAATGCTATTTGCTTGCTAAAATTGGCCAAACTGACTAATTTTGCGCTCTAAAAATGCTGACGATTCAATGAACGGTCAATGTTGGAGTAAAATTGCCTGTTGTATCTCAAAACAAGAGGATGAAGTAAATAGTACATCTAAAGGATGGGAGAAGCAAATGCGCTTATTTGCCCCCCCCCCCCATCTCTGTCATTGTAACCACCGCCAATGATACGACAGATAGGAGGGACCAACGACTTCTTTGGAAAAAAACCAATTTCACTTGTCTTAACCATTGCAAACTTTTGTTTTGCGGGTTTCGGTCGCCAAAAAACCAATTTCGTGGATTTATTAGTTGAATGAAAATCCTCATTTGGCTGGTTTCAGTCTTCAAAAAACCAATTTCGTGGGGTTTAGTAGTTCAAAACAGATTTTGTTTATATTTTTTGGCATCTGTCTTACAACCGATAGGCTCGGGCCAGGGGAAAGTCAATAAGCCACGCAATGGAACTCGATTTGAGGAAAATCTCAGGAAAATTGGCCTGGGGGCAAGTACGAAGGGGTGTTATAATTTTAACTCAGCGTTATCCTATCACAATTAAAATGGTTGTCACGTGGATCCTGCTACATATCTACGATCCCTCCACTTTTATGTATCAGATGTTATTCAACTTCCATTTTTAGATGTTGTTTAAAATATACACTTTACGTTCCATTATTCACGTTCTCTTGATTTCATATAAAATCACAACAGTTGTCGACGAGGATAAACTCTTTCAGCGACAATGGACGCTGAGCAATTCAGACAGTTGTTGGAAGCTCTACAGCAACAGCAGCAGGTGCTACTTCAACACCTGACTACACGACCTGAACTGCGACAAGATCAGGTAAATTTTACAAATGTCGCTCCATTCGAGCAGTACGATGCTCGTCGAGAGAAATTTTCTTGCTATTTGGAACGTTTCGAAAATTATTACACGATGGAAAACGTCACCGACCAGGCGTGTCAATCGGTTCCTCCCATTACAATGGTCTTGCAGCATATTTAGGTCCTGAAAAGTCGGTCAAGAATCTTTCATACAACGACCTTGTGAAAGCATTCAAGCAGATGCTGATCCCCAAAAAAAGCGTCGTCCTCTCCCAACACTATTTCCTCAGTGTCTACCAGAAAGATCGTCAGACCATCGCAGAATACGTTGCGGCCCTTCAGCAGGACCTGGCCGAATGCGAATTCTCCGTTAAATGTGAGTGTACACGGTCAGTTTCTGTTGCAGAGGTTTTCCTTCGAGCTCAATTCATTCGCGGCTTGCTTGATGACTGGTTACGAGAACAAATTCTTCAGACCGACTCAGTCAAATTCGACGACATTCTCACGAAAGCTCTTGCGCTCGAAGCTTCAAAAATTGAAAGTAAGGAATTGACCCATCGTCCCTCCTCCAATCCTTCGTTTAACGATGTTGGTGACACTCATCGCATCTCAAGTTCATCGAAGAGGGGTCGTTCCCGAAATCGTCCAAAGTCTCGTTCACGTCGTGTGTCTAATACAGGACCACGATCAAATACACGTCCCGACTCGACTCTCGAAGTTGACAACCTTTGTTTCAGGTGTGGCCAAAGTGATCACTGGGCAAATGAGTGTAAACGCGACCGTTCCAAACTTCGCTGTAATTCATGCAACAAAAAAGGTCACGTGACGCGCGTATGTATTTTCCGTCATGATAAGGCTCTTCCACAAATGACTTCGTCCCGTCTCCTCCGCTACGCGTCGTTTCTTTCAGCTTTCGATTACTCAGTCAAATTCAAAAAAGGAAAAGAAAATCAGAATGTCGATTGTCTATCACGCAAACCCATTGAAAAACCCAACGTTTCAAACGACGAATTTATTGGTAACGAAGTTAACCAACTCTATTCACATATCGTTTTTCAGATTTCAAACGGCGAAATTACTTCCGCTGTTTTACAAGACGAAACTGCAAAGGACCCAGAGCTCAGTGAAATTGTTCAAAAACTTTCTGCTCTTTCGGAAGACTCAGAGTACACACTTCTGGACGGCATTCTATTTTGTAAGGACCGAGTTGTTGTTCCTAACAAACTCCGTTCCATGATTTTAGATGAACTCCACGAGACTCATTTGGGCATTACCAAAATGAAACAGCTCGCCCGCCGTTACGTCTACTGGCCCTTGATCGATCTCGAGACATCGAACGATTGGTAAGAGAATGTGAGAGCTGCGCCCAGGTAAAGTCGGATCCCCCCCCCAAAGTCACTGTTCATCCGTGGGACCTTCCACACAATAATTGGGACAGAGTTCACATCGATTACGCCGGACCCTACTATGGTTATTTCTTTCTTGTCTGTGTAGATGCTAAATCCAAATGGGCGGAAGTACGCATTGTTAATGCTTCTCCGACCACTTATGTCACAATTTCACTCTTGGATAGTATCTTTTCGTTTCATGGTTACCCTCGAGCCATTGTTTCAGATAACGCCTCGGTCTTCACGAGTCAAGAGTTCAGTTCATACTGGTATAGCTCGAGCGGAATCACTCAAAAATTCATAGCGTCGGGGCACCCCGCAACTAATGGGTTGGCTGAGAGAACTGTTCAGACTCTCAAGAATAGATTAAAAGCGGCCGATGAAGACATCCAGTTCATGAGAAAGTCAGAAAGATTCTTTTCCACTATCGCGCAACTCCACTTTCTTGCGGGCAGTCCCCTGCTGAGAAGTATTTACATCGACTGATTCGAATTCGTCTGGACGCCATTTTTCCTACTTGTTCCGGAAAATCTAACCCGTCTACTACACCTTTTAGGTCATTTTCGGTCGGAGACAGAGTTCAAATCAGATTCTTCGCCAATAAAAAACCTGTACGGCTATTCGGGGAGGTAAATGAAAAACTCGGAAGTCGTCACTAGAGGTGTGACGTGACAGCTTTTGTCGGTCACAGTGACAACTAGCTCCGGTGACTGTGCAGTCACTGTGACAAAAACCAGTGATTTTGTCACTTAAGTGACTACTGAGGGCCTGTTCTATAACTTTTTAATGTCACTATCACTGTTAGTTTCCACCCGTCCTCCCCATCACCATGTGATTTAATTTGGGGCGGACGGTTGGAAAAGGATATTCCTAGGAACCCTGAAATCTTACCGGACAGGCTCCCTGTAGCAGTTCATTTGAGTAAATGCCTAATGTTACCGGACACGCCGGTATCTGCGAGAATTTCATTCCCAGACCCAACAAAGCCTATTAATAGGACAAATGAGAGACACGATTTCGCAAATCAATTTTGTTTGCATCGGTTATAAAAAAAAATTATAATTCTTTTTCTAACTTTATCCGTGGAAAACTCCTATGAACGGCGAACCCACAGCCTCAAATGCAAGCATGAAGGTGAGTCATCGATCAAAAACTGCAATGCACGAATTTACCTAGCCAGAGGGGAGCAGGGCTAGGAGGTGCCCTCCCCTAGACTCAAAAATTCAGATTCAGTGGGGCAGTTGCCCACCCCTAGACGCATTCTGAAAGTACAAATCTTTCAGGATAATCACATTGTGCTTCGTCGGCGCTCACTAAAAAAATAACTTCACGGATTTCACTAATGAAACAAATAAATTTCAACGGGTTTTGTCGCTCACAAAACGGACATCGCAAGGGTGACATAATTCAAAGACCAAACTCGCCGTTTTTGCGTCCTAGAATACCATTTTCGCAGACAGGCGCGGATTCAGTATTTGCTCAAGAGAGGTGTTAGAGAAATGCTGTGACTCGCTCTACTAAAACTGGTTTGACAGCCTTTTCACTGCCTAAAAATAGTTAAAACTAGCTATTTACACTATAAAAACAGCTAAAGTAACTAAAGTCACGCCCAAAAACACAAAACTGTCGATTCGCGTTTTGAAAATGGCTAAAACTGGACTTCACGCGCCCTAAAAATTGGGGGTGACTGGCGAACTTCTGAAAATTCCTAAAAAGATCATGTCTACCGCCCGAAAGTAGCTAAATCGACCATTCGTGCGCTAAAATTGATCAGACTGGCCATTCTTGAGCCAAATATGACCATAATGCGCGCTTTTGGCTTGACGGACTAATCAAGCTCTGAAAACGGCAAAAATGACTTCACGTGTCCTGAAAATGCCCCAAAAGATGATTCCTTCCCGAAAATGGAAAAATCGACAATTTGCGCACCAGGAATGGTCAAACTTCATGGCCTTGGCTTGATGGACTAGGTATTTGAACCCTGAAAATGGCAAAACTGACGATTCGTGTCTTTAAAATGACTAAAATTACTATATTTGAGCCCTAGAATTTGCCGAATTTACTTTACGAGCTCTAGAAATTGATTACCCGACGAATCGAGCTCTAAAAATGCCTGAACAAGTGACTCCTGCCCTGAAAATGGCAAAATAGACCATTCGGAGCGCCAAAAACGGCCAACCAGGCTGTTCTCGCCTTGACATGGGACGTACTGTTTGCTCCTATAACTGGAAAGACTGAATTTATGCGCTCTAAAAATGGCAATTATAGCTATTCCAGCCTTTTAAATCGTCAAATTTTAGTCTATGTGCCCTGAAAAGCTGTGCCCAACAAAGTGAAATATCAATTTTGAAGTAAAATATTCAGTTTTGAGGTAAAGTGATATTTTTGGGGTGGAACCGCATCTTTCAGGGTAAATCAAATTATACAAGATCACTGTAGCACAGGTCTTGGAAAACGAAGTGAATAAAAATATATTACCGACACTAAAGGTTCAATAATAACTATAAATCCGAGAAAAAAAGTCAACAGACGTGGATAGGGGGGGGGGGAGAATGCCACTGAGTTCATTGGAGCGATAGTAGAACTGGTAAAGTGGTGGTAACCTGCAAGAGACTCTAGCGCAGTGAAGCGATAGAAGTGACGAATGAAGAGGCGATTATAAGTGAAAAGGAATGTCACCGTTAGAGGGTCGGAACGGTGATTTCAACGTGGTCGTCACCGGAGCCAACAGTGACGGAGTAGTCACAGTGACAAAATCACCGACAGTGAAATCACACCTCACCTCTAGTCGTCACTACCAGGTCACTCTGGACTCTGGCAGGACTATCAAGCGTCATGTCAATCAGATGAGATCTACGCTCGTCAAAAAAGTGAAATTCGGCCCCGTTCAAGTTTTCGAAGTTCCAAGACCCCCAAGTATCCGTCACTTTTCACAGACTTCGACAACGGTGCAAGCTGACGACTCCCAATCGTCCTCTTCCAACAAATGAACTTCCTGTTCAGCAAACGCCTCCACCACTTATTTCAGTA
>CM075938.1:4412689-4613281 GCA_038030265.1 Corythucha ciliata
AATTATCCGCTAATTATAGAAATAGCTCAAATATCCATGCAAAATTGAGAAAAATACGCAGATTCAAGTCATAATGAGGGAAAAAGCTAATTAGCGGTTAAAATTGAGAAAATGCCAGTTCGCGGCCTTCTGGTGAATGCAACTTTAAGGCTAAAATAATGGAAAAGCGCTTATTCGTGACTAATTTTAAGAGTGAAAAAACCACTAAATTCGCAGCTAAAATGAAGAAAACGCTAGTTCGCTACTGAAATGAAGAAAAATATCCAATTCACGGCTTAAATTAATAAAAAGTGCTAATTCGTGGCTTTAAATTGAGAAAAAGCGCTAATCTTCGAATAAGGTGAGGAAAAAGCGCTGATTCGCGGCTAAATAGCGAAGAATAAGCCATAATTTAACTCTAGTGGTGTTGATTTCATCCAATTTGCCAAAATTAGGCACTGAAATTTATGTTCACTGAGGGGGGGGGGATGATAGACACGGCTGAAGTGCCGTCGTTATTATCGATTTCAATTGGTTTTTCTCAGGAAGGCAGAGTGTCCTCGTCGAGAAAATGCTAATGACGTGATTAATAGTTAATTCGGCTAGTAGCGCAGGAATGGAAAAAGTTTAAGCGAAGGGAGCCTCTCCGGGACAAAAATTGAATCAATTTTTATGAAAAATCGTACATTTCCCCCTTCTTTTTGGATCTTTGGAGAGAAATTTCCGGGTGAAATGACCTCTAATGGAGGAAGAAAGGAAGCGAGTGGAGTCTATGAAACAAAATTTGTATTCCAGTGCATCCGTTTTTAGTGTAAGCAAGCTGAATTGCTTAATGCTGCTTGATAAACGGAGCTTTCACCAACGTTGGAGTCTAATTTTGACACTCGAAAATCGGTTCTAACTTCCGAGTATGATAAATGCCGCTGTGTAAAGCGTGGGGGAGTGCATTTGCAGCAGTGCACCGTGGTAGTATAGTGATGGGACAACCCCCCAAGCGCAAACCCGCAGGGTTTTTCTCAAGGAAGGCGCAAAAATTCAGCGGGAAAACTTACATTTAAGCCCATAGAAACAGAACATTCAGCTGAATAAAATGTAAATTAACGCTCAGGCATTGAAAAATAACAACAACAGTAGCACTTGAGCCATAAGACTGTCAATTTTAGCAAAAAAAAAAAGCGAATTTATGGACCCCAAAACTGGTTACGTTTGTTTGGTTTGTGTGGACGTTTTGGGCACCTAATTGGAGACTGCGCTATAGATGAAATGACCTGGCTTTCGAATCGGAGCGGGTTAGAACACGTTTATGAGTTGAATAAACTCCAAGTGATAGTGGTAGGACACGTTTTTCCCGGCTTTTTGTGCGTTTTGTCCAACATGGGGAACACTTGCGGGGTTTTCGACGCCATTTTAATGTGGTTTTCAGTGTTTGTTTGGTTCAGGAAGTTAATGCCAATGAGCTCGGCGGAACTGGCAGTGAGATTCTTCCAATTTTTCGCTGGAAAGTGGTAATTTATACTTCATATTCTTAAACTGAGTGCCCCATAAAGTGCAATTATGGATTGTTAACCCTTAACTTCCTGCTGAAAAATGAAAAACTACTCCACCGTGCGTACCCTTTTTTATACTTTATCTCTTCCTGATTACATGTGAACGAGTTAATCGATCTTTAGCATGCTGAAAAGGGTTTTAATGGATTGATGTGCTGGTAAGGAGCCAATTAAGTTCGGCCAAGAAAAAATTTCGAGGTGAATCAAGTTGCTTTAGACACCGTTAGATTTTTCAAGTATAGAACGATTGGTGTCCAATACGAAGCACACCTCCCACGTGGTTTGGGTGAAAGGTGTCCCGAGTAGGGCCAACCTAGAGTTTACTACATTTTCCTAGCCGCATTTGTTAGTTTCTAATGCCAAAATGTGCAATTAATATGTAGCTAATTTATGTTTTATTGTTTGAACAACTACCTTATTTTAGTATATTTTTGGTCAAGTGATAACAACTTGAAGAAAAACTAATTCAAAATGCTTAATTTTTTCGGCTGCTTTTTTGCTGTCTCGTGTAGCGAACACCATTAAATTCTCTCTGAAAACTTTGTTAATGAATTTATGGCATAAAACTTCGTTTTTCATGGGTCACTGAGTGTATTACAGTCAATTTGAATGACTTCTGACGCGATTTTTGAAAAAAAAA
This sequence comes from Corythucha ciliata, assembly GCA_038030265.1. Classification (NCBI taxonomy): domain Eukaryota; kingdom Metazoa; phylum Arthropoda; class Insecta; order Hemiptera; family Tingidae; genus Corythucha; species Corythucha ciliata. The sequence continues at coordinate 4,414,856 of CM075938.1, forward strand.
ATGTTGAGGGGTACTCCCGGGGTATAAAAGCAGGTGTCCAGAATACGACGCACTAAGACTTAAAGGGTTAAACGTAAAATAACCATTTTGCTTAATTTTCGCCGTATTTAATGTTTTTCGGGATTCTAGACGCCATTTTTTCACTTTTAACCAATAATTATTATTGTCTTTTTTTTCTTAGGCTGCTAGTTGGAGTCTTGGACTAAGTGCAACGCATTAATGTTCTTTTGTCAATTTTACTGCAAATTGGCCACAAAAACAGTAGGAATCTGATATTTATTCTCAGTTCTCAGTTTTATCCGCGATTTAGCGCTGTTTTTTTTCAATTTCATCCGATATCTGCAAATTAGTGCCTTTTTTCATATAGGCGCTATCATAAGAGCTTCCTATGGTTTTTAGGTGCGAATTTACGTTTTTTCTATTTCAGCGTCAAATTAGCACTGTTAGGCCGAATTTTCCCCTTTTCCCCAATTTCAACCAAGAATAACCGCCGCTCATGATAACAATAATGGTTTTTTAGTAATTTTTAGTCGTGAATTAGATGTTTTTTCCCTTTAATTTTAGCCTTGTATTAACGTTTTCCTCATTTTTAGCCGTGAATTGGCAATTTTGTTCACTTTCAGCAGATTTTTCTCCATTACGCGGCTGCTGAGCTAACTTTGTTTATCCTATCGGTCAGGATTTAATCTGATAGAATAATGTGCCGATGGGTTGGTCTGAGGGAGAGGGGGGACACGCGTCCCCGGCAAACAACCACACAGTAGCGCATTTTTTCCAGGACTAAAATCCGTCAAATGGGTTTTTTTGGGCTAGTCAATATCGTATGACATGTTGATTAGCTTTGAATCGGTCAACCCAAAATTGGCATTTTATGGAGTCAATCCTGGGAAACTGGCGTTGTGATTAAGTGAAACTCTCGATATTATGGTTTTTTGAGCCCCGATTTCCGTCAACTTAGGGATCTGAATGGGTGAAACCAGCGAAATTTATTTCTTTACGTGCCAAATCTGCTGACTTTGAGGTCAAAATCTGCAAATCCTTCGGCGTAACCAAGACAGGTGAAAGTGACTTGAAGGAACTATAGCCGTTTCGTTACCACGGGTGCCAAAAATCACGTTTAGCTGTGTACTTATGGTAAAGTGGTGGTGGTGGTGGGGGGGGGGGGGTATCTTGTCTCTTACGGAATCCAAACTGGAGTGAAACTGAATGAATGTTAAAGAAGATACCTTAAGTATAGGATGACACTCTGAAACCGCTTTGGAGCCTACCGAGTGTGATCAACGTCAAAAGCTAGCATTGTCTGCAGTCTGCCGCGCTCTATTAACGTCAAAGTCGGCTTCAATCGCGTGAAGAAAAGTTCTAGACATCGATGGAACAGCTCTTTATGTTATCACACCAAAATTATCAGGCGATGAGGTGAGAAAATGGATGCTAAGGTCTTCCGGTCGTTCCCACGCAAACCAGAAATGAACACCCATGAACTGGCTCTGTTGACGGAAAAAAAAAAACTCTTTTTTTTTTTCTGTGACGACTAAAATTAATATGGCGCCTAAATATTTTTTTATAAAAATGAAAACTTTCTTCGAATTGACTTCATTCGAACAGTTACAGGAAAAAGATTGATGTGAAATAACAACGGTTACAACTTTTGTCTCTCAGGAATCGGAAAGATTGCCAGAAACACTCTCCCCTCTTCACCCCTTCACTCCTCCGTCATTCCAATTCCCCATTTGCATCGTCGGGTTGTCTAAAGAACCAGACACGTGTATAGCGGCGACGCTTTCAAGGCAAGGGGTACGGGAGCGGGCAAAGGAGTAGGACGAGCGGGTTAAAAAATAAAATAACAAAATATTTCATTGCCCCCAGGGTCTTTCACCATTTGTGGGACCCTTTGGAATCGTTCAACTTTGTTCCATTTTAAAATGCTATTTTCGTCATTACCTAGAGGAATTTTTATATTAGAAAGCTTTATTTTTTTCCCCCCTAAATAACGTGCTAAAAAATCAGGGTTTGAAGGTGTAAATAGCTTTTATAAGGCCTTAAGTTTAATAACCCGCCATCAAATTGGCAAGGAGTTGAAGTTGATCGTCTTGGCGAATGCGCATAATAACGGTAAACAACCTCTCGCTTAATTTACAATTTTATTATCTAAAAAAAAAAAAGTGGCACCTTTAATAGAATAAAATTGGCAAAATTGTGGTGGGAAAGAGTCGTTTTACAGCTAAGCAATGTTAAGTACGCGTCATTTGAAGCTTTCAGTAAGCTCTTTAGAGCAGTGTGGTGACTATAGAGGGGGCGAAAAAGGTAAATTAAAAAGAGGGAATGAGCAGAAAATGAAAACTTCTGGATTGATATTTAAATGTCAGAGGATTTATTCTTTTTTCTACTCTTCCCTATTTATTTTTTTAATTATCTGTTTACTTGAACCAGTTTTTATATTGAATCATTACTTTTTCGACATTCCTGACTGGTTTTACAGCATTAGTTTAGTTTAGTCTACAATTTTCACCGAAGGTTTAATAAAAGTGAATTCCTTCCATTCAAGAAAATTATATCACGTAGAGTTTTTTTTGTTAGGAACAACAGATCTCTTAAGCTCTCAAGTATTGGGCGAAGAAGTGAAAATCAAAGGCAACCTTCGGTGTGTTTCATGAGGGGGTGTAATCTAAAACTCGGCAAAGAGGTTATAAAATCTTTTACTCACCTCGTAAACGAAAAGAATACATAAAAAAAAAGACAAAAAAAAGACAAAACAAAAAGCGGATGGAGAAAAATAATGAGTTTTCCCTCTCTCTCGCTCTCCTTGAAATATCCTACAACCATAGCCCTCCCTGATTATTCACTTCATCCTCAAAGAGCAATTAAAGGGCGAGTAATGGGCTAGACATGAGATTTTTTTTTGGATATTGCGCAACATTTTTTTTTTTTTTTTCCTTTTCGTAGTCTTAAAAGATGATTTACGGCGTGAAATCAAACATAATGCGCAGGTGCGCTCGTCGGTTCAAAGTACCCCGACGTTTTGTGTCTTCCTCATCACCCGAAATATAATTGCCGGGTTTTTAGCCCGTACAATCGATATGGGAGAGAAGGGAAAAAGTACTATCCAGATAGATGTAGTCGAAAGGCGGACGGGATGCCTGCGGAGGGCGGGTAATGATTTGAGTACCGGTAAATCAACTGTAATATCAGGATTTCAAAAGCTTTCAGATCCGTATCATCCCATCTCTCTCGCCCTCCTTCTTCCTCCGCTTCCTCAACAATCCCTTTTCCCACCCGCCGAAATCTCCTCGCGCCATAAGAAAGGGTCGTGATACAGAAAAAGCATGTGCATAAAAAATCTAGGTGAGGGGCGGAGGGATTTCTCTTTAATTGAAGCGTGAGGTCTATCAAATGTGGATCGTTTTGAATGATTCAGATGGAAATACTCTGCGGGGAGAGCTCAATGCAATTAATCATGACTGTTAGGTGTGCGTCACCTTGGAGGCAATGCAACGATTGCAAAAAAAGTCAATAAACAACAAAATTGCGACCAGCCCAAGTTGATAATCTGCAGAATTGCAAATTTGCGAACTTGCAATTGCGAAAACTGCGAAATTGCAAGTTACGGGGTCTTAAGCGGCAGCGGAACCCGGGTTGGCTCGAAGACAGGAGAATTCCGCTAAATTGCAACAATTTGGAGGTAAATATTGAAAGTATCCTCCTGAATTGACCGGGGGAGGGGGGGGGTTTAGTGGGCGTAAACAGGTGGACTAGACGTCCCCGCGACTACACCCATTGTCTGACGAGTCTATAGCTGTGTACAAATGCAACACTCAAAGCTATAAATATTTGTGAGTTTGGCAAGTTCTAGTTCTAATTTGAGCGAAATGACAAGTTTCCAGGATGAATACCCACGAAATTGACAGTTTTGAGTGTCAATTTCAGCTAAATTTCAAGATTTTGGGGGGCGGTGGAAGTCAGGCCGTCCAGCGACCAAAGCCCAGACAAATCACAAAACTGGAAGTTTCCTGGCTGATTATCCGCACAATTTCAAGTTTCTGGTCTTTATTATATCAAATTTCTAGTTTCGGGTGTCAATCTTGGAGATATTGCGAGTTTCGGGGCTAAATATCCAAGTTTGCAATTGTTATTCATGCTGAGTTTAGCTTGGACCACGCGGAATAAAGGCTCACGACGTTCACCCACGCATCTTGTCGCTGAGCTGTGCCCGCTACCGCTGGAGCTGTCGTCATCGCTCACGAGAAACGTGGGAAAAGCTTTACCACAATTTAAACCGAGATTTTACGCTTTTTCCATCAAATTTTGCAGCCGCGGGACAACGCGGGAGCATCCATGAAGCACAATCCTCAATAGTAGCCGCCAAGTTGCCTCCAAAAACCACGAATGCGGCGTTTTTCCCCAATGTTAACTACAAATCAGTGCCTTTTATCAGTTTTATCCACGACGAGCTATTTTTCGTCGATCATAGCGACGAATTAAACCCTTTTTCTCGAATTAACGTTTTTTCTCAATTTTATAACCTTGAATTAACAGCTTTCCAGATTTTTTGGCTCAAACTAACCCCTTTTGCCAGTTTTTCAGTGAATTAACGTTTTTCTCTATTTTAGACGTGTTTTAAAGTTCTTCATGAACCGTGAATTAGAGTTTTTGTCTCAATTTTAGCCACAAAAGACAGTTTTTCACTATTTTTAGCTGCGAAGTTTCAACGTAGTCATTACACCATCGAGACGCGCTTCATGTGGCTGGTGGGGCGGAGGAGAGAAACTTTCAGGACTGTATTTAGGATAGCCAAACAGTCAAATCCACAGCGCGTGCGGTCGCACCGACTAGCGCTTTTTTCTCAATTTTAGCCACAAAGTTGGCGTCAGAAAATTTGACTCGATAAATGAAGGACAAAAGTGACTTTATGACCGTGAAACTTGATGAAACTCACGGAGGTTTATCTCCAATATAAAAAGCCGTCTATTTTGACGTCGTAAACAGCCACCAATTGGTTTCTTATTTGTCGATTAATGGAAATTTTTCTTAAAAACAAACTTTTTCATCTCATTGTGTGCTTATTTAGTGGCTGAACTTCGTGTTCAATCAGTGGCATAATCGTTACCTAATAAACAGAGTTTCGAGGCTAATAAAATTAGTTAAATTACAAGCCAAAGCCTGAAGAAGTCACAAAACTGCAATGATTCAGGGCTAAGAAGGTATGAAATTGCCTGTTTCAGGGGCTAAATACTCACTGAAATTGCAAGCGGTGGCCAAAGAATCGAGATTCGTTACATAAACAGCCACGAAATTGCAAGTTTTTATGCTGAATATCCGTAAAATGCAAGTTTCTGGCTAAGTAGTCGCGAAACCACATATTTGCGACTATAAACATCCGTGAAATCACTATTTAAGGGGGAAAAACAGCGAAATTGCGCTGCAATATTTCTGCTTTTGAACGTGATAACACGTTCAATTGAATGATTTAGCTGATACCTAAGTCATTAAATAAACAAAGTGTATGGACAAAATGCCACTGCATTGCAACATTGGAGCAAAGTGACCGCAAAATTGCGACTTTCGGAAATGAAAATCTTTAAAATTGCGTGTTTTGGCCCTAAATTTAAGTGAAATATCGCGTTTTTGATTCTTACTTCCGTGAAATGGCAAAGTTCCGTGGCCCGATGGCACTCAAAGCTTGATGAATAGCTACGAAATTGCATCATTCGGAACTAAAATATCTGTTAAATTGTAAGTTTCTGATATGAATATTCTAAAAAATTGCGATTTTCCCCCATAATCCCCACAATTGCCAGTTTTGGGCTCTTGTTTTTAGAGTTCTTGGAGCCCGGGCTAACCGACTCCGACAGCACCTCCGGCAGCTCAAAACCTACGAAATTACAAATTGTCTTTAAATTCTCAAAATTGTTACTTTCCGGTCTTTATTTTTACGAAATTGCAAGTTTCAGGGCCTTTTTTTTTTGTATAGTGGCCGTGGTTTCCAAGCTACCCGGCAACAACACCGCCCAAATTCTGACGAAAAACATAAAAATTGCAGCATTTTGGTGCTATTGTACATGTAATATCTACGAAATTGGAAGTTCTCTGGGGGAAAAATTCCCCTAAATCGTTGGGCTCTGCCGCTACAAGTTACTGGTGTTTATTTTGTCGAAATTTTCAGTTTAGAGGCGTTCTTTTGAGTGACGATGGAGCGAGGATGAGTGACGAGGATTTTTTTTTTGACGGATAGTGGCCGTTTCTGTGCAAATTTAGTCTCTGATGACCGTCAATTGACGCGATTCTATAACCTCCAGATCCTGTTATAAGTCTGCAAAAAGGCAATGGTGCGTCTGATATTTTCGGCAGTGAAGCTGCCCACAGGTGTGTATTCAGTTTTTCTCAAGAGTAGTTGCACAGTTTATTTTCCCCCCGATTTTACTCGTGAATGAGCACAGTTTTTAGCCTCTAATTGACGTTTTCCTTAAATTTAGCTAAAACTGAGGGCTTATTCTCAATTCCACCTTGAACTGGCCCATTTTCTTCATTTCAGCCGTGAAAAAGTCTCAAAAACCCGTGAAATAACGCATTTTTTATTTACTATTTCAATTACAGTCAGCAATGGGCATCGCCTAACCGCAAATTGGTTCGTTCTGTCAAGTTCAGCGGTAAACGCGCGTTTTTCCTCAATTTAACCTGTGGATGAACGCTATTTCTCAATTTCAATTTTAGCCGCAGATGAGTGATTTTTTCTCAATTCTACATTGAACGAGAAATTTATTTTGTCAATTTTAGCTGTGAAAAGAGCTCTATAAACTAATAAATTAATTAGACTGATATTGACTGATATTGATACAGAGAAACAATGGACCTGGGTGGGGTTCGGCTTAGATTATCCCTCGGAGTACGACTCCCATAGGCGTCTCCGTGGCGCAAATGGCAGCGTGCTGGACTGGTAATCCAGAGGTTGCGGGTTCAAATCCCGCAGGGGAGCCATTTTTTCTCGAAACTCGAATCGTGTTGGGCTATGCCCTTCCATCGTCGTCCGGGATAATATCAGTCTAATTAATTTATTAATTAAAATACCGGCGACAGATTTATTCATTATATCCATCTAACAAGCTCTATAAACCGTGAATTAGCGCATTTTCTTAATTTCGTCCCGGGCTTCACAAAGGCGAAACGGCAAATTGGCGTGTTTTCTAAATTTCAACCTCACATAATGAGATGTATTTCTCAAGTTTAACGTTAATCAGCGCTATTTCTAAATTTTAGCCGCGAATGGGTGTTTTTCCTCGGTCTTTTAGCAGAAAAATGTCCTTTTCTGGATTTCATCCGCAAACGAGCCCTTTTTCTCATGACGTGAATCCGTGCCTGGCTGGATGCCCACCCCTTGATCACGGGCTGGCTACGCCCCTGAGCCCGAGGTAGCCAGGCAAATATTGCCACAAAATTACATTGCTGTGAGCTAAAAATCTGCAAAATTGCTAGTTTCGGCTTATTGAAATCGTCAGATTATATACTTTTCGTTATCACTGAATTATTCCCTTCATAATAAAAAAAAAATTAGTCAGGCTCGAGAATGTCAAGATGACGTTTTTTTTATACAAGTTTGAGGCCTCCTCCGTCTTTGCATCACTCTTAAATTGTCAGATTAGTGGAATACAAACATTTTTTAGCATGAAATTAACTCCCACTTCCTTAATCTGACGCGCTCGAGAATGTCTGATGATCAATTTTTTACGGGCTGCCCCATATACTGGGTGTTTGAGGTTTATGTGGCAATACTGAACCATGTGATGAATTTGGTCATTTAGCATCGATTTCAAGAAATACACAATTTAGAGGTGACCAGGATGTGCTTAAGGTGTAGTGGTGGCCATTTTGAACCCTTGAAGTAAAGGTTTTATAAAATAAATGAATGCACCTTTCACTTGAGTTCAATTAATAATTCTGTTGTTTCTGAATGTAGCAGTCAATGACAATTGCTAACAATAATCTCCAATTATTGATAAAAAGTGGCATTATTGACACAATTGATACAGAAAGAGCAAAAATGTTGGATAATTAATATGGAAGTTTAACCTAGGCTCTTTATGTTTTTCACATTGTTTGCTGATTTCTGTGGAACTTAAAGCAGTAGATGGCAATTGTTGCCAGTGGCGGTCACAGGGGGGGGGGGGGCATGGGGCACCGACCGCGATACGTTTAAAATCGGAAAAATTACCGCAGTTCGCATACATATGATAACGAAAAAATTGTCCCATGTGAAGAAGAGTAACGAACAGTCTAGTGCCCCCCCCCCAAGGATGAGTCCCTGGGACCGCCCTTGATTGTTGCACATCGTTGGAAAGCTGACAAATTGCAGATGTTTTTCCGTTTATCTGAACGTTTGATGCCACTGAGGTTAGATGTTTTTTACCATATTTTGTTACCATATTTAATGCGGCCTTTCCCCAAAAAAGTGCTGAACGATGCAAAAAGAATAGTTAACTATCGACTCTCAAGAGGGCGGAAAAGTGTTGAATGCGCATGCATTCGAAATGTTAACTTCAAAATTTAGACTGTTCGAGATGGCCCAATCTGTTGTAACGAAAAAAAAGCCTCGTCAAAGCTGCTTTCTGCACAATTTTATCCGTTCTCACCATGGAAAAATTCAAGAACCTTCAGATTTGGATGGGACCAATGGAGAGGTGCCGAACATACCCGATGGGAGTACACTTGACGAAAACCGTTCTCAACCAATCGCTAATTATGAGCGGAATAAGTTGGGAAACTACTTTTTGAGCTCAGAAGGGAAAATTCGATACCAATGGAAGTTCGTTCCGCGTCTATTACCTTCCTAATCCAATGGCATGTGACCTCGGACAATTTTAAATCCAGGAGGACAGATTAATTTTTGTCAATTCAAAAAGGTTTTAAAAGGTCTAGAAAATTCAATGTGCTTTTCTGATAAGTTCTTGTTTTAGCACTTAACACATCTGTGAGCTTAACCATCGTTGTCACTTCTTTTCCATCGAACCATGGAGGCATAAATATACTGGAGGAGTAACTAACAATCTCATGGTAGCGCTAATAAAAGCGAGCCAAAAGTATTCACCAGTAGGTGTGGGCAGAAAATGGAAGTATTCAAGCAAATAAAATTCAGCACGTTGCCACTCTAAAAAAAAAAAAATAAAAAATAAAATAAAAAAATTGATCGAAAATCTATCTGGCAGTCGAGCTGAAAGATTCATTCATTTCACCCAAATCGATGTCTGATTTGGGAGGAGTATACAAATGATTTGGCATGTGAACTGAAGGATATCAACAGAAGTTGCTACTTTACTAGTGCGTCTGGTGATTTTTAAATCAATTCCAAAGTCCAACGGGATTGTTTGGGAGTAGTTGTTGGGGAAATTACGTAGTTCACTATGTGTGAAGCATTCGAGGGAACTGTGAAATTGTTTTTCAGAAGTCATAATACAAAATTATCCCCCAGAAATCGCGTATTCATCCCTTCTCTGCACTACCCATTATGATCAATAGATAATCATACCACCACTCCAAATTTTTGTAAATTCGAAACTCAACTCATGTTTTCGACCACGGCGACGAGAACAATATATAAAGTGCACCAAGACAAAATGACTATCGAAACCCATCCCCCGCCGCTCTATCAAATCGTACGTGGCAAACAAGATTCATCTAACCAAGACCGAGAAAACGTCATGCCCAAACAAAAGGTGTCCGTTCACGATAGAATTCAGCTCGGGTATAAATACGCTCCGCCCACCAAAGGATATTTTCGGTTCGCTCCAGAGGCCTCTCGGGCATTTCTCTTCTTTCGGCCATTGCATTTCTCTCTTCATTCATGAAACGGAAAATAAAAATTTTCCCGGGTGACATGGCTTTCCATGTAGCGTTGCGTGACAAGGAACCGATAGGTATCGCTTCAGTATCGCTATCGTTTCAATGTGAACGCTTCCGTACCACTCCGACTAATTTTCAGTCGTTTTTATTCGTTCGAGTTGCTTTCACGTTGCTTCGGCAATATTGCACCGATATCGTATCGCTCCGGTGTGAACGCTCCCTTCAATAAACCGATAGGTATCGCTTCAATGTGAACGGTTTCATATCGCTCGCACGCGGTTTTTGTTGTTTTTATCTGTCTGAGTTGCTTTCATGTCGCTTGGGCAATATCGCAGCGATATCGTGTTGCTCCAGTGTGTACGCCGCCTAAGACTAACTCTAAGAAGGGAAACAATTTTTTGTCACTAACTCCAAGTTACCCGTAACTCGAACCTGAAATATCAGGGTTAAAGATTTCAATCGGTCCGGTGTTGGAGTGTGGGTTAGTTAACTCTTGGAGTTTGGAGTGCCTTCGAGTTAAGAGAGCTTCCGTTTCACCACTAATTTAAAGTGAGAGTTACCAAACCCTCGGGTTTTCCTCCATACACTTTACTACGTCTAAATTTTTCATATGCCTTTCTGTTTCTAAAAGTTTCCGCATCGCCACCACCTAAAAAGTTCCAAATAATTACGATTGGAATGGATTAATAACGTTTTGATCAAACTGGGTAGTCTCATACCAGGAGATTGAATTCTTATGTGCGTGCAGTCCACAGCTCCTATCACCCGAGGAAATCTAGCAATGGTGTAGAAGTCTGCGGCTACTTCCCTTTTCACGTATTAATACCTGGGAAACGAAATGAAACGCGGCCTCGTATCTGCCACGTATCTGCAAGCCGACGATCTGCTCACTCCAGCGAAATCGGAAACCGACAATAAAAATGAGCCTGTGGCAAGATATCTGAGCGTCATGTACAGCTTTGAAGCTGCACATATCGCTCTATTCCTGGAACAACAAATGATTTATGTATCTCGTATCTCGTATCTTTACTTTTTTATTTTCTCTATAATGTTGTAATGACAATTATTAATGGCCACACAGTTATGCTGAGCGCATTAGTCGTGGCAAGAAGGGGGTTGGAAATATTCCTCTTTTTTCCTTTCCCCTTACCATCACTTCAAGGAATTCAAAAGATGTGTCCGCCCACAGATTTTTATTTAATTGTGCGAGACCGAGGTTTCGATGTTACTTCATCATCGGTCGCTCAGTCGCTGTAAACTCCTGACTCGTCAGCACCTAACGATGATGAAGTAACATCGAAACCGCGGTCTCGTACAATTAAATAAAAATCTGTGGACGAACACATCTTTTGAATGCCTTGATTCTATACTCTAGTCCACTACATCGTTCTTTCCCTTTTATTGACTATCAGCACGAAACATGAAATTTCTATACTAAAAAATGCCTCACCGATTACTGAACCCCAATCAATCCCGAAACACTGCGGACTTATCGTCGACCGTTAATTTGGTCTGTTTGGGCTGCATTCTAGTGTGCCCACTGAGCAGAGTATACGTATAGAGTCCGGACCTCATAATGTAAAGCCCCGTCTGTATATAAGATGCAGAGACGCATCCGCAGGACGCAAGACATAACTTATTTCTGGTGTTTTGCTATAGTATAACTATTTCAGCGTTCTCTTTTGCGTTCTACGAAGGCGTCCTTGCGTCTTATGTAGACTGGACTTTCGTCAGCCGACTCAGAATCGTCTATAGCCCGGCCAAAGATTGAAGAACATCGAATCTCCACCTAAGTTCTCACTGAGAGCTTCCCCTTACCCCTTCCAATGTACAGCCGTTTACCTCCTAAAGTTTTGAAACTTCTTATCACTCGGGGATCGCGGCTCACTGATCTTTCTGACTACAACTGGTAGATGTTTTGATTTGTTAAATTTTGTCAAGAATCCTTATTTTTCGTGCTCAAATACTAAAATGTTTCACTTTTCCTTCGGTCTTTCGGCGGAAGGGTTGATATTTAAACGTACCGTGGAATTCATTGTTTGTGCAATTCCTTCCGAAGCTATGAGGCTGAGTTGCCGAAGTGAGTAAGCCAACATGATAATTATTTTCCTATTTATTTTACAATCTACGCATCGTTATCCTTGGTATGATTCCTATTTTTGGTTTTAGGACCGGAAGAACGTCCTTTGTCGAGACAAACCTTCTCAAAACGAGTCTTTAACCAGGAAAACTACAACCCGATTGCTCGACAAATCTGTTGAAGCCTGCTTCGTTAAATGGAAACGTTCCTGGTCCGAGCGACGGAAAATAGCCACAAATCTCTACTTTTACATAGTTATCTGTTGTTTTTTTGGTGAAACTATCGGGATTTCACGGAATTCTCAAGTAAAAGTCTTATTAAGACCCCCACACACGGGTTGTCTTGTCTTTGACTCGAACTCGAAGCGTTTCAATGTCGAACACGAATGCAATTTACAGAAGCCCCTTTCGAGATGGCGTTGAAAACAAGACAAACTGTGTGTGGAGGGCCCTACATGTTTATTTGCCGTTCTAAAAAGTTATCTACTTGCCTGTGTGGTATCCATGTCTGACTGTTTCCTTTCTGAATACATGTTTGCATCTTTTGCTTGACTGGATGTTTTCGTTGAAACTGACCAGACGCGGGCCAACAGTTTTGCTCATGGGGGGGGGGGGGAGCAAAATAAGTCCCTTTGCCACTTGGCAAACTTTAGCGTAGCCACAACCTAAAAACATTCATTTCGTCTTCAAGAAACAAGGGCCGGGTCTCCTACCTAACTCGATTTTTGCCAGGTAAGATAAGGTCGAGCGCCAAGAGCGGGATTCATAATGCACAGTCTACTCGGAGAACAATACAGCGATTTCCCTTTTCACCCACTTAATCACTCCCACACGGGTCTGTCTAAAACGCGGATCTGCAGATCCGCAGATCTGAAAGATTAACACCTCGCATCTGCAGATCTGCAGATTAACACCTAAAATTCCGTAATTCAACGAAAATGAGACTACAATTGAAAAATAAAGTTAAAGTAGACCAATAATAGGCACAACATTACCGATCATATTTTAATATGACAATAATGAAGCGACACACTCGAACAATCACTTTTACTTCATTCGCTCAGACTTCAATTGCATGCAACAGCCGATCATACCATTTACAAAAATTTGCTTAAATTTTGACGCTTCCATGTAAATACAACAGGCACTTCCCCCCCTACACGCAGATCTGCAGATTCATAAAAGCCTGCAGACCGGCCACTTAGCGTTAATTGTTCAGCCTCAAAATGCATTATATAGCTAATACAACAATTTATAATAATTCACCTCAATTTTGACCCCTCCTGGTCAATACACCTAGCACTTCCCCCGTAGCGTGCAGATCTGCAGATTCATAAAATCCTGCCGATCGGCCCCTTGGAGTTAATCGTACAGCATAAAAATGCATAATAGAGCGAATACAATTTAGGATAAATCACCTCAATTTCGACCCCTCCTTGTCAATACAACATCTGCAGATCTGCATCTGCAGATCTGCACGCTACGGGAGGAAGTGCCTGTTGTATTGACAAGGAGGGGTCAAAATTGAGGTGAATTATCCTAAATAGTTGTATTAGCTCTATTATGCATTTTTAGGCTGTACGATTAACTCTTAGTGGCCGATCTGCATGATTTTATGAATCTGCAGATCTGCACGCTACGGGAGGAAGTGCTAGTGGTATGGACCAGGAGGGGTCAAAATTGAGGTGAATTATCTAAATTGTTGGATTAGCTTTAGTATGCATTTTGATGCTGAACATTTAACGCTAAGTGGCCGATCTGCAGGCTTTTATGAATCTGCAGATCTGCGTAGTAGGGGGGAAGTGCCTGTTGTATTTACATGGAAGCGTCAAAATTTAAGCAAATTTTTGTAAATGGTATGATTGGCTGTTGCATGCAATTGAAGTCTGAGCGAATGAAGTAAAAGTGATTGTTCGAGTGTGTCGCTTCATTATTGTCATATTAAAATATGATCGGTAATGTTGTGCCTATTATTGGTCTACTTTAACTTTATTTTTCAATTTTAGTCTCATTTTCGTTGAATTACGGAATTTTAGGTGTTAATCTGCAGATTTGGGGTGTTAATCTGCAGATGCGAGGTGTTAATCTTGCAGATCTGCCGATCTGCAGATCCGCGTTTTAAACAGACCCCTCCCACACACCGCCACCGATTATACTAAAAAGTAGAAACTTCACACCACCAAAATCCAGATCGTTAGACCGACAAACCAAACAATTTGGCTCACGGTCAGATTCAAAACTAATCATAGGCATGTGGCACTTTCAAAAACAAAAATCGCCATTATTTTTGACTCTCACAAACGCCAGATTTGCGAATTTTTGCTCTTCCAAATCTTTTGGTGGATTTGTCTCGTTAAAATCGTAATTTCGTGAAATTTGCTTGTTCAAACTCCAAATTTCGTGGGTTTTGCTCTTTCAAAAACCTCTTTTACTGAATTTCACTCTTTCAGAACCTTTATTACATAAAATAAATTATAAATTTATTTATATGACAAAGACCAACGTCGAAAAGCCAGAGCAGTTCATCCACCAAGGGAGGGGAGGCGGTTTCATCATTGCACAAATCAATTTCTTTCTCCCTAAGTGATGTACCAACACTATTTCGAGCAAGATCGTTCTTGACGGCTCCCCACACCAACTCAATCGGATTTAAGTCGGGGTGATAAGGAGGGAGACGCAGAGGTATGTGACCAAAAGATCGGATCAAGTCATCCACCACGAAGGATTTCTCGATGGGAACGCTTCTCACGAGTTCGAGAAGTTCTGCTTTCGTTGATGTTTCGCAGTATTCGATGCCATGCTGGGAAAGCTATTCGACAATCACGCGCTTAAGGCTGCCGGAATTCGGCTTTTTGTTTCTTTCGAGTCAATGATAACTCGCGTTGTTCACGACTATGACACTGCCTGCCGGCACGTTGGGTAGGAAGCACGTACTGAGCCATTTCGAGAAATTCTCAGCATTCATGGACGTGTGATAGTCCCCTGAAGTACTTGAGAATCTGAAAATCAGGAGACCGTCTCTAACGAAGCCTTGCTCCCCACCTCCATGAACAACAATAAGTCGATTGCCCTTGCCTGAAATATAAAATCACGAGAAACTATTTTCATGCTAAAGAAATGAAGGATATCAGCTCACCTATTTTATGAGTAGCCCCCAATTCATCCTCCGACTGCCAACACGATGTAACGTTGTGGGCCTCTTGTACGTACGTTTCATCCAGGAAGACAATATTCTTGTTGGCCTCTCGATGTTTTTTTATCTCCCTCAGGTAGGAGACCTTACGGGCTGCAATTTCTGGCCGCTCAATTAGAATTTTACGATTGGATTGACACTTCTTCCACTTAAACCCCAGGTGATGTAGGCGCTGCCGAATGTAGTCCTTACCGCAGTCTACAACGCCTTGCTCTAGTAACTCCTTATGGAGAAGCCTAATTGACGGGCACTGCTTTTTAACAGCATAAAACTGCGAACTTTAAAACGAATGGCACTGTCAGTAAAAGAATCGAACTCGACTCGCTTCTTATGTGGAATGTTCTTCCTCGTAGGTGTGGTGAAAAGTGACCGACTCGTACTCGAGCCCTCTGAGGTCGATCGTTCGGCTTCCTTCACGATGCGGAAAACAGAAGACCGGGAAACACCGGTCGCCTCAGCCACCAAACTGTTGATGTCAGGCTTAGGCTCTTCCTCTACCTTCTGCCGGGTAAAATACTGAAAAACTGAAAAAACGATTTGCCTTGCTTGGCTTCCTAAAGTTCTTCTTTTCGGTCTTTCACTCATTTCTGAAATCAAATACAACATCTTGTCTCTCAAAGTATTAAAATCATTAATTATCTCATGTCTACTTACTTTAATCACGACAAAAAAACCGTTGAGGCAAAAAAAAAACACTCATATCACTGATAGAAATATCGGAAAATATCGATTGCACGAAAAACTGGTGGGGGGTTAAGTACATACTAATCGGCGCTAGTAGCGCTACCGTCGATTTCTTTAGTCTTTGGCCGGGCTATAGTGTTCACACTTCCACTTTCTTTGAGCGTTTGAACTGATAAAGAGCTCGACCAAACTATCAGCTACAGTTCCGCTTTTATACCCAAGGAATTTAATATGTGCACAAGTCCCCCCTAGGAGGAGGGACGGTGGCCAATAAGGGCCAAGGACTAACGGCACTTGGGTACTCTTTTGAAGGTATTTAATTATTTATTGACAACGATAGGGGGAGTTGTACACGTGTTTCCTCGACCCCACTCTAATCCTACCTCGCTCACTTCGCTTTATGTAAATTATCACCGTATTTCTGCACCAGTCATGGATTTAAAGGTCTCATATAAATCTCCAGGAAATTCCGCACGTGTGTACGATCTTCCTTTCCTACATAAGTCAACGATAGAGAGTGCATTTTCAAGGTGAAATTCGACGTGGATTTTACAGTTGCAGTGCAGAGGCATTGAAATCCAGGATTGGTACAGAAATGAGGCGATAATTTACGTAACGCGGAGTACTACCCCTTAAACGAAAGCTTAATAATTTTCGAAAATAATGTGGCTGGAATATGAAAATATATGCCTTACCTTTCTGAAGGTGGAGTGATTTCACCTTCAATCATTTCCAAGACTGACCTGAAGGTTGCTTTTGACACACGAAAACGGGTTTTGAAATCAATCTCGTCATAGTAATTTAGGTAGCTGATTCTCTTCTTGAATACCCTTGGTCGTCTTTGCAGCTGAATTATCATTTGTATGTCATCGTCTTCATCATCGTTTAATAATTCGAACGCAAATGAACGATGATCCATTCTCAATCTTTTTACACGGGTTTTTTAAACAGTTATTTTCAAGGAAGAACTAAAAATATGCTTCACCGAAAAAGTATGCTTTTGGTCAGAAACAAGGTTATGTCCGAGTCAACGAGTTATTCCCTAGAAAAAGCAGAGAATAAGATCTGGGAGTTAACCAGCATTGTGCCTTCTTCCCGCCCCGGCTTGATGCCTTGAAAGGCACATAACCGGGATTAAGCCTGACATGACGGCCGGGAAGTGACCCGGCACGTGCAAGTCCTGGTTACCTCCACCCCACTCCCCGTCAGCCGTGCCAGTTGGTCAAAACTGACACGTTACCGGTGTGGACCGCTTGGCGGTGGGGAGTTTACAGGTGAAGTGTGGGGTGGAGGGTGATACCCGTGTTGTTCGGGAGGGAGAGGCGCCGGAACCTAGAGCTCTGTGGTTTCGTAGACGGGGCGAGTGGTGGTCTGGTGGAAGCTGGAGAGCGGATGAAAGCGCGGCGGTGATGATGGGATGCGGTAGTCATCGGTGCTCTAGGTCCCAGTTCCCTCGAGGCCGAGATTTGGCTGGTGGGGTCGCCAGCATTCACCATCGCGGGGCCCGTGCCCCGACGGTGGTGCCACGCATTAGCGAAGGCAAGGAAACGGCGGGCCGACGATTTGGTGGTGACAAGGTGGCGCGGGTTCTGGGGGATTCGCCATAGTTCCCTGATGTCACGATAAAGTGTGAAGCGGAGGAGCACATGCTCCGCCGTTTCTGCCTCGCTGCCGCATGGGCAGTCGGGGTTGTCTCGGCGGCGGTGGAAGTGGAGCTTGTGGTTGAAGGAGCCGTGTCCCGATAGTAGTTGAACCGCTGGATAGCTTAGGAAGCACCACTTCCACCGTCTGGGAGTTAACCACCCTAGTAACCCGAAGGTTAAGCCAAATTCCGAGTGGTGAAACACATTTTTTCAAAAAACTCGGAGTTACCCGTAACTCAAACTCTAACTTTCGACGATGAAACTCACCAACAGGGTTAAGCAGGGGTTAAGAGACGAAGTTCCTATTGTTAACCCTAAGATTAATGCTAACTCGAAGTGGTGAAACGGTTTTTTTTTCACTAACTCTGAGATAACCCTAACTCGAACCTTAACTCTCAGTGGTGAAATCGGCCATAAGAAAACAATACAAATGGGCTAAGACATATTTTTACTGATATTATGTCCATAAAATATGTGTTTAATTAATACATAAAATACGATTTCTAAAGGTTGCAGAAAGTGGTTTTCCATACTGAAACTTTCCTTCCTCGATGCGCTGAAGTTAGGCAAGAGCCCGCAGGACCCAAAGTAGTATGCGGGGTTTTCTTCATGGAATTGCCGCACGTCCGCACAAACCCCCCCCCCCTTCCATTGCCGAATGAAAAGCCTTAGAATAAAATTTTCTGGTGTTATTGTTTGAATTTAAGTTTTATTTAAAGTTTATTTACTCTAAAGCGGTCTGAACGAAAAGATTTATTTAAACGATTGCCCGCTCTATACAGATAAAGACCCACTTTCGCCCCCTCTCTTATATTGCGCCGACCTGTCATAAACTCAACAGAATAAAAACACCAACAAATTTAGTAGATTGAACAGAAAAAGGCCTAAAAAAAAAAAAAAAAGAGTTGGGGGATTGGTGCCCAGTTGTTCATAGGTGCCGAGCGCTTATGTGTGCAAAGAACAGCGGAGGTGTGGGGGTGGAAGGGGGTTTCAGGGTCATAAACGAAATTGACCAAAAAAAAAAAAAGTAAAGTGGAAGGGTTTTGTTGTTGTGGAGTGGTGGTGGGGAAAACTCGTTCACGTCTTGGTGGGGGGGAGGGGAGTCTCATTTGACTTAACGCTTTCTTTACAAAATGGTCGGTGAGAAACAATAGATCGGTGTCATGAAATTACATTCTGTTATAAGAAATAGAGGTCCTTAGAGAGAAAAAAAGGAAGAATTAATTCTTGGAAACCGGCCCGGTTTTCAACTATTAAAAGTGACTGAACGAACGGAGTGCGAGAGAGTCAATGAAATCGGATATATTCCAGTGAATAATGGGCGATAGCTGAAAATAATTGAATCTTATTTGAATTTATCCGCACAGTCGAACGCACTACCTCTCACTAAATTCCTGAGCGTCATCAATATTTCTATCAAAATGAATCTTTTTTTTTCTCTCTTTTTTTCTCCTAGCTAGCCAGAAAAGCCTTATAGTAAATGAAGCGAGCAGGACTTATCAATTATCGCCTCTGTAACTGTTTGAGTACTCACGAAACCCTCATCTTTTAAACGTCTCGGTAACGCCTGTGCTTAGAAATAGTGAACTTTTAGAAAGTGTGAGAGGGCTTAATGCATACGCGCATTAGTCACATTTTTCCTGTTAGAGGTACAAATAGGTGAAGGAAATGAACATCTTGATATAAGCAACAGGACCAAAAACAATTATCTGTTTTTTTATTATTATTTGTTTTGTTACAGGAGTCGTCCCCAACTCTAACGATTGTTTCCTCAAAGGTAAGTCCCGTTTAACCCTGCGATTCTGTGAAATATTCTTGAAATTTATGAATTTAGAACGCCTAAGGAGCAAAAATGAGTAAGGAAATGACAAGGGAGGAAATTCCCTTTTGCCCTTTCAACCCCTCACCCTGTCGATACAGCCCTTCAGATAGAGGGAAATGGTTGCTTAAGGTCCGGTCGTCTACCAAGTAAAGCGAGGGGGCTTAAGGAGATGGGAAAGGGAATGTAATTCGTAAAATGACTTCAAGATGGCATCGAGGGTTGAAGGAGGGTGGGTGGGGGTGAAATTGTGCAAAGAAGAAAAAAAAACCCATGACTGCGTGGAAGGGAGACAAGTTGGGGATTATTTCCGTTTGTGCCTCGATGAAGAATTAGATTTAAGGGCGCAAGAGATTGAGAATATAAAGGAGAGGGGGAAAAAATAGAGGAGATTAGAAAGAGCAGAAAAAAAGTTATGTTATCCTGAATAATATAATTTTTCTTCTTATTTTGAAAGTGTCCTTTCTGGGGTTCTTGCAAGTCTTCGAAAAATGGAAAAGTCATGAGGTGTAGACGGTGAAGACCATTTTGAGGATTATTTTAAATAAATTTATTCAGCTCTGAAACTATTTTCTGGTCTTAAAGTCAGAACCATTCAAACGAATAAAACAATCTGACAACGTAATAAATCATTTTGAGCAATAAGTATTCGTCCTTCTTCTATTTCTGGTATAAAACTTCTTACCTGCCAGTCTGTTATCATTTTAAATAATTAATTGAACGAGTATAATTTATTTCCGGGTACTAAGTAATTTCGCTTGTCTTCGAAGAAGAGGAGCTTGGCAGGGTGGGGGCCAATCAAGATGAACGAAAGAGAAATAGAAAGGGCGACAGAAGCTAAATATTTGGGGGTGACCCTGAACGGTAAACTGTCGTGGAGGACGACCCACGTGGACAATGTGTGTAAACGAGCGGTAAGGACATTTCATCAATGTAGGCGAGTAAGTGGGGAATACCTGGGGCTTAACCCCTCAACGGATGCTGTGGCTATACACAAGTATAATTAGGCCCAGAATATTGTATGGCGCTTTGGCTTGGTGGAAAGCGGTGGAGTGGTCCTGGGGGGGGCGGGAGTTGCTCGGCAGGGTCCAGCGTCTGGCCTGTCTGGCGACTCTGGGGGCCTTAAGGACGGCTCCAACGGCAGCGATGGAAATGTTATTGCTTCGGCTGCGACCCCTATATTTGGAGGTCAAGATGCGTCAAGAGCTCCAGCGGGTGGCGTTGGCGTCTGCCACCCAGATGAGGAGTGACAAAACCGTGAAGCGATTGTACTTGGGAAGGAAGATACGGATTCGAGTTAGTACGAGAGAGGAATTCAGGGTGCAAGAGGGAACCATGAATTGCTTCACGGATGGTCCCAGTTGGAATCGGGAATGACAGGATCTGGGTTCTGGATACCGGAGTTTGAAGGTGGGGATTGTAGGCCCCTAGGAAAGTTGGCCACGGCGATAAATGACTGTGTCCTCGAGCTAATTAGGAAGCATGTGAGGTTCAGGGAGGAGGTGATCTACGCGGACAGCCGCGTAGCCCTGGGGGTGGTCGCCAGGCCGGTGGTGGAGTCGGCCTTGGTGGCGGACTGTCAGCGGGGCATCACAAGGTTACAGGGAATGGGTAATGAAATGACCCTCGCGTGGATCCCTGGACACAGGGGATACGAGGGGAGGGGAATGAGCCGATTATTGCGGTCTCCAAGACAGTGGGGAGAGCCCAGATAAAGGATTGGGCGGATAGGGAGGCCGCCAGGAGTTGGAATAGCCTATCAGCCTGTCGGCAAGCAAGGGCTTGCATTCAGGAATGGGACAGGGAGGCGACGATGTGGCTGCTATCACTAAGTAGAGGCAACATGCGGAGGGTTGCGGGGATGTTTACAGGCCACTATGCGCTACGTAAGCACCTCCACATAATGGGAATGGTGGCAGACTCGATGTGTCGGGGCTGCGAGTTGGAAAGGGAATCGGCATTTTCGGGACAGATTGGTTGCCAGGCATCACATTCTCGAGGGCCAAGGGGGTCCGAGTCCTTCAGTTTGTGAATGCCGTAGATAGGTTTGCGGACCCGCATTAGGCTTTTCCGAGTCCGACCCTAAGGGCGGGCATGGCGTATGAGCCGGGAACGGCTTAAGCGACTTGAAAAGATGAGCTAGGGGAAAAAAGTTTTTTTAGTGCATTTCATTCAAAAAATGCACTATTGGTCTCGCCCTGATGGTCGCACATATGGGTTGTGATACATTTTTTTCGCGTTTCAGAACCCCTAGAACAAGAATCCGAGGTCGGTTCGATTTGCTATATATATAGCCCTTTTTTGTTAGCACGATCACGGTCGCAATTTTTGACTTAGGTCAATCAAATTCGGCCTAAAAATCAATATCGTGAATATCTCGGACGAGTTCGTGATCCAGATGAATCGGTCCACGGGAACGGTGTAAAAGAGGGGTTTGAATTAGTTGAAAATTCGCTACCGCACGGCTGTTGCTGCAATTGCCCCCAAAATTGACTCGAGTAATGAAAAATGAACGCGCTTTCGTATGAGACCCTAGTGAACCAAATCCGTTGATATGGCAGGGGAGTTCTCGGCGGAGGGGAGCTATTAAATTAACGCTATGCCTTTATGGACCACCCAATTACCAAAAAATTTCATTGACACTGAATTTTGAGCCGTCTCTTTTATTTGATTTGCCTACAGCCTAATAAATATTGAGTAAAAAATCCTGAGATGGGCCAAAAAGGGAGGAACAAAAAAAAATTAAAAAAAAAAATTGTTTCGGATTCGAACCCAGGCACTCCGCCATTTAACCTAATTTAACTGATCTGAAAATTAACGTAACCTGAAAAAAGTTTTGTTCCGACAGCAGCCTGTAGGGAAAAGTGATTTTTTTTAATTAAAAAAAAAAGTTTTGTTCCGACAGCAGCCTGTCGGGAAAATTGCAATTCATTCATGCGACAATCGACTCAAACCTCATAAGTTAGAACGATATCAATCAAATATGAATGAAATTTAGGCCGGGATAAAGATTTTAATTGCAAATAATTCCTCTGACAAGAGTCCCCCTTCCCATATCGTATATGCAACCCAATCGACTCTGTTCACCGTGGTATGG
Organism: Corythucha ciliata; assembly: GCA_038030265.1. Classification (NCBI taxonomy): domain Eukaryota; kingdom Metazoa; phylum Arthropoda; class Insecta; order Hemiptera; family Tingidae; genus Corythucha; species Corythucha ciliata. Next base: position 4,437,199 of record CM075938.1, read on the forward strand.
TGTATTTATTATATTTACATTTTCCTCATTTTGTTCCCGCCCAGTTGGTGCCAAAAAAGGGGGCCGCGGTAAAAAATAAACACGATTTTATGATTTTGACTTTCTATACCACGGCCTAAATGTCATTCATAATTGATTGATATCGTTCTAACTTATGAGGTTTGAGTCGATTGTCGCATGAATGAAATGCACTTTTCCCGACAGGCTGCTGTCGGAACTTTTTTTTTTCACTCACTAGTGAAGCAAATTAAGGCAGAATGTCAATAATTTCACATTTTCCCTCGCAAGCGAAGGAAACAGGAAGGCTTTCACTCACTAGTGAAGGAAAGTGAAAAAAAGTTCTGTATTCAATTAGCGTACCCTTGCCTCCGAACACTTTATTATTATTATTATTATTATTATTGAACGGGGAGGGAAGCCCAGAAGAAACTATCTCCTACCAAACTCGACCTATAAGATTTATTGTGGTGTCCCCTCAGGTTGCCCTGCCAAGAAAGACGCTAGTTTTCAAGCGTCCTCCACCACCACTCCTTAACGAAGTTGAGGATATTTCCCGTAGCCATCCTGGAGATGTCCTCCGGTTGAAGCACATCATTTCCAAGATGTTGAAAGCGTAACCGCCCCTGAGCCTGGCACTCACACAGTACTTGCTCTGCTGTTTCCACGGCCAGGTCGCAAAATCTGCAAATGTCCGTGTCAGACTTCTCCATTAGTCTGAGTGTATATCGAAGGGGACAATGTCCCGTTAGCAGTCCCACCAAGATTCTAAGGTCTCCTCGGCTCAGAGAGATCAGGCCCTTCTCCGATCGTCCCTTTGGAGTGACAAAGAGCTTGGCCTGCCTGAGACCTGGTTGTCTAACCCAGTGTTCACGATGCCTCTCGTCCAACCACGCCTGCACCTGCCTCTTCGTGAAGGACTTCGTGACCCCGAGACTTGGCTCCGGGCCCACGTAAGGCATCTCTGATCCTCTCTTCGCGAGTTGATCAGCCATTTCATTCCCCTCAAACCCCTTGTGACCCGGCACCCACATCAAACTAAGGCTGTTTGCCGTTGCCACAGGCATGAGGGCTTCAAGACATCCCCAAACTAGCTTCGAATTCACGACGCTTGAGCCTAGGGCTTTAAGAGCCGCCTGGCTGTCAGACAGGATAAAGATCTTCGCTTTCCGGAGACCCCTCTCACTAATCTTCCGCGCACAGGCTTCTATAGCATAGATCTCCGCCTGAAAGATGGTGGCGGTCGTCCCAAGGGACTCCCAATGCTGAAGCCTGGGGCCAAAGACCCCAATGCCAGCACCCCCATCCTTCACAGATCCATCAGTATACCATACTTGCGTGCCGGGCTTAAACCTCGGCAAACCCTTATCCCAAAGGTCGCGCTTGCCTATGTCGACCTTAAAGGGTTTCTCAAAATCCATCCTCACATGCATGAGATCCGTAACGACTTCAGCCGCCTCACTACATGCAACTTCCTCCAGAACACGCAAGTGCCCAACCTGGACACCCCGCTTCACGTACTCCGCCCGCAGCAGTCTCACCGCCGCCATATATGCGGTCGCCTGCACATGAAAGTGCAGGGGAGGCATGTCCAGTAACACCTCCATGGCTGCCGTCGGGCACGAATGCATAGCACCCGTTACTCCAAGACAGGCCTGGCGCTGCAACTTACTCAGCAAGGCCTGGACTGTCCCTTGTTTCGTCTTCTGCCACCATAGGAGTGAGCCATAGGTGACGATAGGCCTAACAACGGCTGTATACAGCCACAACACCATTTTTGGCTTTAGACCCCATATTTTGCCAAACATTTTCCGACCAGCCCACAATGCGAACGTGGCCTTATTCAGCACCCTCTTGATATGCGAGGTCCATTTGAGCCCCTGATCCAGGGTAACTCCAAGGTACTTGACTTCTTTTCCTACCTTCAACACTTCTCCATTCAGTCGAACTACCTTTAATGCCAGCTTCCTTCGCCTGGTAAACGCAACAAGGGTGGTCTTCTCAGGGTTAACCCTGAGACCATGCCTGCTGCACCATCGCTGCACTATGTTAAGGGCACCCTGCATCCACCTGGATATGGTATCATCAAATTTGCCCCTAACTAGAATCGCAAGGTCATCCGCGTAACCAACTACATCATAACCCTGCTCCTTTAGGATAGCGAGAAGCTCGTCCACCACGAGCAACCAGAGCAAAGGAGAGAGCACACCCCCCTGGGGACACCCCCTTGAGGGCAACACAAAAACAGTCTCCCCTCCCAGCTCCGAAGTCACGACGCGGCATTCCAGCATCCCCTTGATCCATTTCACTGAAGATGGATAAACACCTCTGCTCCTTACTGCAGCCTCCATAGAGTCATAGGTGGTGGGTGGTGTTATCAAAAGCACCACCTATGTCCAGGAAGCAGCCCAGCGCAGTTTCTTTCGCCTCCAGAGATTTCTCAACCTTACCCACCAGTTCGTTTAGGGCCGTCTCAGTAGACTTGCCCGCCTGGTAGGCATGCTGCCCCCTCTGGATTGGTTTAATTTTAAGGCAACCGTACTTGATATCCAGGCCAATTACCTTATCCATTGTTTTAAGGAGGAAGGACATGAGGCTTATGGGTCGGTACGCCTTTGCCTGGGCCGAGGAGTCTGCTCCCGACTTAGGAATGAACACAACCCTGACCTCCCTCCATGCCTTCGGTATATACGATAATGCATAACTTGCCCTAAATATCCTTCTGAGACGCGGCTCCAGGAGCTCCAGGCCACGCTGTAGCATGACCGGGAATATCCCGTCCGGCCCAGGGGATTTATAGGGCTTAAGTGAGCCGATAGCCCATTTAATTTTCGCGGGCGTAAACAATTTCCCCGATGCGCTCCATATTGCATTATTTGCTGGCTGGCAGTCAGCCACCACTTCGCCCTGAACATCTGAGGCCCCTGCATCCCTGGAATCAGGAAAATGACTTCGCAGGAGGACCTCCAGGGTCTCTTTAGCGCTCTCGGTATACGCCCCATCTGCCTTTTTTATTAGACCAATTTGGCCTGGGCTCTCTTTGGACAGGACCCTCAGTAGTCTGCCCATAACGGACACATTCTCCATCCCCTCACAGAAGGTCCTCCACGTGGCCCGCTTTGCTTTCCTAAGGGCCTTGTTATACTCCGTGAGGGAGTGCCTATAAGCCTCTCACTCCCCACGTGATCTGGCCCTATTGTAAAGCCTCCTCGTTTCTCTTCTGAGCATCTCCAGCTCATTGTTCCACCAAGGGACTTCCCTGTTCCCCTTCTTCACCTTAACAGGACAGCTTTCCTCATACGCACTGAGGACCGCTGAATTGATCGCCTCCACCGCCCTATCGAGATCGGCGTGGCACTGAATGTCCAGGTCCATCTCAGACAACTCCTGTTCAAGATGCCCCTTAAAGACCTCCCAATCCGCGTTCTTGGGAATCCGATACTCTGTACTTCTAACCCTAGGAAACTCGACCTCAAACGAAATCAGCCTATGGTCAGACGTTGATGTTTCTGACATGACTTTCCAATCTCTGACACTATTGGCCAAAAACTGGCTAGCCAGAGTAACATCCAGGACCTCACTGGATCTCACGTCACGAAAGTAGGGATCGAGCCCTGATTTACCACCACCAGGTCATGCGTCATCAAAAATTGAAAGAGTGACTCACCCCTGGCGTTGACATCTGTACTTCCCCAGATAGTATGGTGAGCATTCGCATCACAACCCACAATCAGCTGCAGGTTCCTCGCGCTGCAGTACAGGACCAAACGCTGAAGCTCCTCCGGCGGCGTCACCTCAGCGTCCCCCGGGAAGTACGCGGAAGCTACCACACACCTCCGGGTCCGGTCCTCGTCCTTGGCTTCCAGGATGACTGCTGTCAAATCTCTGCACAGAAATTCTGGCATAGTTAAAAATTTCACTGCGGGACTTAGAAGCAGCGCAGTTCGTGGCCGCTCCTCATCCCTACAGTAAACCAGCTTACCTGCTGTCGCAGAGAGGCCCTTGACCTGACTCTCCCATGCCCATGGCTCCTGAACCATGGCGACGTCATAGCTTCCCCCAGTGAACACCCTGCTCAAGACGGCCGACGCCGCTGCCGCACGATGCAGATTCACCTGGAGGAAGCGCAACCCCGTAGCGGTCACTTATTCCCCTTATGTACCCCACTCCGCGATTGCTTCTTCAGCATCGCCTTACTCGGAGTAGGGTGGGGTTTCCGTGCCCGACCTGCCGCCTTCGGGACTCTTTCACCCCCCGCTGGTCCGACACTATCACCTCTCTCCCCCGCCTTGCTAGTCGATGGCCTAGCATATGAGGGAGCTACCTGCGTTGACTGCCCGGATGCCGTGGCGCCAACCGCTGTTCCCACAGATAGCTCTTCCTGCCGCGGTGCGGGGGTCTCCGAACACTTGCAGGAAAGACAATTAAACCTGTTGGTCGTGCGAAAAATAATATCCACAACTCGTGAGGAAGAAGCTTTCACTCTGCTAGTTGTTTTTTAGTTCACTCGGCCCCGCCTCGTGAGCCAAACACAACTCGCAGGTAAAACTCCACTTCCCTCACTTGTTGTGAAATATACTATTATTTCACTTGTCTCGCGAAAAATATCGTGCATACCTCAATTCACTTGCTTGTATTCATTTAGGCGTGTGTAAAGTAGGCTTTTAAGCACGATGAATGATGGGTGAAGGATGAGTGGAACCGTGAAAATTATAACCCAAAAAGGTCAAAGTCAGTTGATTATGTTGGTGAGTTGGTAGAAGAATTGAGGCAGGGAAGCCCGCTTTCATCTTACGCGCTTCTTTTGTTTCTTCTTTTGGCTTATTATTTCTCAATAATAAGTCTTTGTAATCGTATCGCAAAAAAATTTTTTGACCCCCCCTCAAAATTTGTAGTTTTACGTTTCGAAGTGCGTAGAATCCAAATCTGCAATAAAAAAAAAATGTCCGTCCGCCGTCCGGGCCATATCTTGCCCTAGGATTGCTCGAAAAAACTCGTTCTTTCGCACATAGACTCCATTTGGGGTCTAGTTGGTCCTAACATCTGATCAGTTTGATCAAATAACTCCCTGGGGTTTTATGGGCCAAAAGCGGGTCCAAAATGGGGATTTTCAAAGGATTTGGGATCATAGGGGTGTGGGGTGTCGATTTTCATGCAATTTCAAGCCGGATTTGACTACATCGATGAATAATAAACCCACAGTCAAAATAATAAGGCATTGTTCGATAATTCGCAGCGTTTTTTATTTCTCTGCAATGAAGTTGTGTGGCAAATGGGAGAATTTACGGAACCCTTAAATTAAATAATTATGAACCTAATTGGCTTTAAAAGGCTTTGAACGATCGAAGGTAAAAAAAAAGCGTACGATCCTGAGGCGTATAATCGCACTACAAACTCTACCGATGATGGCACTCGACTTCTTCTCGTGTCACAAACATCGTACCTCGTTCGTTCAAAGCTCCTTCATGTCTAGGTATCGTAATAAAAAAATGGGTTAGGGTTACCGGGGGGGGGGCGGTGAAATACAATGCAACCTATGGTTGCCCGCGCACTAGGCAGCAAAGATTTCCAGGCTGGGGCAGCCACACTAGGACAAGCCCAACTGCACAGCAGCCAACTGGCTGCCGCGGTCAGGCTGCTTAGTGCAGGGGAACCCTAATTTTGCGTTGGAAACTTCCCTGGGCCACTATCATCAAACTCGACACCGCTTTCAAATTTTTTTTTTTTTATAACTAACATTGCCAGTCGAAGGAGGGGGGGATTGTGCACCTCTGCCTCGTTGTGTCTGGGAAGGGAAGTCTCTTGCTTGAACTAAATGAGTTGGCATGTGCGAGATTTTGAGTTGATCTAGTTGAATTCCCAACTGTTCCCCTTTCACGTTCTCAGTGTGACGATTGTTTTAAAGGCACGATTCTATTTTGGGGCAATTACAAAGGTCTTTGGTCATTAATCAGTTGTGTATCACATATCTCCCTTCGTGCCACGAGCCACCACCCAAGGAAGGAAAGCAAAGTATAAATTCATCTAATCGTCGTCATATGTAATCATTGAGGCGAGAATAGGATCACTCGCGCGCCTTTAACTTTTCGAGACGAGACCGAGACTTTCGAGACCGACTTTTCATGATCGAGACTGAGACCGAGACGAGACCGACTTTTCATGAGCGAGACCGAGACCGAGACCGCACTCAAGTCTCGTCTCGGTCTCGTGCATCACTAATTGAGCTTCTAGCCGGTCGAACAGAGACGATAAATCAAAGTTTCTCGGATCGAAACTTTTATGCACGGCCAAGGACAAGAGTACCCGAGAATAAACTTCGATTAATAAATCTTTTCCCCCCGGAAACGATCTTTTAAGCCTTGAATAGCTTTCGAATAATTTTGACTCGGTGGAGGATAGGCATCGATCACTTCCCGCGCCTTTGAACCAGGGCCTGGGGACTGTATGAGGTACTGAAATTTTTCAGCTTCGCCTAATTCCACATCATTATCAATTTTCACAAATAGGGCTCAAAATTTCAACCATTCTTTCAAATCGCCGTTAAATTTACTTTAGTGTAACCAGGTTATTTTATTTCGGCTGTTGAGTCAAATGAATTACCCAGAACGCGTTATGGGTATTTCATTCCGCCCACTGGGCGAATAAAATTATACCCACGACGCGTTGTGAGCATTTCGCACTGCCCACAACGCGTTGTGGGTTAATTTTTTCGGGCAATGGGCGAATTCGGCCATTAGTACATTACACAAGGAACGACTTTAACCAAAAATTGTGAAGGAGGAGGGAGGTGTGAGAAGAAAAATCTAGCCCCAACCGATGGTCGATAATGAATGAGGGCTGATGAAGCATTGAAAAGCTCCTTTGGCTTACCAGAAAAAGGCAAATCGCAGATTAAAAAGTTATTTACTCTCCTCCAAAGTCCAAACTATACACTCTTCGGGGATTTTTTGTGCGGAAGTTTCTGTCTTATTGGAAAAAGAATTTAAATCAAATGAAGCTCTGCTTTTTAAAATCTCAGCGGATTTAAACTTTTCTCTAAAATTCGCAATAACGCAAGTCTCTGCCACTTCTCTTCCATTTCTTTCCGTCTCCCTGACCAATCTTCCCGGAATTTATTTTCCAGTAAAGTGAATCCTGATAAATAAGACCGGAGCCAACTAACAATTATGATTTGTCAGTGTCAGAACATATTGCTTTGTCTTTATACCAGCTGGGGGATTCTTCCCTTCCTTTTTACAAATGACTCTGATGGTATTTTTTTTTTTTTTTTTTCTTCTGAGCCTTTTCCTTTATGAACCTTTTTCGCATCAATCCATAGGTAGCAAAAGTCTTGACCTCTGCTATTGAACATCCCCCCCCCCCTTTCCAACTTACGTGACCGCCCATTTTTTCAACGATTTACAATTGAAAGGTGTATGAGGGGTGAAATCAATTTATTTTGTGGGAACCGTCCTTAATTTCGGACCTATCCGAAATGATCGGGAGATTTATTTTTTTTCCCACACCGTTCCGAAATATTTCATACATACTTTGATTCTCGGATTTATTTCTTTCTTCGATGATTCGTAGCCTAACATGTGTGTACCTAAGGGTACAAAACAATAATAAAAAAAGGAATAACATGCCAGATTTTCTATACCTGACAGTTGTGACAAAAGCTTGCGTGCGCAAATTCATTATATTTTGTTGTGTATAAAGTAAGGGTAGCGCCGAGCAACTTGAGGGGGTGGGTATAGGAGGGCAGGATTATACACTCAGGAGGTGTAATCGTTTCATGACTAAAAATACTTATGTAACCGTTCCTTTTTTTACCCAAGTTCTAAATAATAGTGGCGTCGGATGACACCCCTGTACGCTTCTTTACTCTGTTCCGAAGGATGGCACCTTAAAGACTCCCCCGCACTTCCCCCCACCCTGGAGTGGTATTATTTTGGACGTTTACGTATTTATAAATTTTTTTTCCTATACTAATCTGGCTGGGATGGGGAACGTATCGAATTGCCTAAGCCTACTCCCCCTCCCTTCTTCTTGACTACTATTCCGACAGGGCAATTTTTTTATGGAACGAAAAACTACTAAACTTCCCTTCTGAATTCCTTCCAGAATGATAGAGAATAAGGAGAGGACGGGCTATGGGTTAGAGTCATATTTATAGATGTTTAGGTCTCTACACAGTGATACGAGAGAAATATGGGAGGAAGGGTATTAACGCCTGCATGCAGAGTGCAAGGTTTTCTCCCCCCCGACCCCGCCCACCGTTGACCATCCGACATTTCAGAAACAAAAAAAAAAAAAAAAAATAGGCCTCTTGATCTAATTCTAGCTCCGCGAGTACGTTGCAGGAGCGTTGACCCTCCCCCTTGGTAGTAGTGATCCACGTGGTTTCCCACTCCTCATCACCATTGTCGATATAACTTCAGCAGCCTCCCGCGCCCATTTCATCGCAGAGAGTGGCTTGCTTTTCCCCCGCTGTTTACGCGCCAATAGAATCTCAGTCACCCCGCCAAGTCTGAAACCGAAGCGCGACACAGGGGAGACACCAAACAACCTACTTACTCGCCATTTATCTTCAAATTTATGAACGTTCTAATTTCTTTTTTAGAAAAAGAAGAAGAAGAAAAAAAAAAAAACTCTCTCCCTCTCAAACTTCTTCAATATTCTTCGTAGGCGCCTCCCGTTAAAACGAATTTTATAGCTTCGTTTTCATTCCACCAAATGGTTCCTTTCAGGAAATCAATGCCTCTCATTTCTGGATTTCTTATCAAATTCCTGTATTTATTTATTTTGCTCGGACATATAAATGCTCGATCTGGAAGTCATTAATGCAAAAACACACAAAAATTCTATACTAACAGCTTTTTCGTCGAAATATTTAAATGTACATACATTCTTAAGGATTGCTTCAAGCTGTACAATGCTGAATTAAATTTTTCAAGCCCTCGCTTAGGCGACGAGTATATAATAGACACTACGGTTTTCCAACGATCTTCTTTAATTAAGGTTAAATGCGACGATAAAAGTAACGAATGTCCTTTCTTGCGACTTTTAAAAACCTTTTTTCGTCGTTAATTTGAACTGATCAGGAGGGGTTGCCGATAGGCATCGGCTAAAGGTTCCCCAATGTTTCAGGAACGCACTTCTCACATACTAAAAGGGAAACCCTGAAATGAATTGAAGGTGGTGAAGGGGAAGAGGTGAAACGGTGGTTTAAGGTCCAAAAAAAAAAAACATTGACAAGTAAAACCAAGTACGTGGTGGAGACCTTTGAAAAAACGGTGGGGGGGGGAGTGGGGGCTTCCAGGTAAAAAGGCATTCTTTCTTATTTAGCTTCGTTGTCTCTAAGGATAATTTTTTGTGCGTTGTTGTTTAGGTATTGAATTTGTTTTGAAGCGCTAAAAAGAGCCTCTTGAAACACTACTCTCCAGGGATAGTGTAAGATTCACTTTATATTGAGTTTTTAATGAGCGCAAACGTACCCAGATTTAACAAAAATGCTACAAGGTATTCTGGGGCTTCGATAAAACAAAAATTCAAATCAACGAGAGTAAAAAAAAAAAGTTGGGAGAAGATGTAGATATAAGTAACTCTGTCCCAAGTGAAGTTCCTGACTCACGTTTCAAGGAACGAACAACAACAATTCAATGGAAGAATGGATCCTCTAATCAAGATGATACAATGTTCCTGGGTACGGAGGAAAAAGAGATTTTAATCAAATTTTCTGCTCAACGAATAAAACTCAAGACGCCCGTGGAGTGTCTGTGGTGGTGGTGGGGGGGGGGGCACTATAGAGAGAGGACCCATCGACGGATTAAAAATTTACGATCAAGTCACCCACACAGAACTGACCGAAAATGCAAGTTTCCGTGTGGAAACAGTGATTTGAAAATTTATTACGAGCACAAACGCAACGCGATAGCGTTTTCCATTCAATAATGCATTACACTCGTTGGGTGTAAAGTTTTCCACCCAGTTCCACTTCCGCACTTTCCGCAGTTCTCTGAAACGGTTGACGGATCCGTTCCCGAGTTTGACGTTGAGAACGACGACTGGACTATTTACAAGAAGCGACTCGAACACTATTTTGCGGCAAATGCAGTTGAAGAGGAACGCAAGGTACCAGTCTTGTTAACGCTTATCGGTCTTAGGGCGTATTCTTTGTTGCGGGATCTGTGTGACCCTATACCTCCTTATGCTCTCTCGTACGAGCAGTTGATCGCTAAGTTGTCCGGGTATTTCACCAAGGCGGTGAGTGTGTTTCGGCAACGTACACACTCCTTCAACAGACGCCGGGTGAGTTCATAAATGCATGGTACGTTCGAATTGAAAACGCAGCGATTCAATGTCGTTTCGGTAGGCTCCTTGAAGAAAAGATCAAGGACAAATTTGTAACTGGCATGCGTCCGGGAAGGATCTTGGATCGACTTTGTGAGGAGGATGAGTTAAGACCTCTCTATATTCTCCTGGAAATTGCGGTTCAGAAGGAAGCCAGCCTTCTATCATCATCGTCGGAGGTTACTTGCTTACAAAAGGCGGCCAGGGTGGTTCGCTTTCAAAAGGCGGCAGAGGAAACTCGGCGCAGCAGGCAGTAAAGGGCTCGAGTAGCGGTTCGTCGGTGGGCGGCAAACCAAATTATCGCTCTTTATCTACACATAACTCTGAGACGACGACGAAAGACAACGGAAGGACATCGACGTGCGACGCTTGCCCATAGACATAATTGAAAAGTATGCTAACACCACGATATGGCAAGGGCCAGCCGCGTATCGCAAAACCACAGGATACTTTAACTGTCCATGTTGGTTCTACAGAATTAGACGTACATCCATGAAGCTCCCAATACCAATGGCGTTTCGTAATAAAAATATCACATTTTACCCCCCGGAAACGTTCGTTAGGCCTAGGAAGTTTAGAGTCTCAGTACACACATTTTTAAGCCATCCATCCATAGCCTGCCATAGCCACAATATGTTCAGAGGAAGCCGTCAAACACTCTACAATAGCTTTAATTACGAATTTCCCAATTTTGGAAGACGTAGGCTCCGCTGTTTCGGCTTCGCCCCCACATGGGCAGTCAGGGCTGACTCGACGTCGGTGGAAATACAGCTTCTCGTTGAAGGAGCCGTGTCCCGAGAGGAGTTGGACAGCGGGGTAACTCAAGAAGCTCCTCTTCCACCGCAGGCGCTCCTGTACGTCCGGGATTATCGCATATGTGTGGCGTCCAGTTAAAGCGGTGGACCATTCTCGTTGCCATTCCTGGATAATCCGCGTCTGCGAGCGTTGCCGGGATCGATTGCAGCCATGGTGGAAGCGGATGGTGAATACCAAGCTTTCGGGCGCGCATGGCTGCCAGCACGTAGAGCTCGACGTCGAGTGGTCGGACTCCAGCGAGGACGTGTATGAGCTGTTGTCGAATAAGCGCGGAGAGCGGCGATGAGGAAGCGACGTTGGATGCTGCGTACTTGTTGTCGCTGGGCTCGACGTGCCTGCGGCCACCATAGAGCGCACGCATAGGCTACGCGCGGAACAAATGCTGCTTTATAGTAGAGGAGTCTCTTCTGGAATGTGGGCCCCCATCCACGCCCGGAGATTCCTCGAAGGAAGCTGCAGGTGGGCATCGTGGTGTTGGCCAGGTTCGCAATGTACAGGGTTGACAGCCCTGAGCGCACGATGGTCACGCCTAGGTACCGCATGGAGGTTGTCATCGGCATTGTTGATTACGGAGCGTGATTAGGTGACGTCGCGCTGGTAAGAACTATGTTCCGCGGAAGATGGTGGTCGAGGGCGTAGTTTATTTGCAAGCGACGAGTGTCGCACCAGGTCACAACGAGGTAATCGATGCGGCGGAATTCGTGCCGAAATCGTTGACGGTCCGGGGCAGAGACGATTATGGCCAAGTCGTCGACGAAAGCGGTGGCTGCCAAACCGGCCGCCTCGAGGTCACGGAGGAGAGGGGCAAAGCCCAGGGCCCACGCCGGGACCGCTCCCTGCGAGCACCCACGTGTAATCTCCCGTTCGGCCGTGATACCATTGTGACTGTGCCTGACGTGGCGGTCGCTAAGATAGCTCTGGAGGAGCAAGTAAATGATTTGGAAGCCGCGCGGATCTCGGCGAGTAGGGCTGGCCATCAGACGGCGTTGAAGGCACCGACTACGTCGTAGCAGAACACGGTGGGGCACGATTTCTATTTGACCACGAAGATTGAGGATGGCGTGCTCAGTTGATCGTCCGGGGATTCTGCCGAATTGCCATCGGTGACAGTGGTCGTGGACAGTGGGTGGGAGTCGGTTAATTATAAACTTTTCAAAAACTTTGGCCTCCACAGAGAGCAGAGTGATGGGCCGATAGCTGGATGGGTCGGCTCTATCGCGGTCAGCGCCCTTGAGGAGAAGACTCACAGTTCCCTCTTTCCACGGCGACGGGAAACATGTGGTTCGAGGGTGGTGAAGACGTCGATCGCTGAGTCGGGTAGGTTTCGGAGCATCCTTCCAGTCAATCTGGAGGATCCCGGGGCCTTCTTCAGGGGGCTGGTCGCGAAGACTGCAGCTACCCCGTCCTTTGTCCATGGAGGGGCGTCAGGCGTCGCTGGTGGTTGATCGATCGCCGCGCAAATCTCCTGGTCCTCGTCTGTACCACGGGCCGGGTCGTCCGGGGGGAAAAGCCCCGCGAGTTGGGCGCGGAGGGTCGTGTAGGCATCTGTCGCTTGCGATGTCGCTGTTAGAAGCGCTTTTGGGCACCATCTACCTTTGTGTATCTGGTAGGGGAGGCCCCAGATGTTAGTCGACAGTTCCTCTGTGGTGAGTTGGCGCCACGAGCGGCGCTTTTCTCTTCGAACGACTTTTTTGTATTCCCGTCGTTGCCGCACAAACGTATACGAACTAAGGAGCACTAGTACCATAACGAAGAGCCCCATAAAATCTCCGTGAGCGTTTCACGTTGAAATTCGGTTCTGCAGATTTCCTGGACTTGAAGCAGCCCGAAAAGGTCCGAGTATGTCCAGCTTTTTCCTTGGACTTCCGACACAGCGCAGTAGTGTACCAAGGTACCGGGGGGGGGGGGAGGGTTCGCCCCGGACCTGCTATCAGACAAAAATCGATAATATTCGTGGCTATAGCTGCTAAAAAGCGCTGATTCGTGGTCTCGCGATGCAACTTCCAGACTAAAATGAAGAAAAAAATCGCGGATTCGCGGTACATGGAGGCCATTCAACGAATAAATTGTAGAAATCAACGCAAAAGTGTTGGATTTGGGCAAACCCCGCGGTTAAAGCTGAAAAAACACTGTAATATTGACAAATAAAAGACGCTTTCAGGTTAAAATTGGACAAAAATGGCAAATGGCGAATTGAAATGGCGTAAAATCGCCTATTCGTGTATGAAATAGGGAATAGGATGCTGAATGGCCGCAAAATTAGCACAAAACGCTATTTCACAGCTGAAATTGGGAAAATCGCTAATTTGCAATTTGCAGATATACAGTTGTGGAAAAACGTTAATTCGCGAATACAAAATGAAGAAAATCACTAATTCGTGGCAAAAATTAAAAAAAAAAAAACACCAATTAGCGCAACTAAAATTAAGAAAAACGTTCATTTTCAGTTCAATTGGAGAAAAGTGCTAATTTTCAGTTAAAAATGGAAAAAATTGCTAATTTGCAGCTTAAATTGAGTCAAACGCCAATTCTTGGCAAAAATTGACAAAAATCGGTAGGTAATGCACGGGTTGGAGACGCTACCACTCTGCTAAAATTTAGAAAAAAGGAAAATTCGCAGCTAAAATTGTGATACATCACTAATTCTCGAATTAGTCGTGAAATTTAAAAATGATGATTTTTTGACAGAACTTGATGAATAGATGTAAATTTTTTGGTTTGCAAAAAAAAAAAAATACATTTATAATTTAAATTCGCACCTTCTGAAGGCATTTTTGTGGCTCAAATTCAGAAAAATGACAAATTCATGCATGGCTATAGTACAGTGTTAAAAAATTCGCTAATTCACGGCTAGAACTGAGAAGAAGCAATAATCTATACCTGTAAAAGTTATGTAAAATTGCTAATGCGGTGGTAAAATGTGAAAACCCGCTAATTGGCGGGTAATATTTAGAAAATAAAATAATCAGCTTGGTCAAAATTAAGTGAAAGGTTAATTTTAAGCCTAAAAATTGAGAAAATTGCTAATTCGCAGCCAAAAATGGAAAAAATCGCCAATTTACAGCTATAATTGCGCCAAACGCCAATTTGTGACCGAAATTGAGAAAATTCGCTAATTCACAGGTTTCAAACGCTACGACGCGTCGCCGCTACAATTTAAAAAAAGCGCTTATTCGCGGTTACAATTGAGAAAAATTCTTATTTGCGCCAAAAACTGAATATACGCAATTTGCGGATTCTGAAGGCAACTTTTCAGGCCGAAATTGAAAAAAAAAGCGCCAATATGTGGCAATAGGTGAAGAAACGGCTAATTCGCGAGTAAACTGAGAAAAATCGCTCATGCATTGCATTTGGTGAACCAAAAAAATCCCAATTCGTGAAAAGACCCCTATTTTGCGGCTAATATTGATAGGAAAACACTTAAGATAAACGTTAATTTCCAGCTGAAACTGAGAAAAGTGCTAATCTCCTGGTAAAAAAATTTAAAAAATCGGTAATATGCTGCTAATATTGAGGAAAACGCCAAAACTCGTGGTTAATTAAGAAACATCGCTCACGGGATAAAAATGATACTTTGCTGCTTAAGTTGAGAAAATGCGCAAATTCATGGCTATGGGAGGGGGTGGGGCAAAACCGTTAATCTGCGGCTGAAATTGAGGAAAGTTCTAATTTGCGGGTAGTCCAAAAATCGCCCTTAACTAAGAGATTGAGGGTATGATGAGGCCAGCAATATGTCCATATTCAAGAGTGTGCTGGCTGGGTGGAATGATGACTAAAATGTGAAATTACCCCCCTCCCCTCACTCTACGAGATTTCAATCTGATCTCTCCCCAGGACAAATTCCTATACCTACGCCACTGACAGAAATTTCAGACCATTGTGAAGTTCCAACTTTACCAATATTTTGGGATTCCCCACAAGGGGAATCCGAAAATTGAGACGAATTTTGGATAGAAAAATTCAATGAAAGGGCGCACGAACGGTGAAATAGCAAGTTTCGGGACTCAACTCCGAAGAGCACCCTAAGCGTGGATGAAACCCGTGATCCCCCTCCCCTACCAGTCATTATAATGTCCCCACGCGAGCATTAACATAGACCGTATAGCGTAATATGCATCAAGCGCGAGTGCTGTAGGATTTTTAAAAAGATACATATTAAATGTCGCACTATCAAGCAATTATAGGACGCAGATTATTTTTCGGTATATTCATTGTTATTATAGAATGCAATTAGTAATATAAACCAAGCGTATAATGATTATGAGTAATGAACGATTCATTTATTTGGTGCTACTCACAAACTTTAAAGCTTTAATGAAACTATTAACATATTAGTTATTTATACACTGAAGCTCTGAGCATTTTCAATGCCTACACTCATCCTAAAAAAGCTGTGTAGTATAGGCATTTCAAAGTGCATAAAAAATAGTTAAAAACATGGTTCGACCTATAAAATCCTTCTGAACATTTTCCTATAATTTAACGACGCTCTGGTCAATCTTCCACGGTTCTTAAAATTAATATTATTATGGTCCCGTTTAAAATAAAAATCCCCCTCAAAAGGCTGCGTGATGCAACCTATATAAAGACGAAACATGATATTGTTAAGGAGAAAGAGAGGATAGTTAAGGAGAGTAAAAAAAAAAAAATCGTTCGACCTCGCCAGTTCAAACAGGGTAACTAAATATCATCAGAGGACCAAGGATGTGTCGGTACGAAATTCAACTTAGCCGCATAGTTGAAGCGACCTAGACGAAGCGGTCCATGTCCCTCTCCTTCTAGGGTACGCGTTACATCATAAAAGGCTTAATAAAGTAATTTTTGAATTACGACACGTTGAACAGACTCCAAAAGGGACTGAGGGAGAAGAAGGTGGTCAAAAAAAAAAATCGGCTTCATCTCCCCCACGGTACAGAATGTCTACGGTCAATCTTCATTCGCAGGTGGGGATTGGTCCACCTGGCGCAGCAACCGATGTTTTCTTCTGAAAATTAATTGGACAAAATATATATATATTCAAATTAACTGCATTGTACGAGGGCGATGCCCTTTTTCGAATAACTGCTCACTTCTGTAAGAATCTGTTACTGTTTTTAATATGATAAACTGTTTTGCTTAACAAAATAAATAAATAAAAACACTCTTTTCACGATAGATTTTTCGTCACAACCTGTTCACCTAACGTTAAACGTTAACGTTAAAATACGTCAGAAAATTTAGCCACTAGCCATCTAGCCACTAGATCAGGGCCGGCAAGAACTCAGGCGGGCCATCCATTCTGCCCCCCCCCCCCCAACGAGCACAATTCTTTGATACCTAGGTGTCGCTCTAAAAAAAAAACAAAAAAAAACGCACTCGGGGGCCTGTCCAATAACTTCAACAACATAAATAAGTTAACCACAGTATAATAGCGTTTTCCATTTGCACAAAAAAGTGTCCTGTGGGAGTTCATTGCAGATTTACAGTGCCGGCCTTGGAAATTTGGCGACCCGGAGGCGAATCTTTCACCAATGTCTCCTTGAAGTTGCCATCAGGAACTGCGAATTGGCGTTTTTTCCCCACAATACATCACTTCTTATCAATTCCGACTCCATTTTAGCCGCGAATTAGCCATTCGGCTCCATTTTAGCCGCGAATTAGCGATTTATCTCACATTCAGCAGCGAATTAGCGATTTTTCTTGCAATGAATTTTTGTTATTCCTGATTTGAGCCGCTAAAAAGAGATTTTACCCGTGAATTAGCGCTGTATTTTCTAATTTTAGCCACGAAGTTGGAAACCGTGGCTTGCCATTTACTCAATTTATTTCGGTGAAATAGCAAAATGTTCTTATTTTAAACCTATAAATAGCCATTTTTCCTTACTTCAGCAGTCAATTAGCGTTTCACCTAATATTTTGCCTCTTGCGAACCATCAATGAGATTTTTGTTTCCCAATTTTCGCCGCGAATTAACGCTGTTTCCAAATTATGTCCATGAATCAGCGCATTAACTTCATTCAGGCACGAATTAGCGTTTTTTCCACACGTCAGCGCTTCTTCTCAATGTTATCAGTGAATTACCAATTCACTGGCAACACACAATGGCACTGGACACCATTTTAGCCGTCAATTAGCGCTTTATCATAAATTTTCAATTAATTCGCGATTTTTCCTGATTTCTCAATTTTCTGTGAATTAGCCAATTTCCTCAAAATAACTCCCCAATTAGCCATTTTTCTTTATTTTTGCCGCAAATTGACGTTTTCCCTCATTTTAGCCGCTAATTATGGATTTTTCAAAGTTTTATCGTTGAAATAGAGTTCCCCCCAAACGCTTTTTCTGAAATTTGGCCTTCAGAATCCGCGAATTAGCCTTCTTTCCACACTTCAGCGCTTCTTTTCAATTTTATCGATGAATTATCGATTTTTCCCCCATTTTAGCCACGAATTAGCGATTTGTCACCATTTTAGCGGTGAAAGTTCATCTGATTTTTCTCAATTTCATCCATGAATAAGCAACTTTTTCTTATTTTCAGCCGTGAATTAGAGATTTGTTTCGCTTTTATCTATGGATTAGCTTTTTTCGCATTTTAAAATGTGTGTCTCAATTGAGACACGAACTTGCCAGAAGCTGGAAATTGTCGTTTCTATACTTCTAACCTCTAAGCAGCGTTTTTTTTTATACAATTTATATTCTCCCAGTATATTAGCCGTAAATACGTGATTTTAACCACTAAAGATCGATTTTCACCAATTTTATCCGTGAACCTGCACTTTTTCTTAATTTTCAAAGCGAATTAGTGTTTTTTTGTGTTCTGAATAAGCCGAGAATTCATGTTTTTTTAATTTTAGGCACGAATTAGCGCTTTTTCTAAAAATCATTGTGGTGAAATAACGATCTTTCACTATTTTATCCGCGGTTAGTGTTTAGTAATTTTTTGCTTGACCAACGGAGAAAGTGGCTATTTTCACCATGGCAACCTCACCACGAAAGAAACTTTAGTCTCAGCTTGTTATTTGCTTACTTTACATCACAGAGTGAACGGAAGTACTTTACGTCACTGCTAGGAGTGTTGTAATAGTATATTACACAACGAGTGGGGGAAGTAGAATTTTGCACGCGAGTTTTGTTTGGCTCGCGAGGAGCTTTTGACATAAGCCTAATAAAAACAGAGTCAATTTTCATTCGTGTGCAATTGATAACGTTCGGTCTTCTACATAATTATAAAGCGGAAGCGTAGTTACGTCAGGTTGCCACCACAGTCTTCCCTTGTTCAGTGAGGTAAAGTTTTTATATCACTGGTGTGTCTCTCTCGACTTCCTGCAGTTGTTTTTTTTGCCTGTAAACTCGAACTTTACACGCTGGACACGCGAAAAGTACTTTCCGTCACTGTTAGGAGTGAGTCGAGGTGAAGTGCCTCACATTTGGTCGGTCAAGCGAAAAATAGCGTTCGCAACTCGTGAGGAGCGCCTTTCAAACGCGGTCGTTGTTGGTAACTAGTGAACTCGGATTCGCCTCGATCGCCAAATACAACTCGCGAGTAAAGTGATGCTTTCCTCACTCGTGAAATATACTATTAATCGCGAATTACTGTTTTTTACACTTAAAACGCGATTTTAGAAGCCTTGAAGTAACGTTTCACATTTCCCTTCTCTGCGAATTAGCTATGTATTTTTCTTAATTTTATCCGTGATTGAGCACTTATGCTCACTTCTGTCCGTCAATCAGTCCCCATTATTAGCCCCAATTAGCGTTATTTTAAAATTCGGTCCGCGTTGGGTCTGGGCACTTAACGGAGAACTAGCCGCCCACGAGGAGACGCGAATTGTAGCGTTTTCCATTTGCACAATAATCCGTGGGGGGGGGGGCACCAAAAGTCAACATTAAAAAATGATAATTTACCACTGTATAGGCCATCGTGAAAGGCTCAGTGGGCCACTTCTTGGCCCGCGCGGGCCCAGGGTTGACCACCCCTGCACTAGCTAGTAATTTTATGTTAATCACTGAGAATTTCCATCAAATACCGACGTTTCGTTAGCCGTAACTTTGGAAATAATAAAAGTGTGAATTTTCTTCTGTTTCAAAACCTCGAAGAGGTTTGGACGCCGCTTCTATTTTTGTCATTAACAGTTCACATTTCTTTACCTGAGTTCAAAGGCGATTCGTCCTCTGGCAACATATGCTTCCAGTTTTTTTTTTTCCTTACGTGTGTGTTCAACTACAAGCAAACCTTCAACTACAGTCGAACAAAGATGTGGTGAGTTAGTGTGTGAGGTTTGCCCAGGAGGCGGGTAATTTTTCAACTCCGTGCAAACTGTACAATATAAAAGGGAATGCCGAAGAATGAGAGGGAAAAGGCATCTGGAAAACGTCTAATGATTAGTTCCCCCAGTTCCTCCCCCCCCACACAACCCACCCATCCACAGTTGTATACGTTCAACACACATTCATTTAATGCATCTTTCGTGCCAGAAATTTTTAAAGAAGCCCTTCTTACGCGCGCAACATTCATCCTCAACCAAACTACTCTGTAACAACAAAGCAAAAAAAGTATGGAGGTCCCCACAAAAAAAAAAAAAAAAAATCGATGGGAAAAAGGTACCTGAAGCCACAGGATCAAATCCCGAGGAGGCTGACTTTTTGTCAGGTGTTACTGCCATTATTCTGCTTGGGAGCCCCGTAGTAACGGAAAATTAAACGGTGCCTCATTAAAATACATGAATGAGGAAACCCACTTAAAAATGATACCTGGAAAAATAAAGAATCTAACTTTCTGTCGGTAGTTTTTTTCTCTCTCTCTCTTTTTTAATGTTATTTTCCCTCCCCACCCTCTCTAGAACAATTCTAAAACGTCTTCAGGTAGCCCCCTCCCCCACCGAGAGCGTTTTTTTTTTTGTTCTTCATTGTACGATTCTTCCATTATCCTTCTTGTAATGTCAACTGGACAGTATATCCTACACCAAGGGAATTTTATTTTAAAAATTGTTTCAATTGAGGGCCAGGCAACTGGAATCATTTTAATTTTCCTTTCATTATTTATGCCAAACTATATTGCGTGCCATGAAAATGAAGGGAACGAAAAATAACGGGGCAATTAGGTGGTTTTATGGTTCTAATTGCCTTCATTTTTCTGATTCAAAAAAAAAAAGGGCTGGGGTGCTATTTCCTGGAAAAGATCAATTTCGAGGGGGACAAAAAAAATTCGCACGCTCGCTTGTTTGTTTTTACTATGGCTGGTTCTTTTTAAACAAAATTTTGACTGCCTCAAAATGTTGTTAAAAAGTTTGGGATAGGAAGATAACAATCTTGAAGACAACATTCTAAAATAAAACTCATTTTACTTTTCATGGCGTTTCTTCTTTGTCAGTTGGGCAATAATGATTCTTTTTTATTTTACCCTCAACCATCCACCGGCTCTCTCTCACACCGTCTCACTCGCTCAATAGAGCCCTATACCCGCCCCCCCCGCCCCTACCACCGCCCCTTCATCATTTCAAAGCCCACCACACGGTAAGATCATGTTGCTTTTTGGACCGCCCGAAGTAACTGGTCCTTGTCTTAACGATTATTTTACAATTCCAAGGTGAGCGAGGGACCCTCTCTATAACATACCCAACGAACGAAAATAAAATTTAGATGTACACACATATATTTTTTTGTGAAGTCGTACCATTTACGATTATAAATGTCCGAATTCTTTACGTTTAGATTACTGTTCAAAAAGCCTTGTGTGATTGGAGAAGGTTTGGAATGAGAGGACGTGAGGGGGGGGGGGGCTGACCTCTTCTCACACTCTGGCTTATCGAAATACTTCGATTGGTACGAAAACACCAATGTATGTATCAAGTTTTAACAATTAAGCACGCGTTGGGAACTATTGAGACTCGTCTTGATTACGAAATATCCCCTAAAGCTTGGGAAGGTGAACGTTAATTTATTGTATACGTTTTTTTTTTACCTCTTCTTAGGCGAGAATCTGTAGGCATAATTGCATACTAGCTCGTCGATTTTGGATTACCTATTTAGACTACATTCCAAAGGCTACACTTTTGCTAAAGACTAATTTGGAGGAAGTTAACCGTATAGGCAGGTTTTGTGCTTTTAAACTTAAAAAGAATCGATTAAGCTTGACAACTTTCATAAAAGGATCCAGTTATTTTACTTTTCTACCTTATGAAAATGAAGTTCAACTGTAATACGAAGACCATAATAACCAAGATCAAAATTGTCAACATCATTTTAACCACCATATATTCATTTTTTTAACAAGTTCGAAACCGTGGCCTAAACGTTATAGATAGTCTTTGTTTCGTAATTATGAAAAGTGGACGTGAATACCTAAGGTGTTAAAGAGGGGGGGGGGGAGAGCCACGTGCCCGAGTTCGTTTGGAGGAGCCTTCCAGATGCAATCGGGAACATCAGCTGGGCAAGTGCAATGGGAGGGAGCTTTTCACTTTGCGGTGTATACGACGAATATTGTTGGAACGAAGCTGTATGCATCCTTTCTACTATAACATAAATCCGAAGATTTTAGCCATGGACGTGACCTAGTCCGTATAAACTGGTCGAAGGTGACTCAGGAATCCGCCATTCCGTATCCGCAGTAACGAAAAAATCACGCTTAGACTGTATAATTTATCTTGAGAGGAGGAGGTTCTTGCCCGTCCTCGGAAAATCCTTCGTTGTGGCCCTCCTTACCCACCAATTTACGTTGTTGAAGTAAACTGAACGATGAGTACACAGTTTTCTTGGAATTCACTGAACGATGAGTACACAGTTTTCTTGGAATTGGCCCAGCGTGTCGCATGCCGCCTGTTGGTCCAAGAATCATGGCTGATCAGGCCCAAGGAAGGCGTGTGGTGCGTGGTTGAGAGAGCAACTCAACGCTACACGAGTGCGTTGAGAGAGTGGTTGTCTCAAAATCATCTCTTTGAAAGGCGTATCATTTTTTTTGTTTTGGGGGGGGGGGGTGCCTCACCGGCCACGCCAAGGCCACCAGTGGGCCCTTTTGCCCTTTTTTTTTTTTTTTTTTTTTTTTTTTTTGAGGGCTCGGACGGTCTCCCGACTCCGAAGGTGCCAAAAGCCTTTCGGCTCATACACCATACCCACTTGGGGCCCGGACTCGGGAGAGCCTAGTACGGCTCCTCAAACCTATTTATCCTTTCCAGCAAACTCAGGAGACGGGTCCCATTCTCCTTTGAGAAGCTGGGGAAGGGTATCCTATCGTCACCAAAAATGGTGTATCTGGCCGCCGCGTAGCCGTCACACTCGCATACGACGTGCTCCGCGGTTTCTTCAGCCTCCCCACACCTTTCGCAGTCGGGCTCCCCTACTGCCCCCATGATTGACAAATGCCTATTAAGGGCGTAATGCCCTGTATACATCCCTACTATCCGCCTAAGCTTAACCCGTGTTAGTCCCAGCAACCATGCCGAAGCTTCCTGGTCTTCCTCATTGATTCCCAGTTTTGCTTGCCGGCACCCGGGTTCAGTCCGCCATCTCCTCAGAGCTTGATCACTGGCCCAGGCCCTTATCTCCCTCAAGACCACCCTGCGGGCAATGCCCACCGATGGTTCAGGTCCTATTATCCGCTGGTCCGCGCCACGCTTGGCCAGCTCGTCTGCTTTTTCATTCCCCTGCCATCCTCTATGACCCGGGATCCATCCCAACGTTAGGGAGTTCCCTTCACCCTGGAGGTCCCGTATCCCTACTCTGCAACTCGCCACGGCCGCTGAGTCCACCGCGGGTTTGGTGATCGCCCCCAGCGCCGCCCTGCTATCAGAGTAGATACCGATCGCCCTACCTGTCACTTTCCGCTTCAGTAGCTCCCGAATACAGGCATCGATCGCTACCACCTCGGCCTGGAAAACTGAGGTGTGTCCCCCTAGCGGGATACTTATTTCCACCCCCAGCTCCGGCACGAAAATTCCAGCTCCGGTCGGCCCTTCCCGACCCTTCTTGGAGCCGTCCGTATAACACACCAGCTCCCCTTGCCGGGATTCCCAACCTTCCTCTCTCATAATGACTCTCTGCTGGATTTTGGTCGAGAAGTCATTCCTTTTAACCACGTAATCCGGTCTAAGTGCCGAGGACGGGGATACTCTGTTTAGTTCCCCTTCCTAGTCCCGTTGGCCCAGCCTGGCCCGCTTTAGGCCTCCCTGGCATCTCAACCTGTAGGCAACTTCAAGTGCCCGACCCCTGACTTCAATGTCCAAGGGCTTCAGGCCTAGTAATCTTTCCATGGCCCTCGTAGGGGTTGTCCGGAATGGCCCCAAAATCGCCAGGCAAGCAAGCCTTTGTATTTTTGCGAGCCTATCCGCCCCCCAGCCCTTCTCTATCCCCCTCCACCATGCGACCGCCCCGTGCAGGATGCGCGGTCGGATGATTCTTGTGTATATCCACTTCATTTGATGTAGACTATTTGTCTACATTGGTGAAAGGCCACCACAGCTTTCTTATAAACGCTGTCTACGTGTTCCTTCCACCTTAACTTCTCATCCAATATGACTCCCAAGTACATATTAACCTGTTTTGAGAGAGCGATGGCCTCTCCCCGAAAGTGGATTGATTGCCATCCCTCCCGTTTTCTCTTGTGAGTGAACAACACCATTTTCATCTTACTGGGGTTTATTGTGAGACCCCTAGGCCTACACCATGCCTCGACTATCCCCACCGCCCCCCTCATGAGAGAACACAGTGTGGATAAGTCTTTCCCCCTAACCACTATGGCTCCGTCATCCGCAAAAAATTGCGCATAATAGCCCTTTTCCTCTAATTTCCTTATAAGACTATCTACCACAAGTATCCAGAGAAGAGGCGAGAGACTTGAGCCCTGGGGCACCCCCCTACTGGCTCGTTTTTCCACCCTATCGCCGCCCACCGTAGCGACCACCCACCTATGACTCAGCGAGTAGTCTATCCATTGAATCAGCCTCGTCTCCACCCCAACGTGCTCTAGAGTTGCCACAATACACTCCCTATGTATCCTATTAAAAGCCCCTTCAATATCCAAAAAAAGAGCCAACGCGTACTCTTTCTGGGCCACCGACCCCTCCACCCTCCCCAGTAAGTCGTGGAGGGCCGAGTCGGTCGACTTCCCCGCCGTGTACGCATGCTGGTTCTGGTGGATCACTCCCCCAGTAGCCAATGATTCCCTCATGTATAATTCAATTATCCTTTCCATCAGTCTTAAAAGTACACTGCTTACACTAATGGGCCTAAAATCCTCCGCTTTGGCATGCTTCCCGCCACCTTTAGGAATAAAAACAACTCTCACCCGTTTCCAGGCCGTGGGTACTTTCCTGGCTGCCAGGCACCTGACGAAGAGTCGTCTTGGTCTCTCCTGAAGCCTCCCCCCGGCATGCTGGATGGCACACGGGTGTATTCCGTCCAATCCTGCTGCCTTGTAGGGTCCCATGGAGCTGAGTGCCCAGTTGAATCGCTCCCTTGAGATCACCACGTCGCATCTATTGCACTCCTCTTCGACCTCTGTTCCGCCCCTCAGTGGCACGACCTCCTCGCTCCTGCACCCTGGAAAATGAGTATTTAGCAAGTGTGTCGCGATACCTAATCCATCAACCACCGAACCACCGTCCGGAAGCGTCAGTGATCCTACATTACCATTCGGTTCTGACCGTACGATACGAACGAGTCTCGCCGCCTCTCCCGTTTCCTCAATTCCTTCGCAATAGGTCCTCCATGTATCTTTCTTAGCGCGGCAAATTCCAGTCTTGTATGCTTTCCTAGCCGCGCGGTAGGCCTCCCAGTCCTCGTCGTTCCCTGTTGCCTTTGCGGTTTCCGCAGCCGCTCTGGTCGCCCTTTTGAGCAAGCGGAGCCCCAGGCCCCACCAAGGGGATTTTTTGGGCTTCCTCCTTCGCTCTGGGCAGGCCACCTGAAACGCTTCTGTTAGTATTTCCCTTACCTCTCTTTCCTCTTCGTCAATGGATAACCCCCCGGTCTCCACCATTCTTCCTACCTCCCGCTCGAATCTATCCCAGTCTGTATGTCTGGAGTTTCGTTCGGGTTCCGCTTTGTCTCCTTCGGCTCCTACTGTGAACATAACAGGTCGGTGGTCCGACGTTATCACCCCCTCTTGCACCCTCCAGTTACTAATTTGCCTACCCATACTCCCCAGGCTCAGGGTCACGTCAATGACCTCTTGCCTGTTCCTAACTACAAAGGTGTGCTCATCCCCCCTATTCTCCACAAAAAGACCTATTCTTACCAAATCCTCCATTAGCTGCTCCCCGGGTCGGTTTACGTTCGACGACCCCCACGCTAGGTGGTGGGCATTTGCGTCGGCTCCGACCACTAGCAGCTTCCCTGTTGTCCGGCAGTGGGAGCAGAGATTCTCAAGCTCCGCTGGTACGCCATCCTCCTCCATCGCTCTGTACCACGACGCCACGACGACCTCTTTTACCTCTTGATTTCGCAGGGTTGCCCTGAAACTGACCACAATGAGATCCCTGGTTCCGAAGGGGCGCAACTTTATCGGGTTAAAATTCGCCAACACAGCCACACATGCTCTCGGAGCCAGGTCTCCCTCAGTATAAAAAATCTTATAATCCTTATTTCTAAGATAACACATCCTGTTCCCTGAGACATACGGCTCCTGGAACAGGCCCACCTCAAAACTTACCCTACTCATCAGGACCGCTACATCCGCAGCCGCGGTCCTACTGTGCTGCAGGTTTGCCTGGACGCACCTCACTTCGGCGAGCCCAGCAACAGGTCCTCCTCCAACTCATGGACGGTGAGGATTCCCCCCCCCCCGTTGCTGTGTTGCTAACTGCCCCTCCGCTCCCTCAACTGGCCTTGTAGTACCTACCGGGTCCACTTCCATATCTGACCCCTCGCTATCCATTTCACCCATCCACCTGTTAGGCAGAACCCTAAACCTAACTTTAAAGAGTTCAATACCCACCATGGGCTCTTTCTTAATTTCCTCGGCGTCCTTCTTGGGTACTTTGAAGGTGATTTGCACCCTCTCACCCGTGAGGTCTTGCTCAAAACCCACCATCTTCCACTCCTCGAACGAAAATCCCCTCTTCCAGTTGGTGAGCTCCATATGGGGGATCACGGACTCCTTGGACATCACTAAGCCCGATACCATCGCCCTTATTCGGCTGGGAATCGGTAGGTCCGGTAGCCTACAAATCACCAAATTCCGGGTTTTCCCCTCCTCCTGTAATAACTCCACGATCCTCCCCGCCTCCTCTGCCGTTTCACAGGTGAGTACAAGGATCTTACTATCATGTACCAGACCCGTGTTGACCAGGGCGGCCCTACATTTCTTCTCTATTTGCCTCGTGCAAATCCACTTTCTAATCTCTAAAACCTCCTCGACCTCAAAAGGTTCTCTGGCCTCTT
The DNA here is from genome assembly GCA_038030265.1 of Corythucha ciliata. NCBI lineage: Eukaryota > Metazoa > Arthropoda > Insecta > Hemiptera > Tingidae > Corythucha > Corythucha ciliata. Next base: position 4,463,692 of record CM075938.1, read on the forward strand.
TGACCACACACACTTTTGCCCTAGCCGATTCCTTTAGTTTCGTGACCCTAGTATCGGTCACCGCCCCCTCCCCCCTAGGCTTCTTTACTGGAGCCTTGGTATCCGGGGGCGTTGGCTGTGACACTGACCTCTGCCGTTTATTAATTTGTGCATTTACCTGTCGCTCCTGGTGTGCTCGTTGTTCCAGCTCAGCCCGTCGATTTTGAAAACGGGATTGGAAGCTGGTTAGGAGTTTCCCCTTCTCTCTCTCCTCCATTGCCTTCCTGGCTTTCGCCGCCTTTCTCATATTTCTCCTCGACTCTCTTCCTTGTCGGTGGCGACGTGGCTCTTCGAATGGACCCTCACTATCCGAGGTATCTCCCACCGGCCTTACTCTACCTAACATTGGGCGGGTCGCTAAAGCGGTCCCTGCCATTGAGCTGGTGCTCGGTCTGCTACGGAAATCATTCCCCTCATTTATTTTACCTAAGTTTGGGCGGGTCGCTGAAACGATCCCTGCCCCCGCCTTAGCGCTCGGGGTTTTGCTCAAGGACGGATTTTCGTCCCCCGAGTCTTTGAGCTTCAGTTTAGAGGCCGAAACCTCTAAACTTCCGCTATCATGGGGCTTATCCTCCATGCCCCCCCAGCCCACTCACGCTCACCAAACTTTCACCTCACTTTCCCTCAACGTTCGGACGGTCCCGCACTAAAAATTGAATGAGAGCACGTAGTCCGCCCCTGAAACTTTCCGCGGCGTACCTCTAAGGACCTCAAAACTGCTTGAAAACCGAAAAAAAAGTATTTTATTAGAGGGTCGCTATCGCTGGTATTGAAACCTCGTCAAGCGTAACCTCCCGAGTCCCACCAGTGGGCCCTTACGTCATACCCATTGAGGGTCTCGGACTCGGAAGGGCTAGCTCGGCTCCCCAAACCTCCTTACCCTCCCCAGAAACTCCAGCACCCGGACCCCCTGAGCCCTGGAGAATTCTAGTTCGGTCAACCTATCCGTTCCGAATATTGCCATTCTTGCCGCCGCGAATCTATCACAGTCCCAAAGAACATGTTTCATCGACTCCTCCTGCAGCCGACACCCCTCGCAAGTTGGGTGTGCAAGTGTTTCCGCACCGCGAAATGACCTGCGTACGCTCCTATAATCGTTCTGGCTTGTAGCCTTCCCAACCCAAACAACCACTTCGTTGATTTGTCCTCGTATTTCTTTATCCCCTCTTTTGCCTGTCTACAATGGACCTCTGCCGCCAAAACAGCGGGCTCAGGGCCTGCAGTATATACTCTGTCATGGCCCCTCGCCAGACTAACTCATCCGCTCTCTCGTTCGCAGGGATGCCAGCATGTCCTGGCTCCCACCTTAGCATAACTGCGTTGCCTGTGTCCAGCAGGGCAGATACACGTGATCAACAATCCACCACCAGCCGTGATTTGACTACCAGCCTGGAAATGGCCCCCAGGGCGGCGCGGCTGTCCGAGTATATTGCCACCCGCCGGTTCGAAACTCCCCCTTTCTGTAGTTCTATAGAACAGGCCTCAATTGCCGTAACTTCCGCCTGAAACACCGTCGCTTACCTCCCTAGCGAAATGCTCTCTGTCATCCCCAATTTGGGAATGTATATGCCAGCCCCCGCTCGCCCCTGCTCAGTTTCCATTTTCGAGCCGTCCGTAAAGCACGTCACCCCATCTGACGCCCTCATTTCCCCCTCCTCGTCAACACCATCTCTCGGGCCGGACCCCCGGATCATTTTGACCCGAATTGTTTTCCCAAAATCCCCCTGTCCTTCTATCTGATCCGATCTCATTAGCGTGACTGGTGCCACTCTGTGCATGATATCTCGGATTTCCCCGTCACTCCTTCTTCTCCAGCCACCTGGTCCTCTTCCGCTCATACAGTCCAATCTGTACGTCGTTTCCATTGCCCTCGTCTTTAGCTTGGCTCAGGGGCTTTAGACCCAACATTACCTCCATCGGTCTGGTTGGTGTCATCCAAAAAGCCCCCAGAGTGGCCAGAAAGGCTAACCTCTGCACTCTATCAAACCTGGCAGAATTCGTCCTGTTATTGGCCGCTTTCCACCACACTGCTGCCCCGTAAAGAATCCTTGGGCGGATGACCCCAGTATAGAGCCGGAAAGTAATTTTGGGGTTAAGACCCCCACCACCACCCTCCTGGTCTGATAAAACGTACCCAATGCCTTCTGGTAAGTATTCCTAATATGCGCTCCCCATCTCAGCCGATGGTCCAGCCACACCTAAGTATTTTACCTCCGTCACGAGTTCCACCTCCCTTCCCTTGATACTTATGGCTTGAAGCCCCTGCCTACTCCTTCTATATGTGAACAAACATAGTTTCACTTTATCCGGGTTTATAGTTAACCCTCTTGGCTCACACCAGTCCCCCACAAGTCGGATTGCCTCTCTCATTAGCTCGCAAAGTGTCGGCAAGTTCTTCCCCCTTACCCCTATATGGCACCCGTTGTCCGCAAAAAATTGCATATAAAAGCCTTTTTCCTCCATCAACCTGATTAGCTCGTCTACTACCATTATCCACAAAAGGGGTGAGAGACTAGACCCCTGCGGGGTGCCCCTCCACGCTCTTCTCTCCATCGTCTCCCCCCCTAGCTCCGCCATTACCCACCTATGCCTCACGGCATGGCTAATCCACTTTACCACCATCGGATTGACCCTAAAGGTTTTTAAAGCCTCAATAATGCAGTTAAACTTCACCTGATTAAAGGCCCCCTCAATGTCTAAAAACAACACCAAGGCATACTCTTTCAATGCTATCGTGTCCTCTAACATCCCCACCAACTCCTTCAGAGCGGACTCAGTGGATTTTCCAGCTATATACGCATGTTGCCTCGGGTGCAACGGTCTGCATTTTCCTATGCTCTCTCTAATATACGCGTCCAGTGTCTTTTCCATCAACCTCATCGCCACCGAGCTCAAACTTATGGGTCGGAATTTCTCCGCCCTATCATGCTTCCCACCACCTTTAGGTATAAAGATCACTCTCACCCTTTTCCATGAAGTTGGTACCTGTCCCGTCGCCAGAGAACTGACGAAGAGTCTTCTGAGTCTTTCCTGAGTCTGTCCTCCCGCCTTCTGCAGCATGCAGGGGCAGACCCCGTCGCTTTTTACTGCCCCATAGTTCTTAGGGCCCAATTGAAGCGCTCCCCGTTAATGATTTTATCGCTCTCCATAATCGTCTCTATGCCTTCCGTTCGATGCTGGCAAGGCACCAAAGCCTCCTCTTCACAGCCTGGAAAATGTACTCTAAGTAGCGCCTTTGTGATTTCTTTATTTTCTACTACTACTACACCTGATGGGTCCACAATGGGGTCTAAAAGTTGCCTTCTGTCGTATTTTATGATACGGCTCAATCTCGCCGTATCCCTCGTGCTTTCCACCTCTTCGCAGAGAGTCCGCCAAGAATTTCTCTTCGCCGCTCGTATTGCTCCTTTATAGTCGTTCCGCGCGTGGTGATACGCTTTCCATTCTATCTCGCCGCCGAACCTCTTGGCGTGACTTAGCGCCGAGTTCATACTTCGCTTTTTTCCCATTAATCGGGCATTCCACCAGACGGCTCCTGTCCTCTTCGCCCTTCTTTCGGGACAGGACACCTGAATGAAAAGCTGAAGTTATAACCTCTCTATCTAACTTCTTTTTCATCTTCATCCAGGTTATTTTTGGATACTACCCCTATTTTGTCTCTAACAGTTGCCGAGAACTTCTCCCAATCCGTTCTTCTTGGGTTCCTTGACGGCGCCTTCCTCACTTCTTTGATACCTAAGCTAAACATAATAGGTCGGTGGTCCGATGTAATTATTCTGTCACACACCCTCCAATTAGAAACCCATCTACTAGTCGGCCCCAGGCTCAGAGTTACATCAAGCACCTCCTGCCTGTTACGCACGACAAAAGTTGGCTCCCGCCCTACGTTCTCTTACCAATCCTTCGAGGAGCTCTTCACCAGGCCGATTAATATTTGAAGAGCCCCACGCCTCGTGGTGGGCATTAATGTCCGCCCCGACCAACAGCATACTCCCGTTGTGGCTACAGTGATCTCTCAGTCGTTCTAAACAGCCTGGGACGATGTCGCTATCTGTCCCCCGGTACCAGGATGCCACGACAATTTTTTTCATTCCGGCTCCGGGTATTTCTCCCTGAATGGCCACCGCTACAAAATCCTCCGTTTCAAACGCCCGCAGCGGCACTGGCTGAAGATCTGCCGCTACAACGATGCACGCTCTGGGCACCCCCTCAACACCTGCATAGAAAGACTCAAAATTCCTGCTACTCCAACCTCTAACCTTTGATTTATATACATATGGTTCCTGAAACATTCCTACCTCAAAATCTCCTTTCCCCATCAAGACGGCTACGTCTGCCGCCGCCGTCTTACTGTGTTGGAGATTTGCCCGCAGAACCCTCATACGCCGGATCCCCTGGGGGAGCGGAGCAGGTCCTCCTCCACGTCCTCCAGCGTCCTGACGAAAGGTTCAGGTCGAGTTGACCTGCCCGACGTAGTTGCCCCCAGCTGCTGTCCCCGTTCTTCGGTTACCTCATCCACCTCCATTTCACTCTCCTCCCCCGATCCTTCCCCTTACCACTGGCTTTGAAGCACCCAGAATTTAACCCGGGTCAGCTCGACTTCCAAGTAGCCCATCTTTTTAACCACCTCCGCGTCCTCTTTGGGGACCTCAAAGGTAACCACCGTCTTCGAACCCAGGCCATCAGCCTCGTAACCCACGGTACTCCATTTCTCGAACTGTAAGCTCGAGATCCGGGTTTACCGCCTCCATACACGGCAAGAGCTCATCTTGCCGTAATCCGAAGCCGGCCAGAATGCCTCGTATTCTCTTCGGAATGGGGAGTTCTGAAAGCCGACAGACTTTCCACCCCATTACCCCCACTAAATCCCATAGTATTCCTAATAGTAGGTCTGCATATTCCCTATTCCCACACGTCATCACGTACAGTTTGCTGTCTAAGCCAGAATCCACAAACCGCACCTTGTTCTTAGATGCTATAATCGCCCTTAGGACAAAACGTCTTACCTCTATCTCCTCCTCGTTAGTGAAAGCTTCGTTATCTACTTTAACCACCACCACCTGGCGCGCCTTCTGCTCCACATTTTCCTTCTTCGTTCGGAGCCAAGCTGCCCTCCCCCAGGGGGGTCGGGTGCGACGTCGACCGGACCCTCTTTTGGTTCTCGTTCCTCTTCTCTCCCCTGAGTCTATCCAACTCCGCTCTTTTCTCCTCAAATCTCCCCCTAAAGCCCGTAAGGGGCTGCCTGGCTTTAGACTCAGCCGCCTTACGGAGTTTGTTATCCCGCGTATTCCTATCTCTAGATTTTATCCCATCTCGTCGGGTTTTGATGAAGCCTTCCGAGTCTTCTGCCTCTGAGTTTGACTGGATCGCCAACTGCGTCCCTGTCGACCTTTCTCCCGTGACAACCGGTATTTCCTGGGTCGGTACTCCGCTGTGAGCTGCCTGGGTCGACGAATCGTCCCTGGCCGTCCCCATGGCGTTATTCCCGTCCCTGGATATTTGCAGCTTGGCTGCGGAATTAATTAAGTATTTTTCCCTATCGCCCATGACGATAAGGAAAACCTCCCCACGGCCCTCGTGGTCACCCCCAAAGTTTGTCAACCGCGATATATAACTCGTCCGATCACTCAGAGAAACCGCCCAAACTTCCCTCACACGTACGACACTAGTATTGCCGAAGAAGCACCTTCGAAATACTCAAAAAACTCGAAAAATGAAGAGCCCCCGATACCAAGAAGCTATCGGGTTACCGTAACCTTCCGAGTCAATGCGTAGCATACTCTTCCCGTATACCACCACTACCGACTGCGACGAGACCTCAATTTCCTCCCTCTTGAGTCTTAACCCTCTGCCCCCCTTATGTAGAGTCATCCTGCCCTGACTATCTCAATGTTTTTTTGAGACTCGAGTCCGAAAGGGCATTGACAAAGGCAGGGAAGAAAGTCTCGGTGGTTTTTTAATGGGATAATTTGTTTAAGCTCCCGTCTCCCGACTCAAAGCCTATACCCTCATGAGCAGCACATGAGCATTGCGGGTTATATGCACTTTTATTTATAAGTTAGTATCGTCAATAATTTATTCGAATAAGGGTTAGGTCGACAATGTCCGTTTAAGCGTTGCTAAGGGTTTACGATTTTGTATTCAAAATGCTAATTTCTGATTGGGGTGTAAGCACCTAAGCACAGCTTAGTGTTAAACGGAACTTTAAACCCATGTGGTCGACCCTAAGAAAGCATGGGCATAGCCAAGGGGGGCAGGGGTGGGCAGTTACCCTAGTCTGCCCACCCCTATAGATACCATTAAACAAATGTACAAATCTTCGGCAAAGTTGACTTCAGAAGTCGTCAATTGGTGTTATCTACATTTTATGCAGGAATTGGCGTCTTCTCAATTTTAGCAGCTTATTTGCTTTTTTCTCCATGAATTAGCGTTAATCTCTGTTTTAGCAGCCGATTAGCACTTTAAGTTAATATTAAACACGTCTCCATCTTGGCCATGATTCAGCGTTTTTCTCCATTTTAGCCTCCGATTAGCACTTTCTCTCAATTTTAGCGGTGGATTGACATTTTTCAAAATTTTAACCGCGAATTTTTGTCTCAATTTAATTCATGAATTAGCAATATTTGTCAATTTTTGCCATGGATTAGCAATTTTTCTCCACAAAGTTACCTTCAGAAGTAACGAATTGGCGTTTTTTTTTCAATTTTAGCCATGAATTAGTGTTTTGTTTTTTTTTTCGGCACTTTTTTCGTGAATTAGCACATTTTCACAATTCATCCACGAATGTAGCGATTTTTCTCGATTTAAACCATGAATTTGTGATTTTCTCGGTTCTAACCCACCGATTAAGCACAGTCCATCAGTTTTAGCCGCTAATTAACGGTTTCCCTAGCCGCGAATCGTTGTGTTTCTCAATTTGTTCCATGAATTAGCGCTTTTTATCGATTTTAGCCACAAAGTCACTTTCAGGAATAGCGAATTGGTGTTTCTTCAATTTTAGCCGTTAATAGGCGTTTTTCTCATTAGCCGTGCTTTCGTCATTTTTTCAATTTTATTCATTTATAAGCTTTCTTCAACACTTTTTCCGCGGATTAGAGCTTTTTCTCAATTTACCCGCTAATTAGCGATTTTGATCAATTATAGATATGAATTTTGTAGCGTTTTTTCTCTATTTTAGCCGTCAACTAGGACTTTCTCGCAATTTGAGAGGTGAATTAGTGATTTCTCTCAATTTTACCCATAAGTTAGCATTTTTTATTTTTTTTTTTCCTCAATTTTTGCCATGAATTAGCACTTTTTCTCAATTTCAGCCACAAAGTTACCTTCAGGAGAATCAGTGTTTTTTTTCAACTTTAGCTTTTTATAAATGTTTGTCTAAACGTTAGCCTCGAATTGGCGTTTTTCTCCATGTCACCTTTCGCTGTACCACTAGCTAGCGGGCGGATGACAATGCGATGTGGTGAGATGTCCTCCCTCCAACCACAAAAGGGTGGGTTGGATCTTTTAAAGAGTTCTGCTGGGCCTCATCGAAACCGTTTCGGCGCGACTGGGGTTGCCGCAGAGTAAGACTACAACACGTTAAATAAACCTATTCGGAGTAAAACATTCAATTTTCAGGTGGAACTGTAAACGTTTTTGGCGTGAAATCGTCAAATTTCACAAATTTTGGGGTAACACGTCAGCTTTGGCGCGAAATTGTCTGTTTTGGTGTAATGTCACGTCTCATTTTGGAAACAATTCATCAGTATTGTGGTGAAATCGTCAGTATTGAGACAGAACTGTCAGTTTTGTGCAATAATCGCCAGAGATTTCAAGGCAGAGCCGAAGGTTCGGCGTAAAATCCTCTGTTGAGAGGGGGGTGGGGAGTCAGTTATGCGATGTGAAATTGTAAGTTTTGAAGTAAAATATCACATATTGGGTTGGTTACTCCAGTTATCGTCTCATTTGGGAACAAACCGTCACTACTGTGGTGAAATCGTCGGTAAAATCATCAGTTTTAGTGTATAACGTGAGTCTTGGGGGTAAAATCGTGGGAGTTGTGCTGTGAAAACTTCAGTTTTGTAGTAACATTTCGGCTTTTGCGTGAAATTCATGTCTGCTTCGGAATAAAATATTCAGTTTCAGAGTAAAATCTTCAGTTTTGGGTTAAAAATGTCAGTTTTTTCACGTCTCTCAGGCAAGACGTTGAAAAGTCGGACACCCTGTACTGGAGGGTATCAATATTTACGGGGGAATCATTGTCAATTTTTGGACAGAAAATCCCGAATGGAAGGCTACAACGACAGTTCCCCAGCAAAAATGTTAGTTTTTAACGGATTCTGAACATTTTTGTGAAAATTAATTTTCTGGGGTTCAATTTGACGATTTAAAGCGCTTACATCATATCATAATATAATAATTTATTGTCGGCACAAACAAATTCATAAGACAACGTCAAAAGAAAAACACAAAAATAAATCTGGGATAAATAAAAACAACAACGAAGGCAGCTAGTCGAAACCCACTCCCCCACAGGTAGCAGAGAAACTACTCGACAGAATTCGGAGCGCTGCGGATAATGAGCCGACGAAGGAGGCCCTTGAAGTTGCCTAAGGCACAGCCTGGGCTCCTTGAGAGAGGTAGACAGCAGATTGAAGAGTTTGACACCAAGAGATTCCGAGTCAACGCGTGAAGTGGTAGCCAGACGTACAAGTTTCGGGGCCAAGTCGCCACTGCTCCTTGCAATAATTGTTGGGCAGCAGCCGCTGACAAGCTGGACAATTCGCGACGAATTTTTCAACGTCCTTTGTCATGCCAAGCCAAAAGACAGACTGCCTAGCTGCCTGTTTCATTTTGGTAACTCCCACAGTGGGCGGAGTGTAGCAGCTTCAGGATGTGTTGGTGAAGCGCCGAAGGAATAATAAGACGGTTGTCAAAGAATAGCATGCCCCCTCCTGTGGTGAGCTGGTGCTTGATCGTCCAAAACTTCCGGAGATCTCCTGTTAGACGCCTGGCACAAGGCCATCCGTGTTGAAGGTAGTTCGTCAACTTGTGTAAGGTAGGATCCGATGACGTGAAGTCGATCAGCTCTTACTTCTTGGCAGCAGTGCCAGATACAGCAATGTTAGCGTGAACTGTGTATTCTTGATACGAATCGTTGGCAGGCGCGTCTGCAAGGGCAGTACGAGACAACGTATCTGCAATAAACATCTTCGATCCAATGCTCCGCGCCAAACTTTCAGAACTAAGTACAACCAATTACTTTGCAGTCTCCTTTAATACGTCGAATGCATTTCGGGCACAACTGTGACCCTTCATCAGCAACTGACACCTTCTACTGCAAGTAACACAACTCCCAGTTGTGTTACCATCTAACATCTACTGCTAACATCTGTGTGCTAACATCTACTGCAAGTAACACAACTCCCAGTTGTGTTACTTGCAGTAGAAGGTGTCAGTTGCTGATGAGGGGTCACAGTTGTGCCCGAAATGCATTCGACGTATTAAAGGAGACTGCAAAGTAATTGGTTGTACTTAGTTCTGAAAGTTTGGCGCGGAGCATTCACAGAGGGACAACCGATATAAGAAGGTGGATTCCATTATAATCTCCGATCCAGGCGTGTTTGACTGGCTAGACGACTTTTTGGGGCAAACCGCTGTGAAGTGACCTTTTTCGTGACAGTTGTGGCATTCTTGATCTTTAGCGGGACAAATGTTATCACGACGACGAGTGTATCCACAAAACGTACATACCTGCTGACTGAAGGCAGTATTGACTTTTCTGATAGGCTCCTCGGGCACGGGACGACGGACGACGATATACAAGCCGCTTCTTGGCTCGAGATTTCTGCCGCACGGCACCTTGACACGGCTGTTTCCAAGGTCAGGTCATGAACGCGAAGCAGTTCTTCCCTGAGTTTCGAATCAGTAACACCGACGACAATCCGATCACGGACTAATTTGTCACGCTCTTGAACAACGAAATCACACGCGGCTGCCTGTTTCTTTAACAGAAGGACAAAATCGTCGAATCGCTGGCCTGGTTTCTGCACAATTTGCGAAAACACAAATCTCTCGTAGACAGTATTTTTTTGCGGATTGAAGTAGTCGTCGAAACGCTGGATAAGGACATCGTAGGTCGGTGGGACATCGAACTGAAAACTTTCATCAATGTCAATACCCTTGTCACCGAGGGCTGTCATAAGGACCCCGATCTTCCGATCATTCGTGAGGCTGTTCTTCGAGAATTTACCAGGGAGGTAAAATGAAAGACGATAGTTTTGAATTTCCGTCAGTTTTCTGCGAGATTTCCAGTGAACGGCATAACCAGAGAGCCGCCTCTGGAGTCAAATTCAGACTCAGACATGACAAAAACGACGTTACAGAGAGTTCACGACGACACACAAGAAGCCCGAAAACACTTCTGACACCATGTAATAGTTCATAAAATGAATAGAAACGTCAAAACAGTTTAATTAAAATTAACAGAAACGAACGACAGCGGAGGCAGAGGAGACTGCCTTTTCTTAGGAGATCCCGCAGGTTACACTCGGATTATCAGCTTACTCATCGATAGCAACAACATTCATTACAGATTCCTTCACTTAGATCAACGAGAGAATATCCTTCACAGTCGTTTGAGGATGGAAACGCGACAAGAATATGACCTTTTTCCGCAGGACCACCTTCACCAACGTCTCAGTGTTAGTGCCAGTGACAGCCCTCACGCGCCTCCTTGGTACGTTGCGGGAAGAATATCCAGGCGAATGCGGTTGCAAGCCTTCCTGTGTAAGAAGTAACGTAGGTGGAGCTTCCCCTCTCACCTTCAGAGTTACGGCTAGGGAGCACAATGAATTGCTTTCCTAGACGTGCCACTGTAATTTTTGTTGGATTGACTATCACGAATCTTATCACTGCGAGTCACTGCCCTGAACTTTCGAGTCCTCCCCGTCCAGGCCACTGTCACCGAGTGGCGAACCGAGAGACTCGAATAACTGAGCTTGACGCCTCTTCCGTTGAGTAGTCGCGGAAGGAACAGCCTTCGGGGACGGATCATCATACGTTTTCCTGGAGGAAAGGATACAGATCATTCATGCCCATGTAAGAAAGTAAAATCCAAATGTACAGGTCGATTCATGAAGGTCTTATTGTCGTTAGGTCAGGTCATCGCGAGTAATCGTGCTGCTTCCCTGGTTTCCCCGCTTCAGCAAGGCCCCCCACGAGGATGTGGAGTTTTTGGTCTTTCGAAGATACTTATAGAACGTTTTTAAACACGTCCCCCCTCCCTCCCCACAGTCAAATTCACTGTTCTTCCTGATTCGCCTTGCACATAGTTTCGATTGCCTAATAATAATATTTCTCTGAGAATAATTTTAACTCGTAATACCCGACGACCGTAGGTGGGGGTTTTGCTACATTTTGCATTGAACACGTCACCCGATGAGAACACTTCCATCGATTCGATGTCGAATCGACGTCATTTACGGCGGTTTTCGGAGATGAGTCCTTATCGACGTCGTATCGATGTCATTTACTCGTGGATGTAATAAGGTTATTATTTCACCCTAGATGCAACTTCGAAAAGACGTAGTTGTAATAATGTTTATCGGTCGATATAGAATCTATATCGATGAAATCTCAATGCAAATAGGTTTTCATATCGACAATAATATGACATCGATTTGACGAAGTAGCATTACCTAGTTGCATCGAATATCGAAACGACGTTGAAGCAACCTCGATGTTTTTTTTAACATTTCTCACCAGTGCAACTGCGAGAGGTTGAAGTATAGTAGCGTTTTTTTTAGTATAGTATAGTAGCGTTGATAATGTTCGAAATATTGAGGTTGGTTCAACGTCGTTTCGATATTCGATACAACTCGTTTATAATGCAACTTTCGTCATCTCGATGTTGTATTTATTGTTGTAATATTGTGTACATATATTATAGTTCAGAAAAAAAAAATCTTCGCCAGCTAGCGGTTGGAAAGAGTGAATTTAACTCGTACACGTGAGTTTGAAGCAACAATATTTCTAATAATAATATAAGGCGTGTTTCAACTTTTCTCACGAGATTCCCCCTTTTAAGAAAATAAAATTTCAGAACTGATGTTTAATTTTCCCCTATAAAACAAGGCTAAATAAAAAACGCTGCAAATTATCGAACAATGCCTTATTATTTCGACTGTTTATGGGTTTATTATTCATGGATGTAGTCAAAGCCGGCTTGAAATTACATGAAAATCGACACCCCACACCCCTATGATCCCAAATCCTTTGAAAATCCCCATTTTGGACCCGCTTTTGGCCCATAAAACCCCAGGGAGTTATTTGATCAAACTGATCAGATGTTAGGACCAACTAGACCCCAAATTTATTTATTATTTATTTATTTATTTAACCAGCCCTCAAGAAGGTAAACTTGAGTAGAGGACTGGAGCTGACTCATAACAGCGGCGAGTGAAAAAGGGCGAATAAATAATCATTTACCTAACTACCTAGTACAATGAGCAACAAAATAACTCAACAAACACAAATGAATGACAATTACGCCAAATTACTCAAAGCAGCAGCAAATACAACAACAATGACAACAGCTACAGCGTAATAGATTTAAACATGAACAAAGTTATTCTGGTACCTTAAGACTATTTTCTCTTAATTTAGTGACTAGATATCTTTTAAATTGTTTAAGAGACTCAAACTGACAATAATTAAACCTATTAATAACAGCAATTTTTAAAGCTAGGATTGAAGCGTGTCTGTCATAGAAAGCAGTATTACGAATAGGAACCATAATGTTTGTGCATTGAGACAATCTTGTAAAATGAGCAACTGATCAACTGTAAATACACTGAAGTCTTCAAATAATCTAGAGGAGGAATACAGAAAGGGTTTTTTTAAAGCTATTTTAATCAGGGTTTTTTGCGCTACCATTACTCTATTTATGATATATTTATGTGAACTACCCCAAACTAAAATTCCATAGGAAATAATGGACTATAGTATACTAATCGTAACGTATCCATATTAAGTATGCATCTTAAAATTCTGAATTTATAAAATAATTTCCTCAGACGGCTAACAAGGATATTTACATGAGCTTCAAATCGCATTCTATAGTCAAAAGTTACACCTAAGTATTTACACTGATTAACGTATTTAATCCTATCACAGCCACAATTACACCTATCTTTACAACCTTCGGAGTGAATTACCAAATGACTATCATCTTCATCCTCGAATCGCGAAACAATGGAAAATTTAATAATCGAAGACTTTTCAAAGTTTAACAAAAAACAATTTGTGTTAAGCCATTGCGTTATCACTTTTAATTCCCTCAACAAGTTGTCAATAACAACTCCAGAGTTGGCGCCACTGAACATGAAGACCGTGTCGTCCGCGAAGCAGAATGGGGTAGCCGAAATGTCCAAATCGAAAATACTGTTGTAGTACAAGATGAACAGCAGCGGACCCAACACGGAACCCTGTGGTACTCCGGATTTTAGAATCATCTCGTGGCTGACAGTGTCATTTATTTTGACTTTTTGCGTTCTTCCTGTGACATACGTGACCATCAAGTCGAGAGCAACCCCTCTGATACCGTAGCTCTCCAATTTTTTGAAAAGTAATTCATGGCTTATGCAGTCGAAGGCTTTGTGAAGATCAATGAATACTCCAAACACGCTCAAGTTATGATCCAAGCGCTCACTGATAAACTTCGATACTTCATACAGCGCGTGGTCCGTTGATAAGCCAGCCTGGAAACCGAATTGCCTTTTGGAGATAATCTGATGAGTTCGCAAGAACTCTGAAATCCTGGACTTAATGCACTTTTCCAATAATTTACCCAATGTTAATCCCAGAGAGATAGGCCGGTAGTTGCTGACCTCTCTGCAATCCCCAGCTTTAAATAGTGGAATGACTAATGCTCTCTTAAAATAAGACGGAAAATGACCGGACTCCAGGCATCTGTTAAATATTCGCTCCAGGGGCATTGCAATAAAATCCTTTATCCTTATTAAAAGCTCATTAGTCATACCATCCTCATGATAAGAACATCTGGTTTTCAAATTACTAATTAAATTCATAATTTCCATACTACAAACAGGTTTCAAAAACCTGTTTGTCAAATGGAGTCTATGTGCGAAAGAACGAGTTTTTTCGAGCAATCCTAGGGCAAGATATGGCCCGGACGACGGACGGACATTTTTTTATTATTTCAGATTTGGATTCTACGCACTTTGAAACGTTAAACTACAAATTTTGAGGGGGGGGGGGTCAAAAACATTTTTTTGCGATACGATTACAAAGACTTATTATTGAGAAATAATAAGTCAATATTTTATTTTGGTTTATTATTCATTCTGAATAATACACCTATGTTTTCGGCCAGGAAAAAATGTTTACAACCTACCCTTAATTTTTCTGTGTACGTTTTAACATTTCTGGAATGTCCGGACCATATCTTGCCCTAGGATCCCGATGAGAACTAAATAAAGTACTTGATACTAAATAAAAAATACTAGATTGATACTAAATAAAAAATTGCACTAAATAAAAAATATTCATCAAAACACAAAAAATACTGCAATACAAAAACCCTACTGTCTCTACCACGAGAATTTTGAACTACCCACGTTTCGCGCGTGGCGTTATCATCCTTATCTAATAATCAAACGGTCTTTCTCTTTTGCTTTAAGTTCGTGTCAATTCATGTTGTGAAGTGTGACTGAGAACTTTAAAGATTTTAGTGACGGTTTGGAGTGTGTCGTACTTTTTTTTTTTTTTTTTTTTTTTTTTTTTTTTTTTTTTTAAAGGCTTATGCTTACGAGAGCCATTAGCCGACGTTCGTTTTTATTTTTAAGAATTTGTAATAAATAATGAATGTATGTATGTATGTAGCAATGTAAAGTATGTATTGTAGTTCAAATATGAGAGTAGAATAAATAATATTTTATTTCATCAGATTATTTAACATTTAATATCTTGCTATTTATTTACATAAGTTATTTCAAATTCATTGGTGTTGAGACGTAGGTAAAGTTACTATAGTTCCATATTGCTATCGTTCATGAAATTAACTAATTCTGTATGTGTAATTCTAATATTCGTGAGTATTATGTAAAAGTTGAATGGAGCGATTAATTTTTTATAAAGTAAATTCAAAAATTTTGATCTGTGCATTTTGTATTTTGTACATTCCATTATTTTATGTTCAAGATTGTCAGTCTGGTTGCATGTGGCGCATGTTGTACTGGTTTTTCGTCCTATTTTAGTCAAATATTCATTACATGTACCATGATTTGATCTGATTCTATTGATGTTTTTAATGTTTTTTCGAGATAAGTTTAATTTGTGAAACCATGGTTTGGGTAGTATAAGGGGATTTATGGTTTTATAAAAATAGCCTTTTGTTTGTTCTTGAAAATCAGACTGCCATTTATCTTTCAGTATTTCTGTGAAAGTGGTGTGGATGTCGCTAACTGGAATTTTATAATGGAGTATATTGTTTGATGTGCTACCGCTTTTTGCTAGTAGATCAACTTCGTCATTTCCAGGAATATTGGCGTGACCTTTTATCCAAATTATTGAGATTCTTTTGTTCTGGGTGGAAGTAATGTTGTGTAACATACTCATTATTTCAACCAAAAGATATGATGAATTAGCTGCATTACAAAAATGTGAAATACTCTCATCTACGCTTTGACAATCAGTTAATATTGAGAAGTCGTTGTCTGTGGAAATTTCTATATGCTTTAGGGCCTCAATGATTGCAACGCACTCCGCCGAAAAATTTGAGAAATAGTTGGATAGCTTGTAATGTTTCTTTATATTATCAGTTTTATCCACGTAAGCTGCTCCCACGTTACCATTCTTCTTAGATCCATCTGTGTAAATTATATGTTTGTTGGTTAATAATGGCATTACTTTTTCGTTGAAGGTTGTGATTGGGGGTATGTCGTCTTTGTTATGTGTCATGTACAAAATAGGTATTTGAGTTGGAACTAAGTAAGATTGTTTATCAAATATCGGGAGTTTGCTAGAGCAAGCTATTAGTGATTGAAATTTCGATGTGTCAAGGAAACTATCAATTATTAGTGGTGTGGGTTTTTTTCTCCAGTAATGATACGTAAGTACTTTAGTTGCCAAATGGGCAATTTTACGATAAATGAGTGGTGATGTTGTTAAAGTTTTTAATACATATCTATCGCACAGCATTTTACGGCGAAATTTAAGAGGGGGTTCATGGGCCTCAGCCAAGATAACATTGGTTGGTGTGCTTTTTAAATATCCCATACACAGTCTAATACATTTGTACTGCAATCTATCTAGCTTTTGCATTGTCGTTTTGTTGGCTCTGCTGTAAAAAATGCAACCGAAATCAATTATGGCTCTAATTGTTGATCTATAGAATAATAGGCAAGTCGCTTGGTCAGTACCCGTAATTGATGAAACAAATCATTTTTAAAATATTAAAAAATTTGTCTGTTTTAGCGATAATGTCTTGTACGTGATTTTTCCAACTTAATTATGTCGACGCAGCAAGCCTCAGTGTTAGTTCTCAGGCATCAGTACCAGTCACAGACGTTTGAATTACTTTGTTTCAACTGTTGGGCAGAGGAAAATATGCTCCGGATCTTAGGTAAGTACAGGGCAACAAATCTTGTAGAGCGTTATAATTTGGGGACAGGCTACCGATATTGTAATGTATGATGCATAAAGTGACCCATTTTGCCTTGGTTGTGAGTCGCATGAACGTGAAAGTGAGTGCGAGGACGGCTTTTTAACATTAGCACTAATAATCTTAATGTCAAGTCAATTAATTGCTGCGCATAGAAGAAAAAGCAAAGGAACTTAATAGATTAATATTTTTAGTTCATTGTATTCGAGTTTCCGTCGTGCACTAATCCGTTCGAGGTGGCTGTGCCCGCAGTCTCGGTGTTCGACATAGAGGCACAGGAGTTCACCAGAGAAGAAGGAGTTCTAAAGACGCCACACATTGCTTACAAGGCTGCTCCTCGTCATTCTGGGCTGGGAGAAATTTACTCTTCTTCTTTTCGATTACGAAAAAAACTTACGATTCTTCGGCAGACGAAACTTCTAAAGAGTCGCAATTGAAAAAGTTGAGAATTTAAGGTATATAGGCTATTTTTTCTGTCAGTGTATGTAAACATAATGACTTATAACGTTTCCCATTTGCACAAAATTCTGCAACGCGGCAATTCATTTCCAACCGTTTTCTCCAGTAACATATGATTTAATTAAGAGTGGGCGGGTGGAAATGAACTGCCCAAATGCAGAATTTTGTGCAAATGGGAAACGATATTACACTTTTGGCCAGCATGATCAAAATTACAATTGACTTGAATTTCTTCCAGCGGCACTCAAAAAGCATCGGAAGAACCATGGAAATATCCCCGCCTTCAGTAGCGAAGATGTGAAAAACACAGTTGCCAGGTGGCTTGAAGACAGCCAAGGTCGCCTGAACATTAAGGCCAATTTTCACCAACAAAATTGATTTTGTTTGAATTTGATCGTGATTAGTAGCCAATAACGACCCATATGAATTCTGATATAAGTGTTTACATTGTAATCGTGGGTTAAGAAGTTGGTGAAATCGGACCTAAAAAAGGAAGGAGAAAATTCGGCAGTTGACTGAACGTGATTCTCTATCAGACTAAGGTATACTCTATTGGTACCGTATTGTGTAGCATTATAATTATGATAACTTTTTACTAACTTAGTTATTTTGGCGTTTCGCAAACGTTAGGTTCCGTAGGAAGTACGAGGAGGATCCACCTTGATTTTTAAAAGTAGTTTTCTGTCATATTTTTTTTCAAATAATTTTCACTTATGCTTTAGATATTGTATGAAGTGTCCTATAAAATACAATTCGTATTTTGTTTTAAGTATGTATTATAATTTACAGGTCACACTCAGTACCCTTAAGGCCGATCCACACATACGAATGGTCCTATGAAGCGTGCCTTTGAATGCGGCTGTTCACAATAACCCCATGCATCCAACACCAACGCGACTCCCACCGTGCTCGTTCTATCGGGACGTTCCATTTCTAAAGTAAGATTGGTGTAGGTTCAGAAGTATGCATATAGGTGCGGACCGCATGGCCTAGGTCCATGCTGTTCATCGGTCCTCATACAAAAAAAGTGACGGTATCGGTGATTATTTAGGCCCATTGAATCATTGATGTGATATCGATGAAGTGATTATAATGGTTTACAAATCTATATAAATCCAAACGTGATATTGCATTTTTGTGACCAGCTGAGGAGCATACTTTCAAAAAGGCACATATCCATTTTTTCAAGGTAAAAACAAGTTTTGGGGAAAATGGATATGTGCCTTTTAGAAAGTATGCTCATCAGCTGCCGGTACAAATTTTCCATCGATGGCAACGCATCTGTGCGACGTACAATCGATGAGATGGTGCGACGTAATATCGATGAAATTGTGCGACGTACTATCGACGAAGTGGTGTCGACGTCTATTATATGTCGATTTTTCATCGATGAGTTGACGTAATCCCATCGACGTTGATTCGCGGGACATTTTTGACTCGATCGCGGCTCGATTTTTAGTCGTTTGTTGACTCGATGATCGACGTTGATTCGATGTTGATTCGATGGGAGTGTTCTCATCGGGCAGGGAGCGGAACACGGACGAATGAGAAAGGATTCATCTCATTTTCGAGGAAAATTTTAGTCGTTGTCTTTGTAATTTTGAACCCTCTAGGACTTATCCCTTATCCAAACTTTATAACTGCTCCTACAATTAGAAATACCGGCCGTTCTTCTGCAAGATTTTAATAAAATATCGTGATAAAAATCTTCAAAGAGACGATTCAGCGCTATTCATCATTTTTTTTTTTTTCTTTTTTCTTCAAGAAATGCTTGAGATGTTGTTTTACCTGTCTGTAATCAACTTGATGATGTTTTTTTCTTGATACTTTTAATAATAATTACAACAAACTGAGAGACAGGAGAAACAGGCTGTCTTCCTTCTGTGCTGACTCCTCCAGTGCCGACACTTTATTTTGGGGTACATTTTTTTAACACTTGTTTGCACGACAACCTTGAGATTCATTTTTAAAATAACGCCTTTGAAATTCTTTCCGAGTTTTTTTCCTCCCCATTTTCCACTCTTGAACGAAAGTTAAAAGAATTTTAAGATGCCGCGTCGTTTATCAAAGGAAGGTGTGCTCATTACGTTCAGAGTGCTCTGGGGGAGATTCTGCCTTTCACCCCCCCCCCTCCTTCACGATCATAATTCTTTAAAGAAACTGGATGTTGGTATTCCAGAAGCAGTTACTTATTAATCCAAGTAATTAATAGTTTTTTTTTTTGTACCGAAAGACTGTCTTCACTCTTGAGTATTCTTGGTTTGTGAGAAGGTAGAAACCTTAATCTCAGGCTCTCCCCCACCGTTGGAAATTTAAACGCCGTAAAGAATTTCCTTGGAGTACATCGTCTGATTGTTACAGGTACGGTAGCTACCTATAATCTCTTTAAAGTCGTGTATCGGCAACCTCCTCCTTTTTCCCGATTTACATAGTTTGAACAGATAAAAATTGAAGATATTTTTGTTAATACTCTCGAAGGAGGGCTCTCTCAGGTTCTCAAAAACGCTGATTGTCATGAATTATTGCCAAAATAAGGAACCATCGTTTTTTACTCCCTATTTTTCCGGTTTAAATGAAACACAGTTTTTTTTTTTTTGTTGTCTCGCGTATACCTTTTTAAAACAATGGTCACGATTTGTACAAAGCGCGAGTTTAGGCTTGGCGTATATGATGAGAACACCCCTTCCCTTTCCCAAATCCCATTTAAATGCCGACAGGTGAGTGGAGCCAAAATCAACCCCGTATCCTTCTTCGTTATATCGGGACTTTCTTTGAACGGTTTGATTTAGCTTGTCACTGCAGACCCATGCTGCAGAAACACGATAAAAAACAGGGGAGTGAATCAATGAGATGAAATTAATTCTGCGAGGGGGCAAGAGAAGAAGGAGGAGGAGAAAACAAAAAATAATTAAATTAGCAAGGGCTTAATTAAGCCAGCGCCTTGAAGGAGGATTCATTAATTTTTCAAGACGCTGAATATCTTAAAATAGGAAAGGACGACAGCTCATCACAAATTTGAGTTCCAAGGAAGGTTTTCACGGTATCTTCCCCTCTGCATTGTTCAAATCAGGTTTAATTATTTGAAAATCTCAGCAAGAACATGGGTATTTACCCAATACATTAATACATAGAAGATGAGCGATGGATGATGACCACAAGTTAGAAGCGGGTGCATCTTGAGTGGGATTAAGCCTACACGGGTTCCTCCAATTCTCATGCTGAAGGAAATATGTTCTGTAGAATTTAACCAAAGAGAAACCCGGCGATCCTAAATACGCACCGCGGTTTTATAGCTTGTAAGCTATTATAAATCAGAATTAAAAGGTAGATGACATTTGTCTGGTTAACCCTGAACTCCAAAAATCGGAAGGCCCAAAAGCTATAGTCATGTCTGAATTGAGATTTTGCAGATTACTCGCCTCTATACATTGTACAAAGTGCCTTTTCTTAATTCCTCGCCTTTCTTCCTCACAACCAACCTTCCAGCTCTTTCTTTCTCACTAATAAAAAAAAAGAAAATAAAGAAAAAAAAAATCCTTACGATGAATCCACGGGCGATTATCTCCTGGCAAGTGGGGTGATGTATCGGTGTGTAATGGTGTAGCTTCAGGGCGAGGGGCAATTACGAGCTATCTCGGAAGATGAATTTATTCACTTTTTTTTCATGCCTCCGAACCACCAATTTCTTTCCTTGTTCTCAGGATTATCTCTTTAAGCGGTTTTGTGAGGAGGAGGACGGGGGGGAGGGTGTGAGTAAACGAAATCAATGTCATGGGAGAGCGATAAGGGAAATATCACCTAAAAATTGTTTATTTTTATGTGAGTGTGTGCTTTTCTCAAAACTTCAGGAGAAAAATAATATTTCAACATTTGTCGTAACTACCAACGGCCCTCTTAGCCGCCCGTCGTCCCCCTAAAATCCAAAACCTTTCCCTTAGTTCACAGAGCAGGCCCAGGGCTCCCACGTGACACTTCCGTCGATGATGCTCGAATAAGAGTCGCTGTACCAGAGGGGGTTCGCCTGGAAGCACAAGCGGTCGACAGAAATCCCCCCCTCCATGAATAGATAATCTGGTTCGTAGTCGCAGGGTTTTATCCTCATCGACGAAAATCTCCAACCGATGAAACCATGGGTCATCGAATTGAATCAGCCGGAGCAACACCTCCTCTGCAGCGCTTACTTCTTCTGTGGTTAGTTCTCCCACCACCCGTTCGGCCCGACGACAGTTTCTCAGAAAACGAAGGGATCGAGCCATCTGACGCGCGTTCTGAGATAACGACGAAAATTTCCGGTAGTACCAAGGGTAACCCTTTGGCTGGACGTTACAACAAACGACACCCTTTCTTCTTGCGGTGTTCACCTTTTCTTCATCGACAGTAATCGCACGTGACGATGGCCACGAAGAGGAAGGCGCTCATAGCCGTTGTGGTTCCTCCCCACAAACTGACTTGACTAACTTATCATCCGCGCACCCCTGTGAGGGATGATCAGTGGGGTTCAGAGCACCCGGGAAATGACTCCAGCTTCCAAACGCCGTCATCCTGTGGATCTTGTCAACTCTGTTCTTCACAAAAATCGTCCAAGGGTCTGCAGCCAGGCAAGGACCGTTGGACGAATCTGACCAAAAAAATTTTATTAGTCAAACAAATTTATTTTATCTTTTTTTTTTTCTTCAAAAAACTCCAAAAGGGGGTAGAACAATAATCAAAAACATGTGTCATAAAAAAAATGAGAACACTTTTCTCAACACTCTCCCTTCTTAATTTTTTTTTTTTTTTTTTTTGTCATCATGGCAACGAAGTGTTTAACCCCATTTTCCGAGAAAGGTCGTCGAGACGGGGTTTTTGAAGAGGCTTGGTCATAATATCGGCTACTTGAAATTCAGTTGAAATTCGAGTTACTTGAATTTCGCCGTTTGTAACAAGCTCCCTCACAAAGAAATGCCTCGTCTTGATATGCTTTGTTCGTCTGTGGAACTCCGGATTGTTCGATAGTCGAACCGCGGCTTTATTATCAACGAAGATGGTAGGAATCGCTTCCATTCGAGTGATGGCTCCTAGCAGTGGCGTGCCCAGGAATTTTTCTTGGGGGGGGTTTTCAAATTACATAAAGGGCACGGTCCTTTATAGTCAACTCTGCGCCAATAGTCAATTCATCTTTTAAGGGCGCGAATAGCCAGTTTGGCAATTTTTTCGGTGCAGCATGGCACAAATCGTCATTTAAGCCAACTATACAAGGCGCGAATGATCGGTTCCGGTATTTCTAAGGCACGAATTGTCCGCAATTTCACCGTTTTCAAGCCGCGGAAGATCAGTTTTTTTTGCTGGTGCCGATAGCCACTTTGAAGACGCGCAGTAGCCTCTGTAGGGCGCAAAAGATCTGATTAGCTAATCTTTGGACCGTGAATTTCTGGTACGAGTATGCCATTTTTAAGACTTAAATAGTCAGTTTTGCTATTTTTAGGGAACGAATCGTCAGTTTAGACATTTTCAGGGCATGAGGTTCAGTTTGACCATTTTTTATGCTGGATAATGGTCGATTTTGCATTTTCAGGACATGAATCATCCGTTTCGGACCTTTCAAAGCACGAATCTCGCGGGCCGCTATATGTAGAGTTGGTATTACTAATTTTAGGACGTGAATAGCCAGTTTGGCCATTTTTACGGCGCAAAATGTCAGAATGGTCATTTCTAAGGCATGAAGAGTCAGTGCGATATTTTAAGTGCTCGAATCATCAGTTTGACTAGTCGAAATGGTCAGTTTTGCTGTTTTTAGAGCGAGAAATTTCTATTTTTCAAAGCGCTAATGGTCAGTTTGGCCAATTTAAGGACAGGAATCGTCTGGGTTTAGGCATTTTCAAGGCGCGAATCGTCAGTTAAGCTATTTTTAGGGCGCATAGAGTCAGTTTTGCCGATTTCATGGCTTGCATAGTCAGTTTGGCCAATTTTAGGGCGTGTAGTCTTGAAGCATGACATTTATATAGGGCGTCAAACCAAGGCGATAATGGTCAGTTAGGGCATTTTTGGCGTGCGACTGGTTGATTTTGCCATTTTCAGGGCGCGAATCGTCAGTTATACTTTGCCCAAACATAACAGCATATAGGCGGGTTCAATTAGTCACTTCTAGCCAATTACGCACGAATCGTTATTTTGACCATTCTTGGCGCGCTAATGGTCTATTTTGCAGCTTTCAGGACAGGAATATAATCTGTTAAGGCATTTCCAGGCCGCCTAGAGTCATATTGACCATTTTAGAGCGAGAATCGCCAATTTGGCTATTTTTGGGGCGTGTGAAGTCATTTTGGCGGTTTTATAGAGTGGTAAATGCCAATTTTTAGGGCGCAAATATACATTTTAAATGCAAGAATCGTCAGTTTTGCCATTTGCAGGCGCGATTATAGTCAGTTTAGCAGTTGTTAGGTAGTGAATTACTGCCCTGTCAAGCCATTTTTAGTCAGTCTAGCGAAGCACACAATCTCCCAAGCCCAAGCCCCTCGCTTGAGCAAATCCTAGATCCGTATCTGAGTACGAGTATGCCATTTTTAGGGAGTGAATAGTCAGTTTTATTTTTTTTATTATTATTTTTTTTTTTAGGGCACGAATGTTAAATTTAGACATTGTGAAGGCTCAGTTTGGCTATTTTTGACGCGGGAATTGTCGTTTTTGCCATTCTCAGGTCAGGAATAATCTGTTTAGGCCTTTTTAAGGCGCGAATCGTCAGTTTATTGTTAAACTGACTCTATGTGCCCTTGTCTGGGGCACATGGAATGGTGTTGCCGATTTTGTGGCTTGATTGCCCAGTCTGGCCATTTTTAGGGCGCGTAGAGTCAGTTTGGCCATTTATATAGGGCGTGAATAGTACGTCAAGTCAAGGCGCGAAAACCGTCAGTTTGGCCAATTTTGGCGCGCGGGTGGTTGATTAGCCATTTTTAGAGCAGGAATCATCTGTTCAGGCATTATCAGTGCACAAATTGCCAGTTGATCCAGTTTTATGACTCTTAAAAAAAGTCAGCTTGGACAATTTTAGAGCGGGAATCACCAGCTTGGATATTTTTAGCGCACTTATGTATAATCAGTTTAGCTTTTTTCAAGGCGGAATCAGTTTTAGCTATTTTCAGGGCGCGTGAAGTCAGTTTGGCTATTTTTATGGCTCAAATACTTAGTTTTGCCATTTTGGGGCGCGAGTATAGTCAGTCTAGGATTCTGTATGGTGGGAATAGCTAATTTAGCTAATTTTAGGCAGCAAATGGCTGCCAAGTCATCTTTAGTAGAATTTCTCAAGCCCCTCTCTCTTGAACAAATCCTGAATCCACGCCAAGACAGTGGAATAAATACCATATTATGCCGTGGATAGTTACTTAGGGTACTAAATTGCTAAAAAAAGAACTTTTAGGGTCATACAAATCACGTTTTTGTTGTTTCTTTTGTTTGTTTGTTTTTTTACTTTTTTACTTATTCATTTCATTTTATTTATTTATTTTGTATTTCTATTTCTTTTTTATTTCTATTTATTTTGGTGGGCTGAAGTACTCTGGGGGGGGGGGGGGTTCTGACCCCCAAAACCCCCCCCCCATGGGCACGCCACTGGCTCCTAGTAGTCTCTTGAGCCAAACGACTTCTCTAGCTGCTTCGCTCGCAGCGACTATTTCAGCTTCGGTTGTTGAAATGGCCACTGTTGCTTGCCTCTGGCTTGACCAATAAACTGCTCCTCCAGCGTATAGACAAACTACTCCAGAAGTCGAGCGGCCAGTACTTCCGTCTCCACCGTGATCAGCGTCACTGTAGCTCTCTAGAATCCCTCCACGACAGTCTTGTTTGTAGACAATTCCGTTATTCACCGTGCCTTTTAGATAGCGAAGTATTCTTTTGGCTTTAACCCAGTCTTCCCATGATGGATTTTCCATTTTTCGAGAAACGACGCTAATCGCATAGGCAATATCAGGCCGCGTGCCTACCATGAGGTGCATGAGAGCTCCAACAGCTTCTCTGTAGGGAAATTTCTTTTCTTTTTCTGTCTCTTCTTCCTTTACCGGAACGCTCTCCCTGATTATTGGTGTTGGAGCAGGACGGCAGTCATTCATCCCGAATCTTTCAAGAATTTTTCTTGTGTACGAGGCTTGGCTCACTTTGATGCATCCGTCCTTTCTTTCCAATTCTAATCCCAAGAAATAACAGGCTGGCTTTTCTGTAATTTTGAATTCTTTTTTCAAGTCATTCAAGAAATCCGAAAGCTCCGTGACGCTCGAGGATGCTACTAATCCGTCATCGACGTAAAGAGCTATCAAAATTTTGTCGTCTTTAGTGTTTTTCATGATTAGGCACGGATCTTCTTCATGTTTCTTGAAGCCAAGTCGAATGAGATAATCGCCAAATCGTTTGTTCCAACATCGAGGCGCCTGTTTTAACCCATAGAGACTTTTTTTCGGTCGGCAAACTCTTTTTCAACAGTCGCAAAGCCTTCAGGTTGCCTCATGTAGATCGTTTCATCGAGGTTTCCGTATAGAAATGCTGTTGAGACGTCAAATTGAGTGAGATGCATGTATTCGCTTGCAGCTACGCTCAGCACTGCTCGAATCGTTCCCGCCTTCGCAACAGGGCTGAATATTTGGTCATAATCTTCACCCTTTCTTTGTGAATATCCTTTGATGACGAGTCGGGCCTTGTACTTTTCTATTTCACCCTCGGCATTGGTCTTAATTTTGTAAACCCATTTGCACGGAATCGCCTTTTTTCCTGGTGGTAAATCTGCTAGTTCCCACGTTTCATTTTCTTCAAGCGAGTTCATTTCATTATCCATTGCTTCTTCCCACTTTTTCGAATTTTTTCTTTGAACTGCTTCTTTGAAAGTTGTAGGCTCATAAACACAAAAAAAAAGCTGACATAATGGCCGCGTTGCAAAACTTCAGACTTCTTCAACGCTTAATAAGCACTTAATCTTTTGCCGTTGCAAAACTGTCAATCAAGCTCAGCGCTGAGTAAGTGTTTAAAATCCAACAAAACACGTCCCATCACAATACAAATCACCGTTGCAAAACTCCAGTAAGCACTTAATTCTACACTTCAGCGTTTAAACACGAGCCCCGAGTTTTGCAACGCAACCATTGTAGTCATTAAATTTGTTTGGTAATTTTAGGGTCGAACGATCTCTCAACGCGTATCCCTCCGATTCGCCCTTCTCTATCTCGCCTCTTTCACTATCTTCTTCTTCTTCTTCTTCTTCTCCTCTCTCTTGACTGTCGTCGAATTCTTCTATCGAATTTTCATGTGAAGAGAGCTGAATATTTTCCGTTTCTTGAATTTTGGTACCTTGATAATTTTCTTCGTTCTTATCTTCTTGAAGTATTTTCAAGTGTAAAACGTTTTCTCTACCTACATCGTCGACTAGTGGCTCTTCTTGGAAAATCACATCTCTGGAACGAATCAACTTTTGTTTTTCTTCATTCCATATGTGATAGCCGTCGTCTTCTTCGTATCCGATAAGAATTCCTCTCTGTGCTTTCCTGTCCATTTTCTTCCTTAGATGCTTCGGGATAAGAGCGTAGCACGCGCTTCCTATTAGGTATGCGAAGATGCTTAATAGCTGGTTTTTTTCCCAGCCATAACTCGCTTGGACTTTTCCCTTCAATGCTTGATCTACCTGTCCTATTCAGAATGTAGGCAGCCGTATTTATCAGTTCTGCCCATAGTTCTTGTGGAAAATCTCGCGAATGCATAATCGTTCTGGCCATTTCAAAAATGGTGCGTTTGTCGCATTCACTGCATCCATTTTGTTCCGGGCAGTAAGGCATAACTAAGCGATGTTTGATTCCTTCCTCTTGCAGAATCTTTCGTATGTTTGAGTTATCGAATTCTCCACCGTTGTCACTAAGAAATAGTCTCACTTTATGGCCATTTTTCTTTGCTTCACCGAGCATTTGTTTTAATTTTTCATGTACTTCAAATTTGTGTTTTAAAAAATAAACAAATCTGTACCGAGTAAAATCATCTTTGAAAATAACGTAGTAGCGATACCCTGAAAAGGAACGAGTGAAAGGTCCTCCAACGTCAGCGTGTATCAAATCACCTGGTTTCTTTGCCCTTTCTCGAGTCCCGAACTTTTTCCGATGGATTTTTCCGTACACACAGGCTTCACAAAAATCGTTATTTATTTGTAGTTTTACTTGAATTCCTAGTTCTCTCGCGATGAGGTCCCGGACATATCCTTTATTCTGATGCCCCATCCTCTCGTGGTACAGCTGAAGAATATTCTGCGTTGAAACACTACAAATTTCAGTTCTATTCTTGGGATTAATGCTTTGCAATGACAATTTGAAGAGACCTGAGTGACGATTTCTGAAACCAACTAATATCACTTGATCGTTCACTTCGAATTGGCAACGCTTCGTTGTGGAAACAAATTTGCTTCTTGGCTGTTTGTCGTGAGCTGCTATTGGAGAGAATAAATTTTTCTTAATTTCTGGTACATACCATAACGTCATCAAAATGGAGTTCGTGATGATTTCTTCCAATTTTTGAGCATACACGGATTCTTCCTTTTCCGATTGCTTCGACTGTATCGCCTGTCGCAGTAGTTACTTTGTGTGAGTCTGAAAACTCCTCAAAAGTTTGGAAAAATTCTTTTCTGAAAGTTATGTGATTCGTCGCCCCATTGTCTACGAACCAACTTTCTTCGTCATTTTTTTTCGACAGAAAAGCAGTTGCACTAAGCAGAGTCATATTTGCTCCTGACTTTTTTTCAGTTTGTTTTGGTGGTCGTCCATCCGCTACCCATTTTTTACAGTTCCGAACGATGTGACCTATACCTCCACAGTAATGACACTTGAATTTAGCCTGGGGTTTTACTCTCGAGTTTTCCTGTTCCACTGGTTTCGATGAATTAACTGTGAGTACCTCTTGACTATCTTGATTTTCTTTGCCTTTTAGGGCTCTTTCAAAGGCACATAGCTGATTGGTCAAATTCTTGATGGTCCTGTCTGCCTTCGTCATTAACATCCAGCTTGATTTGAAAGAAAAATAATCTTCTGGTAGCGTTTCAAGTATCTTGCAAATCAGAAATAAATCGGGTAGTTCACTATGCGGTCCTCGTTCTTTCACAATTTCAATCTTCAAGTTATTCCACAAGTTCTTCAATTTGGACATGTGAGTAGCTATATCGTCGATAGGATCTCGCTTGTAATTAAAAAATTGGGAACAAATGTCGTACGCCTTGTCTTCGGACGCTCCATCAAATATAATCGGTGTAGTCCCATCCAGACCTCTCGTGATGTCGAAAAACGCATTACTTTCTTTAGAGTTTCTTCCGTCATGTTCGTAGTCAAAATGATCATAGCATTACTTTCAGCTTTCCAGTAGTTAGTCAGATCTGTTTCATATTTCTTCCTGACTTCTTCAACCACGCCTTCTTGAGGTTCTTCAGGTTGCTTCAAAACGCCGTTCACAACACTTATCGACCCTGGAATAGCTCGGAGAAGTATACTGATCTTGTACTTCCATGTTATCCAGTTCTTCTGTCCTTCCAGAAGACCAATGTTTACCTTTGTTAGCTCCATATTAACTTGAAGCTATCGGCAGCAGAAAACGTGATCTGGGCCCATAACCTGTTATTAGTCAAAAAAATTTATTTTATTTTTTTTTTTCTTCAAAAAACTCCAAAAGGGGGTAGAACAATAATCAAAAACATGTGTCATAAAAAAAATGAGAACACTTTTCTCAACAAAAAATACCTCGCAATTCTCCAGATTGATTGTCTCCATTACTAAAGCGAACGTCTAACACCAACAGTCGCAGTCAGTAGCTCCAAGAATGGTTGTCTCTTTCAACGGCGCCACGCGTGACTTGGCACAAACAAAACGACAGTGGACACGTTCAGAATTTGTTTGAATTCTTCCGAAAACTACAGCAGCGTAGGCTGACTTGCTCGCATAGGCGAAAACATGAAACGACACTTCATCCTTTTGCGTCCCAAAAGCCCACCTGGGCAGAATGCCAGAAACGCGTCCGCTGTGTTGTCATCAACAGTTTCATCCTATCGCAAATCCTTTTTTCCAGACTTTATGAAGTAACATTTCGGGCACCAATACGTCGTCGGAGCGGTGAAACCTACAGGGTCAAAAATGCGTTGATTAATGGAGAGAATAACTCTTTTAGTTTTTTTTTCAGAGTGTCCATGCGGTTGTCAGATGTTCCAGATTCACCCCCAGCGTATCGAGTCGCCGATCCCACGCCATGCCCAGAATTTTAGATTCGGTATAATCACCACAAGTCTCCTTGTCGGTCGTGCTCTCCCACCCTCGGAGGTCAACCCCCCCCCTCTTCCCAATGTCTCTACGTTGGTTGTTTGAACTTCCTCCAATCGCTGATGGTCTTGTACACAAACAAAATTTCTTATGTACGACACGCTCGAGGCACATTTAAAGCCGCCTTCACATGCGAGCTGTGACAGCTTAAGCTTTGAGCTGTAGCCAATCAAAGAGCAACCCGCGTTTGAATTAATTATATTTCATTGGATACAGCTCAAAGCCGAGCTTTTTTCAGATCACATGTGAAGCCGACTTTAGAGCGTTGGAGTCATTGGACGTTGCCCCGGAGTCATGTGCAGCTAAACAGGCAACGTCCAAATGACTCCAACGCCCTTGAATGTGCCTCGAGCGTGTCGGCCAAAGGCGAGAGAGAAAGCTTAGCTTCAGACTTGCGAGTGCTGAGGATAACGAGCTTCAAATAGCTCTCGAACCTCAACTAAGAGCTCTCGCCGTCCGAAACCTTTCCTTCAACGCTTCCGAGGGGTAGTTGTCCCCCGACTGGGGGTAACTTGTAACCAATTGCCTCGCCTTCGACCCCGGTGGAGATGCTTGCCATAAATAATGAATTTTTGTCGGCATCTGCCAGCGTCTCGTCTTCATGAATTAGTTGGAATTGGCTCCAAAAGCGTGGCCATTCTTTTATATCTTCGGAAAACGTTTTTGATCTACTAAACGTTTGCAAGGCTGGTTGGATGAGGACATGCTGCTTGTCGTGCTCTCAGTTATCAGCCAATTCGTTCTCTACCTCCAAGGTTTCATCCAAGGTACTGTCGTCTTCTATTAAGGCTTCGAAGATCGTTGCGTCTTGTTTCCGAATTTCTTCGAATTTCTCTTTCAAAGTCTCTAAGAGACAGTGGCGGCGGAAGTGAGGTTCAGGGTCAGCGAATGCTCCCCCAATGGTCCGATTGCGGGGGAGCGCTGCGATGTTCGAGGAATCGAGAAAAAAATGGCTTCGTGTTGACTTTGCCTCCTAAAAAATTATCGCTCGCACCTTCGACAACATGATTCAGCCAGAGCCAGATCTGCAAACTTTGGGCTTTCAAAGAGCCAAACATAACCACCGGAGCTGCTTGTTTTTATGAAGCCAAAGGTGGAATTGGTTCTCGAATTTGCCAAAACTGCAAAATTGGGTTTCTCTTAGGGCCGAATCCGCGAAATTCCTTCTATGAAGGCCACGAACGTGTGAAATTGCTATCTTGAACCCCATGAAATATGACTTTTTAATGAGTTATCCCCGAAAATTTGGATTTTGAGGGAATCGATCCATCAAAATTTATTTTTCAAAGGGCCAAATCTTTGAAATTCGGGTTTAAAGGGGTGAAAACTGTCAATTCTAGCCATCTAACCAAGACAATTCCAGTCAAGACCATGAAAAAGAGGAATATGACCCTGGAATCAACTGTTTCGTCCTCCTGGTTGGTCTTTTTGGTGATTAAAACCCAAGAAATTTGGTTCTTTGGGGGTCCAAATCCACGAAATTTGGCTTTGATTGTCTAACCACCGCGAAAATTATATTTTAATGGGCTCAATGGGCATTTTGGCTCAGAGGGGAAAGTACATTTCACAGCCACTGGCGGACCTGCACCTATCGGGCCCCGGGGCAGATAACTCTATGAGGCCCCTTACTATCTTTTTTTCTTAGTTTTAGCGTTGAAATAAATAATATCCTTTATTCATTGGCGTACCCAGATGGGGAGGGGGGGGATGATAGGTGCCCTCGCCCGGGATGCCATTTTCAGCCAATTTTTTGCGGAATCCCAGCAATACGAAGGGAATTCATTACACTACCCGTCCCCCGCCGGTCCATCAGTAGGCTGCGGACTGCCAGAACCGCCCCCTCCGGAAGGATTTTTATGGTACGCCCCTGCTTTTATTGAAGAAATGTGTCCGTATTTGACCTTCCTTGAAAATATGAAATGCAAACGTGCCACCCGGGTGGCCTCGTCTGCCACACAGGGCTAGGAGTTGAAAGAAATTCGCTAATTTGCCGCTAAAATGCGCCATTTCGTGGCTTCTCAATACAAGCTTCCAGATCAAAAAGACGTGGGTGAGGTATACCCCGCGAGACAGTTCGCGCTCTGTGTGGCGGGGCCTTTAGTAAATTAATGCGAAAGGCGATACCACGAGGACTCCGTGGCGCTATGGAAGCGCGTCTGGCTGTAAAAAACTTCAGAAAGTTGCGTGTTCGAATCACGTCGTAGTCAGATTTTTTTTTCAATACTGAAGTCAAATACGGACACTTTTCTTCAATAATCATCATGACCTCATCAAATATCGTTCACAATTATCCGATGAAGAAAGATGTTGTCGCCGGTATTTAATTAAATAAATTAAATGAAAGTGATATCTTCCGGACGACGATGGAAGGGCATAGCCCAACACGATTCGAGTTTCGAGAAAAAAATGGTCTCCCCGGCAGGATTTGAACCCGCAACCTCTGGATTACTAGTCCAGCACGCTACCAATTGCGCCACGATGACGCCTTTGGAAGAGGGATCAGCTAAGCCGAACCTCACCCATTTTTTCTCGTAACTCGAATTGTGTTGGGCTATGCCCTTCCATCGTCGTCCGGAAGATATCGCTTTTTATTTAATTTATTTAATTAAATACCAGCGACAACTTATTTCTTCATCTATCGAACTACATCTACGATATGATAACACCGACGTGGTGTTTGTAATAAGGAGAAACGCCTAGAGTTTCGAGAAACAGAGAAACAATGGCTCTGGGTGAGGTTCGGCGTAGCTGATCCCTCGCAGTACGACTTCCAAAGGCGTCACCGTGGCGCAATTGGTAGCGTGCTGGACTAGTAATCCAGAGGTTGCGGGTTCAAATCCTGCCGGGGAGCCCATTTTTCTCGAAACTCGAATCGTGTTGGGCTATGCCCTTTCATCGTCGTCCGGAAGATATCACTTTCATTTAATTTATTTAATTTCACAATTATCCTTTAGAAGATACGGATGAGCGTTTTCTCAATTATAACCGCGAATAAGTGATTTTTTTTCATTTTTATCCGCAAATTAACGTTTTTCCTGCAGGTTATTTGCGAATTAGCGATTTTACTAATTTTTATCGACGGATTAGGCGATCTTTCTCAATTTTAACAGCGGGCTTGGCCCAAAAACAGCACATTAGCGGTTTTTTAGTACATTTTAGCCGTGAAATTGCCACTGTACACCGAGAATCAGCGATTTTTTTCCAAATCATGGTATGAAAATTGCATTGAGAAACCAGGAAAGAGCGCTTTTTGCAGTTTAAGCCACGAATATTAGCACTTTTTCCAACTTTGTTGCCGCCTACATCGGCACATTAGAGCACCTTCTCAATTTTATCTTAGCTTTTCGGCGGCCCTCTCTGATAGGTGGCCCAGGGCGGTCCGCCCCCCCCCCGCAATTACCCCGGTACGCTACTGTTCACGGCATACTCTTGCTCTTTCACACTAAGTTTCTGCTCTGAATAGTGTGAATACGCCATTTTATGGCTGATGTAGCCGATTTAGCTTATAATACGTCATTTGTCTAGTAAAACTGTGTCTTTAGGACTCAAATTACCCAGGAAAATTAACCCAGAAACAAGAGAATTTCATGAAGAGGCGGTAAATTTGGTGAAGGATTTGGAATTTTTGCCTCAAGAATTGTATTTTTGCACATGGTATAATTGATTCGCAAAATGGTATTTTCAAGTGGGGGGGGGGTAAATCTGAACTGCTCAGATTCTTGCTCCCCCAATGCTGGCTGACTTCCGCCGCCACTGCAAAGAGAGCTTCAACTTCCATTCAAACACACGGTTCTTCATCTAACTTACTCTTGATCGCATTCAGTAGTTTCGTAAAAACCGCCCTTCTTCACTCCCCACACTCTCCGAAGCTTATCCGTCGTTTATTTTATTAATTTTGTCCTGTCACGGTCGCCACTTAATGATAAGCTTGATTAATTTCCACAAAATTATATCTTTAGGAGCTAAATATTGTGAATTTGCCCAGGTTCGATGCCTTCCATTCTCTAACACTCCTCCACCCACACAATCACTCTCTCTCTGTTTAATCAAACCTCGTTAATTGGAAGAGTGGTCGTTCGACCAAAATTTGCGAAAAAAAATAAATCTATATCAATCAATCAATCTCTCAGCTCATTAGTGTAAGATTGTTTTCGTAGGAAACGGCGGCATTTGAACGGAATTGTTGTTAATCAGTTTTGGTCACACTATAACTTTTTTAAAATAACACAATTGAAGTGACACATTCCCTTTACAAAAATAAAGATAATGAAAGGTTATTACGCAAATGAGTACGTGTCTGTCGACATGCTCGTCTGCAATGTTTTTAATTACTGCAGCTGCATTTAATCGTTCATATCACGCTATAGCTCAAAATATCCATATTAATAAATAATTATGAAAGTTTGAATACATAGGTAGGTATATTTAATTTATTAATTAAAATTTTGGCTGGAATTTTTCAAAAATCAAGCTCCTGATGCGCACGTTTATTTTCAGAAAGATGGAGGAACGCCTCTTTCATTTTCATTTTTGATTACAGTCATTGCCCGCTTACCACCTGGTATATCGCCGTGGCACCCAGTCAATGATGCTTTGTCCTTGATAATTACTTTTTAAATTATATTTTTTGGGAGTCTCGCGGCTATATAGTTCTTCTAAATATGTGGTAATAGTTAAAGTCGGCAATATGAGGTTATAGATGGGACGATCGAGTTCAAATCTCATCAAACGTTCTTCCTCTCTCCACTCCCACAATTGCGGGAAAAAAAAACAAAAAAAAAACGCATAATTCCCCGCTCTCGCTGACCTCTCGGAATCCAAATTAACGCGTTATTTTAATTCGTGCGTTAACAACTTTTCGGAAACGATCGTTTATTGGCTCGCGTTTGCGTACTAATGAATAGCACTCCGTTATAAGTAAGAAGAGCCTTTTAATCTAACAATAAGTGTGATTTGCCGAATAGTTAAAAATCGACGTCACTTAACTTGAAGAAATTATAAATTGTAGAGGCAACTTGCCTTGATCGAGGCTGCTTTTTTCGAGCATCGAGGGCAACTTCTAGAAGTCACGATCGTAACATTAATAACCTCGGTCCTCAGTTTCGTTTTTTTTCTTGATACTCAAATTTTTGTAAGGTATTAAACAGATTGCTAAACCGTTTGGTAGGGCCCATTTTCTCTTCTTGTAAAGTCGTTTTCTTTTACGCACAAGGGGGTTTTAATGCGTCAGTATTCGGTGATATATAGCAACGTAGGCGGTAGTTACAACAGTTTCCAAAAAGTATGAAATAAAGCTCTGTTTAAGGATTCGGATCAAAATTTATTATGCACGATTTTCGTCTACAAGGTACGACGGTTAATTATCCGGCCGATTTACAGGCAAAAGGGGGGGGGGGTTTGTAAAAGCTATTAGGTGGGTTCTGTAACAAAAAAAAAAAAAAAAAAAAGGATGAGGGCTGGGGGTCAGGCGTGAGAAAAAAAGCGTGACGCGCTCGTTCACAAAATGACTTTTATAATGATTTTAATTTGAATATAAACGCTCTAATTCTAGTTGCCCTAAATTTCTTAAAATCGAATACATTATTCCATATTGGTTTGCCAAAAAAAGCTTATAGTGCCATAAAACCCAAATTATCGGTAAATCTTTTTCCCCCGTAGTCTTACTATACTTATTAATCTGTTATAGAACTCTCCGTTCAATAGGCGATTGAATCCCTCCATAACTTCCTTTTTAATAGCCTCGTAAAGTGTATGTACACGTAACTAGTACATGCATCTCTCATATTTAACTAGGGATTTTACAATACGAACCTTGAACTTATAGGTACGAACCCAGGGGCAGACGATGTCCGATGTTCTAGTGACCGCAGCAAAAGAACTGGTATAGTTCATTAAATCGGCGCATTAAATCGTCAAATTCTTCCCCAAAAACCCGAGTTTTCACAAACAGGACAGTAAATCCATCAAAAACTAACAACACCGTTGTGAAACCATCAGTTTTAGTCTTTTATACCTGTTTTTCTGTCCAAAAACTGGCAATTTAATCCCCGGAAATCGATACTTTGTAGGAAAAGGCTTGGCACTCAGATATATTGGGTGGCCAATTTTCTAACAATTTTTCATCAACCCAAAACTAAAGATTTCACTCTGCGTAACTCAATATTTTACTTAAAAACTGACGATTTTACGCTTAATCCTATGTGTTTCCCCTCTAAACGGAAGATTTCATCGCACAACTTGCGATTTTGAAATCCAGGTTTTACCCCAAAATTGATGATTTCACTATAAAAGGGGCGGGTTTAACTCAAACTGATGGAAAAAAAATGATTTTATTAAAACAGACCACTCTGCATTAAAAACTGTCAATTTTATCCCTCAAATAGCGATTTTATTCAAAAAATGTACGATTTCTCGCCATAGCTGACGTGTTTACCCCCCCCCCCTCACCAAACTTATGATTTCGCTTTAAAAAAACTGGCGATTTCCCCCAAAATTGGATCTCCCAAACTCCCAAACTGGCAATGTCACGCTGTGAAAAAAGTTCTCCCCCAAAACGGATAATTTTAGGCCAAAAAGGACGACTCTGCCTTCAAAACCCTCATCCAAAATATGACGATTTTATACCAAAACAGACAATTTCACGCCAACAGAGGCGTTAGAGTTAAGGTGGGCCATCACCCACCCATAATGTTCCTATTGGGTGGGCAAAGGTACCTTTTGGCCCCCCTTCCGCCCCTCACAATATCGTCCAACAAAGGGTGATTTACTACGGTATAACGATGAGTAAAGTTGTTTTCTTAATTTAAACCGCGAATTAGCGCTTTTTCTGTATCTTATCCGCGCAGAAACGATTTTTCTCAATTTAAGCAAGCCTTCAAGGTAAGCTTTTTTCAATATTTTAGCCGCGAATTAGCTTTTTTCCTCAATTTCATCCATGAAAAGCGATTTGTTGGTGCCTTCTATCAAATGTTTCTCCATTTTACTGTCGCAAAATTGGCACCAGAAGCCGATGAATTGGCATGTTTTCAATTTTAGCCGCCAACCAGTGTTTTTATCCATTGAAGCAGTGTATTTGTGCATATTCCCGATTAACGATTTAGAGATTTTTGTCTTATTTAAGCCGCAATTTTGCGATTTTACTCAAGATGATTATCGCTTTTGTTTACTCTAAATCCCAAAAATGTGCTTTTCCCCAGCATTTTTCCACGTATTGGCCCCAAGAACAACACAAACATGAGTGCGCCTTCTCAGAGTAGCGATTTCGTGGGCAGAATGAAATAATCAACTACACAATTTGCTGAGCACCGGTGACACTCGTGACTCGGGTGAAAAATCGTCCAATGGAGCCAAATCACCGTCTAATCGGGTGATGACAACCAAGCGCGGATCCAGGAAGGGGCTTTAGCCCCCTCCTTTGGGGGGCAGCACTCGTTGGTTGTCAGGGTCCTACGCGCACTATAATGTTCCGTTTAGCCAGCTTTATACGGTTGGAATTTGCCAACCAACCAATTTTACAGGCGAACGTTGTCAGTTTATCCAGTCGACCTTAAGGTGCATGCAACCAATGCTATGGGGGGGGGGGGAGGTCGATTAGTCAGTGAAGTGAGGACGACCCATGGATCGGTTTATTCAAGGGTTTGAATAGCCATGTGTGTCCATTTTTCGGGTGTAGATAGCCACTTTGAAGGCGTGAATCGTCGTCTGTCACCTTTGTTGGGCACAAAACGATCAGTTTGGACATTTTTAGACCGTGGTGAATTTGCGGCGCTGGAAAGTATGCCATTTTTAGAGCGTAAATAGCAAGTTCTACTAGTTTTAGAGCAGTAATCGTCTCTTCAGACATTTTAAAGGCGTGAAGGCTCAGTTTTGGGCATTTGACGCGCGAACGGTCGATTTTACCATTTTCTGGACAGGAATAATCTGTTTAGGGCTTTTCAAAGCGAGAATCGTCTGCAGTTTAAACATTTATAGGCCGCGTATAGAGTTAGTTTGACCAATCTTATAGGGCGTGAATAGCCAGTTGGATCATTTTTACGGCGCAAACTGACAGTACGGTTATTTCTAAGGGAATGAATAGCCAAAGTGATATTTTCAGTGCACGAAACCGTCGTTTTAATCAATTTTAGAGTGCGAATTCAATTAAATCATTTTTACTTACCGTTAGTTCAACCATTTTGTGGATATAGTGACTATGGCAAATAGTCCGCCAAGCCATTTGTAGGGGTTTTGGAGCGAGATTTATTGTCAGTATGGCTGTTTTTAGGGAGATGAATTGCCAGTTCAGAAATTTTCTATGGGCGTGAATGGTCATTTTGGACATTTTAAGGGCAGAAATCGTCGGTTTAGATAATTTCAAGAAGCGAATCGTCAGTTTTGCCGATTTCGTGGCTTGGACATAATCAGTTTTGGGGGAGCTTAGTCATGAGTTTTGTTATTTATAGGGCGCTAATAGTGCGTAAAGCCAGAATGTTCAGTTAAACGCGCAATGTTAGATTTTGCCATTTCTAAAAGCAGGAATAATCTATTCAGGTGTTTTGAGGACGCGAATCGTCAGTTTTGTGGTACTTTTAGGGTGCAGTTAGTTCTGTCAAGCCAAGGCGAGATTGGTCAGTTGGGCAATTCTTCGGTGCGCAAACAGTGGTTTTCGCAGTTTTCAGGGCAGGAATGATCTGTTGAAGAATTTTCAGGGCGAAAATCGTCGGCTTAGCCATTTTTATTGCGACGCGCTTAGGGTCAGTTTGGCCATTTTTAGAGTGGGAATCGCCAGTTTGGCTATTTTGGCGCGAATGGTTGGCTTGGATATTTTCAGAGCGGGGTTTTTAGGGCTTTGTCGCAGTTTAGCCATTTTTAGGGTGGCCTTGAAGTCATTTTGGCTGTTTTCGAGGGGATTTCTAGGGAACAAACAGTCAGTTTGGTCATTTTCAAGGTGGGAATCGTCAGTTTTGCCATTTATAGGGACGTAATTATAAACGGTTTAGCCGTTTTTATGGTGGGAATAGCAGTGAATGCCTGTCGGACCGTCTTTAGTAGAGCGAAGCACACAATCACTCAATGAGCCCCTCCCTTGAGCAAATCCTGGATCCGCGTCTGATGACAACCAACCTAATAGGCGCCCCTTATTCACAGTTCGATTCCCCAGTTGAAATATGAGACTTTTGTTCTTACGTTTTGTGTTCAGTTATATTATTTTGTTGTTTTTTAATTAGGTACTGCGAAATTGCAATACTTAGCCCCCTCCCCCTATCTACGCCCTGCTAAATTTGCCCCCCCCCCCAACGAAAACCTAAACTCTACGCCTCTGCACGCAAAAGCTGATTTATGGCCCCATAACTGAAGACGTTACTATAAACTGGCGATTTTACTCCAAAACTGAATGCTTTAATCCCAAAACTTAGGATTTGATCCTCAGAACTTTCCTAAACTGATAATTTTACCCTAAAACTAGCGGTTTCCCCAAAAATTGCTACTTAATCGCGATTTAGGACCGGATTGACTACAAGGGTTCAAAGTTCCGTTTATCATTAAACTGAACTTACGAGCTTATACGCCAATCATAGCATTTTGCATACAAAACGTTTAAATCCTTAACAACACTTGAACGAACATTTTCGATTCGGCCCCTTAAGCGCCTAAAAGGCGATTTTATCACAGAACTGGAGATTGTAGTAGGCTCTAAAATTGTGATTTTGGCCCAAAAAATTGTCAATTTTACCACTAAGCTGGAGATTTCAGGTGCTTTTTTTTTTCAGAGAAGAAAAATCTGAAAAATTGGCTTTTTAGTTGTGTCAGATCTGCGAAAACAGTATTTTAGGGCGTAAAATCTGCGAAATTGGTATTTGATATTATTTACCCTAGCGAAATTCGTTTTGTGAGCAACAAAAATCCTCGAAATGCCGACGAACCAAAACGTGGTTATCTTGAAGGATTTATACTTTCTCATACTAACACGCAGCTGCCCCACTAATTCTGCGCTTTCGAGTCTAAGGGAGGGCAGCCGCCAACCCCTGCCTGCCCCCTCTGTCTTTGCCAATAAACGAACCTTGAACAAAATTTTAAGATGACATTCGGAAATCTTTTAAACTCTCTCCATGCTGTTTGGATTTTTTTTTCGGCGGGCATCCTAAATCAGGAAATTCAGTCCATTTTCTATTTCGTAGGCTAATGTACACATATCGTTGATTAACGATCGATTAATCGGTTGTTCGTATACCGTACAGATTCGATTGGGAACGCAATACTTGTCAGTCCTGTCATACATTCGCAAAACATTATGTCTAGCTGTTCTAATAGCTGAAAGTGGCTATGCTTTGATAATAGCTTCAAATTCGAATGAACAGAACTCAAGGAAAGGCGTAAATCAAACAGGAAATCCAACTTTTATTATACTTTAGTGCAAAATAACTGTTGAATCACATCTACTTACTCGAAACTGTGCCCGTTACTGTCAGCAGTATTGTCTATCACTGCGGTCTCCACAGTAAATATTGTAGTCGTTACATCTACTGGCGACGCACTGACCATCATCACAGCGAAAATTATTCTCTGGGCACTTCTTTCCAAACAAGTTAACACCTACATCAAGGAAGTGAAATGAACTTCAACATTTGATACGAACAGTAACCGAAATTACTTACAGTCTGGTGGTTCGTCTGATTCATCACCACACTCACTATGACCGTTACAGTACTTCACGCAAGTCAAATTTCGGGCTCCATTTTCACAGACGAACATGCCATTACGACAAATGTCCGTCGCTAAGTCAGAATCATATATATCACCTTCGTGAGAGTATGTCGACACTACTGAAAGGCGCCTCCTGATTACTCCGATGTTGCTTAAGTGATTCTGGTAATTTTTCGATAAGTCGGAATGAAGTACTACCAAGTTCGCAATAGCCTCGGTTATTTCACTAGCTTTGCTATCCAGCCACTTATTAAGCGATGTCTGATTTCCTCCACCGACCAATCTCGCTGCAAATGATCTGAGGTTCTTTTCAGTTTCCATCAATTCGATCCTCCTTCTCAGGTCACTTGCCAGCAAAAGTATCTGAACATTAATCAAAATTTCAAGTTATTAATAATCCAAATTGCGCTGAAACGCACATACTCGTACACTATACTAAGTATACCAACCTTTTCAGCCGATTCCTTTACAATTGAGACGGAGAAGTAATAGTTGTTAGCGCTTAATCTGGCTTGTTTGCTTTTCAAATTCAAAAGAAGGCTCTCAGTAGAAGGATCTTCAATTTTATTGAAAATATCCCGCGTGGAGGTGGTAACTAATTCCAGAAAATCCAACACATTGTCAGACTGCGGAGTTACCGCTGAAGTTAGATTTGTGGAAACGTGGATAATATCTAATGACGTTCCTGTTCCTCCAATGAAAGGCGAATTATATCCAAATCTGAGATAAAAGAATACAAAACATCGTGACTAGTGCTTCCACACAGTATGCTCCGCAGTAGATTACTCACGCGAATAACACAAGTATCACTGCCCCAGATCGAACCATTGCACCGTACTGTTTGAATTGGACTGGCTTATGCAACGTTCTGAGAATGGCTTATATATTTGTGTTGAAGCGACCCCTGTGTATCTCATCATCAAAAGGGTCAAATTTCGTGTGTTATTCTTATAATTGAATGAAAGGAAGGATAAGGATAAATGAGAAACTGTATCAGTCATCATTTTCTTGCTCTCTAATAACCATAGAAAACACAGAAATGATATTCCTTATCTTTTCTTCTTGCAGTTCTGACTGTTTCGTAATTCAGTTGACCTGGTATTCTCTGTTGTATACACCACTCAGCGTTTATAAGTTTATCTTGACCGAAATTGAATATATCAATATTTCCCACGAATTTATCATATTTCGGTGGCGAATTCTCCCCTTCACCCACTCCATAACCACCAGTGCTAGGGGAGAACCCACGCCAGTAAAAAAAATAAGTAGTATTTGATACTTTTTGAAAAGGAAACACGGTATGTACTCCTCGCTATAGGATCAATTAATTATAAATAGTATATCGTTTTTCCTCGTTTCAGCCGGGGTTTTTCTCAGTTTCAGCCTCGAATTGGCGCTTTCTCAATTAATAAGCTGCGAATTTTGTCCTTGGCGCTTTATCTCAACTTAAGCCACGAAGTTGTCTTAACGAGAAGCCGCGAAAGGGCGAGTTCTCGTTTTAAGCTTTGGATTTGTTATTTGTCTCCATTCTTTGCAGTTTTTCCGAAATTCCGCCGTGTTCTTACGCAAAAGATTAGAACATTGGCACGCCTTTTCAATTTGATGAAATGAGCGCTTTTTCTTAATTTTAACCGCGAATTATTTCTCAATATAAGGCAAGAACTGCCACTTTCACTCAATATTAGCTGAGGATTAGGGTGTTTTGCCAAATGGATCCGCGTAGTAGCGTTTTTCTCCATTTTAGCTTCAGCCAATGATAAAGTGAGAGTATATTCAAAAAATATTCTTCTGATGGGTCTTTTTCAGCTTCCCCTTACTTACACTTGTGACTTGCCGCGAAATACAAATATTTGGTAAAATTTATCAGTGAAGCCGTAAAGTCGATTGAAAGGTTCAAGTGTTATCCCAGTTTTCAAGCAATTTATTTTAAAGTAAGTTTAATTATTCGCAAAGCGCCATCGTATTCGTGTTTCTGTGACTCTGCAAAGCGATGAAAATGCACTGAGTCTTGAGCGAATTGATGAGTCTTTTATTTATTTAAAGTGACACGGGCGAAGCCCAATTACAAAAGAAAAAACAAATTAATTTCCATCTGTGCACACAAAATAATACAACTAATAGGTATAGCAAAATAAACACTTGGACGTGACAATAAAACACTTGTTATCAAGTAGACTTATTGAGTTTGCAAATTAGACGCCTAAAAGAGTCGGAAAAAACATCCAAACCACTATCAGAAAGAACCGAATTCAGAGCTCTCTGGGAACGCCGAAGGGGACCATTATATAGATAATTAGTTGGAGTGGTACGTATATGAAATAGATTAGTAGAACGGGTGCGGTATTGAGGTACAAGAAGGTCAATCTGTTCCAAAAGAGCTGGACAATCGATGGAGTACTGCAACAACTTAATGACTAGGGCGCAGTCGGCAACCCGACGGCGGTGAGAGAGAGGAGCCAGTTTACAAAGAGCTTGAGTAGAGATGAAGTCGAAATCCGACCAGCTCACTCCTTGAGTGAACGAGACTTAACTGAGGAACCTACGCTGGATCCGCTCAATGCGATCAGAAGCATTAGCATAAAAGGGCGACCAGATGATGGAACCGTACTCAAGGACTGAGCGAACCAACGAAGTGTACAAAGTAACGAGAGCATCGGTGTCGGTAAAACCCCTAGTGTGCCGCCGCAAGAATCCCAAGGCTCTCATACACCTTGAACAAATGTCGTCGATATGTGCAGAAAATGTCAATTGTGGGTCGAATGTGACACCGAGATCCTTGAATGTGACACCCTTGCTATTGTCTGGCCGTCCTACGAATACTGGTACCAATATGGAGATGTCGATCTTGAGAAGGTCATTACTGCGCATTTCCCAAGGTTCAGCCGCAATTCGCTTGCCACGCACCACTCGAACAATGAATCAAGTGCCGCCTGCAACAACAGTGAGTCGTGAAGTGATCGTATCCTCATGAAAACTTTCAAATCATCAGCGAACAGTAAATACTGAATTTCCCCAGCAAAAACTCTAGTGACGTCGTTGACAAAAATCAAGAAGC
The DNA here is from genome assembly GCA_038030265.1 of Corythucha ciliata. Lineage (NCBI taxonomy): Eukaryota > Metazoa > Arthropoda > Insecta > Hemiptera > Tingidae > Corythucha > Corythucha ciliata. The sequence goes on from CM075938.1 coordinate 4,506,887, forward strand.
ACATAGGCCCGATATGAGAGCCCTGTGGTACGCCGGAGGTGGTCGAAAAAGGTGCCGAGAAAGTTGATTTGATCCTAACCATCTGGGACCGATCGGAGAGGTAGCTGCCAAACCAACGAAGCAGGGACCCAACTATGCCAAAGGACTTGAGTTTACTGACGAGAAGAGAGTGCGGGACCTTGTCGAAACATTTTGAAAAATCAGTATAGACACAATCCACCTGATCCCCAGATTCAAATGCCCGAAGAATGAACTGCTGTAGTGTTAAGAGATTCGTAATCGTCGATCTGCCATGCATGAATCCATGTTGGTGCGGGGACAAATGAGCCCCAACCAAGGGCATAACCCTTGATACAACAATCTTCTCCAAGATTTTCGGGATGGTGGCCAGCAAGCAGACAGGCCGATACTCCTCTATTCTTGATTTGTCGCCCTTCTTAGGGATTGGTGTCACAAAGGAAGTCTTCCAAATCGGAGGAACATCACCCAATGAAAGGGATCTATTGAATAGGATACTCAGAGGTCTGGAAATGCTGCCGGCACAATGCAGAAGAAGAATAGGGGGAACTCCATCGGGACCCATTCCTTTAGTGGCATCAAGAGAGAGCAGTTCCTTCCTGACTTCCTCAATCGAGACAGAAAAAGAGCTATATGAGAAGGATGAGTAAGAATTGTCATCAGACATGACGGTAGCTGAAGGAGGGTCGTAAACGGCTGAAAAATGCCGAGCAAACAGGTCGGCAATACCCACTGGATCACTGGCGACCTCATCACCGAGAATTGCCGAGTCCCTATGCAAGTAATTGAAATGATTCCAATAAGCCTTCGGGTTTGATTTGAGTGAGTGCTGCACATCATCCAAGTAACTCCTGTAGAGACCCCGAGATACAGATTTACATTTCCGGCGAAGGTCTGCGAAAATATCGTAGTCAGACTGAGATCTTGTAGACTTATATCGGTTGTGTGCAATGTTCTTGGCCTTAATCAGCCTGATGGCTTCCACATTGAACCATTTGGGAAAAGAATATGTTATTTCCTTTTGTTTAGGTACGAATGCATTTAATGGAGTCACTCAGGATAGCATAGAGTTTATTAACTGATTCGACGAGAGGTAGATGTTCGCAAAAACTCCAATCCTTCTCAAGCAGGTTGCTGTTCATGCCCTTATAATTCCCCTTTTTGAAATTGAAAACGAAACTCTGTGATGGGTTCCATATACAAGTGGAAGAAGTATCGCAAGTAATTGAGCATTCGAAGGCGGGGTGGGCAACATCCAGTGGAACCACAGGGTCAGCACCACGTAACACTATATTTGGGATATTAGAAAGACATAAGTCCAAGACATTACCAGCTAGGTTGCATAAAGAATTAAATTTCTTCAAATTAAGCAGATGCATTGAATCAGTTAGTATTTTGGCCTTAAGAGAGAGCTTGCAGTTAGCAGATACAGAAAACGCTATCACGGACGAAAGAGACTCTCCTGAACTAATTCAAAACATACCATCTTCTCCTCCCACTATACCCGAAATGAGAAGAAGTACAAGACCGAGAAAACTGCCGGCTTATCTCTCGGACTATATTATTTAATACCTAAGCTCTGGATGAAGACTTCTCTCTTGGACGGAAGAATGTTATAATTATCAATTCCACTTTATGTTATTTAAATACCCTCCAACCTTATGACTTTTTGTTTACAATTGTTTTAAAAGTTCAGTTCGTTTCTCACACGGTTTATTTTGTCAATTAAAGCCTTATTCTACAAAAGGTTTTATCATTTCAACGCTTAAGGGCGAGAAGGCCGTAAGAACCATTCATTTCTGCGGTAGACGGATCCATCAGGTGTTGCGATCGTGTAGGATTTTCGACCTGAGAAAGACAATACCTTTGCTTTCAGCCAGAGCCTGTGGCCCTTCCTGAACCAAACTTCTTGCCCGATCTTCAACGGTTCTCTGTTACGGGTTCCTCTATCTCGGTATTTCTTGTATGTCTGCCGATATTTGTGTATACCTTCCGTTACTTTTTCTGGAACGCGTGGTTTCAAGACACTGTCACTCGACGGAATTAACGTTTTGGTTTTCCTTCCCATTCGGGCGGGAGAGCCCAAGCACCCTTTGGGAATATTTCGAGGGTTCAGCAATGCGAGATATATGTCACTTCCATCCATTTTGCATCGGGCAAGCAACTTCTTAGCACGTAGCGTTCGGCCAAACCATTCGAACGAGAGTGATAAGGGCTAGATATGTCATGATTCAGAGTCCAATCTTTACAAAAACTAGAGAATTCCTTGGATGTGAACTGGGGGCCGCCATCGGTGAGCAGCGTGTCGGGAATACCGTGAGTCGCAAACCACATTTTGAAAGCGCGAATCACTCCTCCAGACGTCATACTGGAAATCTGACAAAAGTCGAAATATCCCGAGTAGCTGTCAACAAAAAGTAAACAGTTTTTCCCGTTGAAAAGAAAGAAATCTGAAGCGAACGATCATCCAAGGTCTTGACGGTATTTCGTGCAAAGTTACTGGAGACTCCTCTTGATCTCTTCGTTGTGACTGGCACACATTGCAGCTTTGAACATAATTAGTTATGTCTGTGCTCATCCCATGCCAGTACACATGCTCTCGAGCTACATTTAACGTACTCGATATTCCTAAGTGACCTTTATGTAGACCTTCCAGAACGAAGAGCTTCTGCATTGAAGAGGTACGACTATACGGTCTCATTTGAAGATGATCCCAATGTATGAAGCTAATTCGTCTCTGAATGTCCAGTATTTCCTTAAATTTGTTTGAACCGTTTTCGATGATTCGGGAAATCCCTTTTGTATCAATTTCAGTAGCTGTGATAGCTCCGGGTCGTTTTCAGTGGAAACTTGCATTTCTTCAAGTCTTTCGTGTGACAAAGGAATCACGACAGAGACTTCTAGGATTGATTCGTCATCCTTTTCTTTAGTTTCGTTACAGTCTCTGCTTAATGTGTCAGCAATAAATAACTGTGATCCCTCCTTGTATTTCACTATTGGGTTGTACGGGGTTGTGTCGAATAAAATTCTCCGCAGACGGGCTGGAGCGTTGTGCAACGGCTTACTGAAAATTGACATTAATGGTTTATGGTCCGTTTCAATCACTAGTGAGACACTTCCCCAAATGTATTCATGAAATTTTAAACAGTCGAACTTGATCGCTAGAGCTTCTTTTTCGAGTTGAGAATAGTTTCTTTCTGTCTTATTAAGAGAACGATTCGCAAATGCTACTGGATGGTGTTGCTGGCATCGACCGAGAGAATGACGGGTTTGTTCACGTCATCAGTGGCGGCGGAAGTATTTTGGTTCAGGGGGGGCGAAAATTAAGGCGCTTCCCCCCTTCCCTTCCCCACCTTACCCTACACTACCATCACTTCCTTAGTTTTCATCAACAGAAGGTGAAGTGTAGTGTAGTTCTCAATTTTAAGTAAATAGAGGAGGCAAGGTATTGTATGGAGGCAGGGGCGGATACAGGGGGTGGGCGATCGGGCTGAGCCCGAAAGGCCGGAGGCTCCGAGGGCCAGTGCGGCCGGAGGGCCGATGCCCCCCCCCCCAACATTGTGACGGATCCTTGTCCTCCTGAAAAAACTGGTAACTACAGATTAATTTTTCTCGGTAATGGTCCTTAAGGTAAGCCTACAGAATCCCGGAACTGGCCTATTATAGGTACGATGAAACAAATGAGAAAACCTATCAAGTAGGGTTTTCTTAAAACCGGGACAACCTTCAACCCATGACTCAAGACACAAGGCTGTTTTATAGCGTATAGCTTAGCAGTTGGTTCAATTGAGAACACCCAGAATACACGTACTCTAAAGGCCTGCCGCAGCAGTTTGTGCCTCACCCTCATGCTGCATACATTTTCCCCATAATTTGCTGTCTTATATCTGCACCGAGACCGATTTTATGGTCCCGTTGCAATCTTCAGGGAACAGGGCGTTAGGACTTGATCGGGGACTTGGGCATATTGTGATCTTTGTGTGTAGTTTTTTCTCTTCCACCCAGGGGCGCCGAGGCCTGAGGGGCGCGTCTAGCAAAATGAGCAGGGGAGAAGGAAGGTGGACGAGAAAAAATGACCTAAGAAGCCCATTTGACTTATGAATATTTTAAAACTTTAAAATAGCCGAAAATTGAAGTTTTTTTTTGTTTTGTTTTTTTCAATTTTAGCCGTGGATTAACGAGCTTTTCCTCTACACTTTGTCCGCGAATGTGGCTGCGAAGTAGCGTTCTTATCCCATGTTAACGATTTTTCTCAATTTTTGCCATGAATAAAAGTTTTCCTAGATTTTTGCAGCAAATTAGCGATTTTTTACCTTTTCAGCAGTGAATTAGCACTTTGAGCTGCAAGTATAGCGTTTTTCGTTGATTTCAGCCGCGCTAATTAATTAATAATTTCTCAACATTGAACCGCATTTTTTTTTTCAACTTTTAGCTATAGACTAGCGCTATTTTCCAGGTATACGTCCGAAGTTGCGTTCAAAAGCAACAGATTATTGTCTTTAGCTGAATTTTAGCCCCGAGTCAGCGTTATTACTAAAATTTAGTCGTGAATTGGCGTTTTCTCTAATATAGCTGTGAATTAGCCTATTTTTTTCATTTGAATCCGCGAATGAACGTTTTTTCTAGACTATCCGCAAATTATCGGACTTTTTACAAATTTTAGCTGCCAAGTAATTATCTATTAGGTATTTTAAATTAAGTCCTCAGCATTGGATTGTTCCAAGTTTAGCCGCTAAGTAGCTCTTTTTGTCAAACTTCATTAGAGAAGCTATTTTTCTCAATTTTTGCCGTGGATTAGCTAATTAGCCATTCTTCTCAATTTCCGTCGTGAATTAGCATTTTTCGAAAATTAGCTGTGAATTGTGGATTTTCAGTTTTTTATCCGCGAACGGGCAATTTTTTGCAATTTCAGATGCAAACTTGTCATTTTTCTCAATTTTAGCCCCCAATTAGCGTGTTTTTTTTTTCATCGTATAGCCTTAGCGGTTTTTTTGCCTTTTAGCGCTTGCAGAAAAGCAAAAACTGCGTCGCGTCTCAATTTTACCAACAGCAAATTAGCGTTTTTTCTTCATTTTAGGCATAAAGTGGCATCTATACACCGCGAATCAGCTATTTTTTCTCAATTTCGGTCTAGATGTTTCATCGAGATACTGCGAATGAAAGCTTTTGAACAGTTTTTGCCACAAATACTAGCGATGTTTCCCAACTTTTTGCAGCCGTTGGTACTTGCCTGCAAGAATAGCATATTAGTACGTCTTCTCATCTTTATCCGCTTACGGACCTAAGAAAAACAAACTGGGGAGCAGCGTATTCTCTCTATTTTAGCTGCGAAGTTACCCCCAGAAGGGTGCGTTTCCTCTCAATTTGAGCCTTCAGAATAAGCGCTTTTGTGGGCTAAATGGATTATTCAGCTAAACTCCTTGCTGATCACCTGCAAGCACTCCATCCTGAATGGGATGGATTGAAAAGCATCGAAAGGAGCCAATATCGCTGTCAAACTGCATGCCAAAAACTCGTTTTCACGTACCTACAATCATGAACATAAGCTATGTCTTCACTTGTGCCTTTTCGCGTGCGTCAGAGGCATGCGTCATAGCAGGCGCCGGTGTGTTGAACGTGAGGAATGCGCTATTGCATGCCTCAAAAAGCTGGAAGGATAACAGAAATGGCGTGCATAGCTTGGACGCATGCGTTGTTGAAAGTTGAAAAGGCGTGTTAAATTGAAAGAGGAAGACGAAAGCGCACAAGTGGGAGACATAGCTATAGATCCTTAATATCCACATTTTTAGGCCCACATAGGGAGCCACAGAGGGGGGTGGCTCATGTTTCCTTAAAGCTTCCGCGAATAAAGTACAGAAAAAGCGCTAATTCATGAATCAAATTGAGAAAAATGGCTCATTAGCGGTTAAGATCAAGAAAAATACGAACCCACCGCAAAAACTCAGAAAAAACGCTAATTCACCGCTAAAATGGCGAAAAATCGCTAATCCACCGATAAAATTGAGAAGCGCTGAAGTGAGGAAAAACGCTAATTTGCTATAATGGACAACGTCAAATTCGCAGCTTCTAAAGGTAGCTTTGTGCCAGAAAGTGAAAAAATCGCTAATTCACAGCCAATTTCAGAAAAAGCTTTACGTAGTTCGCGACGAAAATTGGGGCAAAACTCTAATTCGTGGCTGAAAGATAAAAAAATCTATAATTTTAGCGGCTAAAATGAGGAAAAACGCTAATGTGTGGTTATAATAAGGATAAATGGTGTTATGGAACAAGCCAAGGAGCTAAAAGTAGATTTTGCCCATTTAATAAAAACATAAACTAAGCCTAGAAAAATAAATTCAAATATAACTAATAATTAAATAGATCGACAATTAATTAAATAAAATTACAAACATAATAATTAAAGAAAGAAAAAAGTTCGCGGGTGAAAAAAATGTGCCGGTTAGAACATGTTCATGAGGTAGTCGGCACTCGTCGCAAAAGGAAGAGGGGATCGGAAAACCTTCGAAGAATGAGAAAGGGATTAAAGGGAGCCACCATTTTTCCCCTGATCGTGGCAGCGGAAGCCCGTGGAAAACAGGACCTCGACGTTGGCTGAAAAAGAAAAAGGCGCAAGGTAAAAAACCAAAGAACCCTCACAATCCACGAAAATTAAGGGAGCATAACACACTCTAACTCATGAAGTCCGAATCCTTTAGCTTTTCTTTCTGGTCTTCATCTGACCGCACTACGTCGTCTTCCTGAGACTCCACTGGCAAGCTCGTTGAAACACGCTCGTAGCGTACCGAACTCGCTCACGAATATTGGAGCCCGGACTATATAAAGACGCTCCCAACGGCGCCTGTTCCTTCATAGCGTTTCCAGGAACAACTTCAGTAGAAACGGACACGACGACCCTTCAAAAAGGTATTCCGTACCCGTGCACCCACGTACGACACCAGATTAAAAATCCATATAAAAAAGGACAAAACTCGACCTTAATATCAACACCGTCGCGTAACGAATGACACCAAGTGAAATTAAGAACAATTAAATTATACATCTAAGAGTAAGTTAAACCCGGTCCAAAGTTAATATATTATAACATAACGTATTCGTAAAGGCGGGAGGCCTCCGCATTAATAGCGCTAATTTAAAAACCCCCCTTTTCTTTTTGCTCTTTCTTCGATGTAAGGCTCCTTGGCCCAAAATTAACTAAATAAAAAACTGATTCGAATAAAAACCCGATAAAAATTCAAAAAATAGCAAAAAAGCAAAATAAAAGAATACAAAAAAGGAAAAGAAAATAACAATTTGGTGGCCCAGTGGTTTTGGTTTCTGGTGATTCGTTTAATCTGAGAGGAGAGCGCAGAGCTCCTGAAAGAACAGGTTCGGGTGCGTGTTTCAACAATTCCCCTCCCTTTTTTTTTTGTGCGTGTGTTGGTGGCAGGTTACAGGGTCAGACCCAGCTGTTCAATTATAACCACCTCCTTTTCCAGTTTATCAGCTATCAGGAAACAGTTTAGAATTTTTCAACAAAACAACAGTAAAATATTTTCAGATCATTCTCTATTCATCATTAATAGCTGTTTAATAAACATAATAAAGCTCGAAGGGTAATTGCTCGTCAACATGTCAGATTCTAATCCAGACGAAAACTTGGTAGCCTCAGAGAAATTTGACGGCTTCGTCCTGCGTTCCGGTAGACAAATAGAACCCCTGCCCTTACCCACACGAGACCCTTTTATAGCGTTTAGGCAGATGGAGACGTCGAACGTCGTGCCGCAAAGAACGGGAAGGGAAACCGTCGATACATCCGACGAGACATTACAACAACAGGGACGTACTTCTAGCCCCACGGGAACATCTCCGCGCTCAATGGATCTCGAGACTAGCCTTTTGGATACCGAAGTACCACAGCTACCACCGGTGGAAGAAGAGGAAACGAGGCAGGTAGACGCGGCAGTAGAGCAACAAGTAGGCGACCAAGGCGGCGACCTTCACAGGGCGATGACGAAACTTATAACTACTTTTAATCAGGCTCGCATAGAAGATCGAAAGACGGCGGAAGAACTTAGGAAGAGGCTGGAGGCGATCGCCGAAGAACAGCATTCGTATAAGAGGGAACTTAGTAACCTGAAAATCACGATAATGAACGCGTGTAGTGACTACGTCGACTCGGTAAGGACAGACATCCAACAAAGCATAGAAAAACAAAACGAAGCACAACTCACGAGAACAAGAGAACTCGCCGATTTGTCTGTTCAAAAAATGAGCGAGCTCAAGGCGCGCTTAGATCAACAAGAAGCAAAGCAAAGCGAGCTACTGTCCCGAATTACTGAATGGGAGGGCCACCGACCAAAACAGCAGAAAGAAGCCGAAGGCCTATTATCAGACCTGATTAGCGCGATTCGAGACCAGCCAGTAGACCCTGTCAGTCCCCATCAGGGCTCCCCTTTATGTTTTTCAGATTATAGATGGAGCTGTCCATTTGAATTCCTGCAGGCAGTGGAATACTCCCATCGTGCGTGGAACCTAGGTCAAAGACCTCTCACCCATCGTTTAAAAAACCTTTTTTCAGGAAAAGCACTCCTGTGGTTCCTAATGAATCAAGATTCTTTCCGGGATTTTCAAACGTTCCAGGCCAAGTTCGAGGAGGATTTTCAGGGCCATGAGTACCAACTATATTTGCATAAACTCCTATACTCAGGTTTTTTCACGAGCAGTAAAACAAAAAACCCACAAATCTATGTGATGGACATAGTCACGAGAGTCCGCAACGCCAAGCTAGCGATACCTGAACAAACCCTTGTCCAAACTCTAGCATCACATTTTGATCAATCAATAAGTCAAACCGTAAAACTAATGAATATTTCTAAACTGACAACTTTCCTTGAATATATAGAGCAGGCGTTTAAACTCGAATGGCAAAACAAGGGCAGACAACAGTATAACAGGGAAACATCTCCAGAAAAATCTCAGTCACCTCCACGTAAGAACTACTATAACAATAGGCCAACCTCACCAATACATAACTCCTCTAGGACGTTTTATAGAAGACATTCAAACCCCCGAGACAACCGCCAACGGCCTAACAACTACGAAAGGGCTGACGACAGAAGAGTCTTCCACCACAACCAGAAGTGGCACAACAGCGGCCGTCAATCATCTTCCTACGACAGGGATAGACAACGGGACCGTTTAGGGGACAAAATCGCGACAATGACGTTATCAAAAGAAGAAAGGCACGGCGAAGAAGCCCCTCGACCCTCCTCCCTATTCGAGAAGTCTCATGGGGAAGGGTCAGGGGCTCGAAACGACACAAAAAACTAGAGTGCTCGGGTGAGGTGGGACACGACGACAGGACCATCCACCCGGAAGCCACACAATCAAATTCAAAAAAACCTAACAAAACACCGTCAACCTACATCTACTCAGACCTTACAGATAGATTCATGGAGCAGGCCATGTCGAACACAGCAAAGAACCTGGAAACTTGTGCTTACTTGTTAGGAGAGGAGAACGCAGACGGCACCTGGACAGTCACCACGATATATCTGCCCCCTCAATCGGGATCACCAAATACGTGTGAGGCATTGGACGACCCCCAATTAGTACCATTCCTGTGGGCATCCGATTTATGTGTTATCGGATGGATACATACACACCCATCTCAAACGGCATTTTTGTCTAGTATAGACCTACATACATCACTTGCTCTGCAGAGCTTACTGCCACAAGCAGTAGCCATCGTCTGTGCTCCAGCATTCAACGAAGTAAAGGTGTTTTCGCTTACTCCTCAGGGTATTGAAACGGTCCGGAGATGCAAACTGACAGGTTTCCATAAACACAATGAAGAAGAAACCTCCCCATTGTTCGAAGAGGCGGGACACGTCGTTCAACTCGAAAACGGCAAAACTCAGGTGGTAGACGAACGAAACATCGCCACAGACACAAAAAGAGAAGATCCCTTACCGATGATGCCATCAGAAATGAATATAAGAGTCGCAACGTTGTTCGAAGACGACATTTCGGAAGACGATGACGACAGGACTCTGCAAAAGACACCCCGACCACTTTGTCCGGTTATAAAATGCCTGATTGGCAAAACAACTATAGAATCTCTTGTAGACACGGGGTCCATGGTGACGGCCATTAATGAGAAAAAGTTTCAGGCGATCTCGGAAGATTTGGGACGAGTCGCAATATTTCCTGTCCAGGGGATCAAAGTAACGACCGCGGTTTCTAAAAAGGCTCATAGGGTAAAAGCTCAAGTACTCCTCCCACTGCAAATCCAGGACGCCAAAACCCTGTGTAAATTTTTGGTGATACCAAATTTAAATCACGACATCATTCTAGGGATGGAAACGCTGAATGAATGGGAAACACATATCGATTTAAAAACTCAACAAATCTCTTTTCACTTCGAAGCTCAGGCCACAGCAACGGTGACCTTCCCAAAATACTGTGAAAACAAGCAAACTCTTGAAGTATCGGCCACTTACCGGACAAACCTTGAAAATGACGGGGACTTGACGACTAAAAACTCTTTTCAAGATATATTACAAGATCTATGTACGAAATTTCAGGATGTGCCCAACCATACAGTACACGACTTCAAGCAATTGGTACAACGATATGAGTCAATTTTCAGTGACCAACCGGGCCTAATAGAGGGTTACGAACACGTAATAACGCTGAAAGACGAAACGCCTTTTAAAACATTTCAGTACCCAATAAAAGCAGCAGACCAAGAAGAGGTCGATGGCGAAATAAAACGGCTTCTGACACAAGGAATTATCGAGAGGTCGAACAGCCCATTTCTCAACCCTCTGCTCATAGTACGCAAAAAGAACGGACAGCTACGAACGACGCTAGACGCCCGTAAGATGAATAGTAAAATGTTCGAAGAACACGACATCCCTCAAACTTTCGATCAACTGATTAAAGATGCAGCAGGAGTGACACACTTGTCGACGCTAGACCTGGTATCATCATTTCACCAAGTTCGACTACACCCGAACAGCCGAAAATATACAGCCTTTCGACACAGAGGGCTCGTTTATCATTTTTCCAGGGTCCCCTTCGGAGTTCGCAGTTCAACGGCGGCTTTAGAAAAGGCCCTCCGTCCCTTAATACCAGAGCATGCGGCACGAAATATAAAGTCATACGTCGATGACCTTCTCATCCATTCTAATTCAGCCTCAGATCACCTCGATCACTTGAAAACAGTGTTTGAAATGTGCCAGATCAATAACATTACCCTCAATCTACAGAAATGTCAATTTTTTCGCACAAGACTGCCCGTCCTGGGATTCGTTCTGACCACGAATGGGATTCAAAAAGACCCAGAAAAGGTGTCGGCCGTCTTAAACTTTCCAACACCGACTAACGTCAAGTCAGTGCAGTCATTCCTCGGTTTGATAAACTTTTACGCTCGTTTTATTCCAGAGCTCTCTAGGATCGCTACCCCGTTGTACAGGCTAACAAAAAAGAAAGAACCCTGGCTTTGGACAAAAGAAGTAGAGGACGCTTTCGTAACCATAAAAAACCTGATGGCCAAAGACGTCGAACTGAGCTACCCCGACTTTACACGCCCATTCTATCTAGAAACCGACGCCAGCAAAATAGCGACAGCAGGAATGCTGTACCAATTCGACGATAACCAACAAAAACGTCCCTTGGCATTCACTAGCAGCACTTTAAACTCATCACAACAAAATTATACCACCTCTGAATTAGAAATACTTGCGATCATAAACAGCTGTAAAAAATTTTATTCTTATATCGGTGGGCACCACTGCAAGATTAGAACGGACCATCAGGCCATACCGTTTATGTACACGTGTCAGTACCCCTCACCACGCTTAAACCGCTGGTTTCTGTTCCTTCAGAACCTAAACCTAAGTTTCGAATACATTCCTGGAACACAGAACGTGGTTGCAGACGTCCTTAGTCGTTATCCTCCGATAAAAACACCTTGTAATGAAAATAACAAACAACTGAAGATTATGGCCGCAAAGATACAGACACAACGAACCTGGCAAAACACCCTTCTTAAAAAACTTCCACTAGCCCAAAAACAAGACGCGTTTCTCCAAGCCAAGCGTAAAAAACGCCCAGACATATTTGAACAAAAGGGTGATATAATTTATCAAATTTGTCAAGGCAAAAAATTAATTTATCTACCAGCAGAACTGCGCGACGAGTTGATCATAGCCGTTCATAACGACCTCCTCCACTCTGGGGTGCAAAAATGTCACCAATTCCTGCGACAGTCTTTTATAACGAAGAGCATGAAACGTCACGTAAAACGCGTACTAAGACCTTGCCACACTTGCCAGATCAATAAATATGGTAACCTCGGCTTACAACACTTGGTGGGGGCGCTACTTCCAAAAACAAAGCTGGACATTCTGTCTATCGACCACTTTGGCCCACTGCCAAAAGCCAGATTTGGTACAAGCTACATTTTGACAGCGATCGACAACTTAACTCGCTTCACGAGGCTCATACCACTAAAAACGACTAGCAGCAAGGAAACAACTTCAAAATTAAAGTCATATTTCAAACTCCACGGAAAACCGAAAAGGTTATTAACTGATCATGGGTCATGTTTCACCTCAACAATGTGGAAGAACTTTATCAAAGAAAGTACCGTCACTCACATTATGATTCCATTAAAAAGGCCTAACGCCAATTTGGCGGAGAGAGTACACCGGGACCTCGTCACATACCTGAGAGTTACGGTATCTACCAAACAATCAGTGTGGTACGACCAAATACCCCGGATAGAATGGGTTATGAATAACACCTATCACTCTGCGATACAATGTACACCTCACGAAGCTTGGTACGGCACCAGACCTAAATCGCCATGGGTAAAATACACTGACGATGACAACGACACATATTCTAGGTCACGTGAGCAAATGGACGAACACCTCCGAGAATGCCAAAACACAAAGATATCGTCTCTAGAAGACACCAACAAGAATAAGAAAACACGTACATACCGTATAGGGGAAAAAGTCTTGGTAAAATACTACCCGTCCAGCTCAAAACTCAAGAAGAGAAGTGCTAAGCTCATGCCAATTTTTCAAGGACCATGCACTGTTCATAAACGTCTAGGGAAGAGTACATATTTAGTCAACATTCCGAAAACACAAAAATTAATGCTGTATCACACAACATCCATCAAACCTTACTTCTCTCCTCAACAACAAGTGGACTAACCAAATTGCATGCCTATCATTAATCGTTGAAGCTTTTCTTAAAAAAAAAAAAAAAAAAAAAAAAAAAAAAAAAAAAATAATAAAATATAAAATAAAATAATAAAAAAAAAAATAAAAGAATAATAATGATAAAAAACAAATTTAATATCCAATTTTTTTTTTTCTCATTTTTTTTCCGGAAGGGAAGGATATTGTTATGGAACAAGCCAAGGAGCTAAAAGTAGATTTTGCCCATTTAATAAAAACATAAACTAAGCCTAAAAAAATAAATTCAAATATAACTAATAATTAAATAGATCGACAATTAATTAAATAAAATTACAAACATAATAATTAAAGAAAGAAAAAAGTTCGCGGGTGAAAAAAATGTGCCGGTTAGAACATGTTCATGAGGTAGTCGGCACTCGTCGCAAAAGGAAGAGGGGATCGGAAAACCTTCGAAGAATGAGAAAGGGATTAAAGGGAGCCACCATTTTTCCCCTGATCGTGGCAGCGGAAGCCCGTGGAAAACAGGACCTCGACGTTGGCTGAAAAAGAAAAAGGCGCAAGGTAAAAAACCAAAGAACCCTCACAATCCACGAAAATTAAGGGAGCATAACACACTCTAACTCATGAAGTCCGAATCCTTTAGCTTTTCTTTCTGGTCTTCATCTGACCGCACTACGTCGTCTTCCTGAGACTCCACTGGCAAGCTCGTTGAAACACGCTCGTAGCGTACCGAACTCGCTCACGAATATTGGAGCCCGGACTATATAAAGACGCTCCCAACGGCGCCTGTTCCTTCATAGCGTTTCAAGGAACAACTTCAGTAGAAACGGACACGACGACCCTTCAAAAAGGTATTCCGTACCCGTGCACCCACGTACGACACCAGATTAAAAATCCATATAAAAAAGGACAAAACTCGACCTTAATATCAACACCTTCGCGTAACGAATGACACCAAGTGAAATTAAGAACAATTAAATTATACATCTAAGAGTAAGTTAAACCCGGTCCAAAGTTAATATATTATAACATAACGTATTCGTAAAGGCGGGAGGCCTCCGCATTAATAGCGCTAATTTAAAAACCCCCCTTTTCTTTTTGCTCTTTCTTCGATGTAAGGCTCCTTGGCCCAAAATTAACTAAATAAAAAACTGATTCGAATAAAAACCCGATAAAAATTCAAAAAATAGCAAAAAAGCAAAATAAAAGAATACAAAAAAGGAAAAGAAAATAACAATGGGTAATTGGGGTTTAAATTGAGAAAATTTGGAAATAAAAGCGGTAATTTACGGCAAAAATTGAGAAAAATCGCGGCTAAAATGGAAACGTATCGCTTATTCGCGGTTGGAATGGGGGAAATATCGAATTCACCGATGAAATTGAGAACCTCTGAAGTGTTGAAAAAAGTGTGAAAAAAAAAAAACGTTTTTCGACAAGAAGGGTGGGTGGATAGCGCTGGCTAGTGTGTAACTAAAGCATTTTCGGCTGTGCGTCTATATGACGTTTTTGTCCGTCCAGGTACGCACCATCACCAGGTGCAAGTGTGTCAGATTCCTCCTGAATCACTCCTGTATAAATGTATAATATTGGGCCGATATTTTCTCAGTGCCCCGGGGCGGACAAATCTGTGTATCCGCCCCTGTATGGAGGTGCCCAATAGTCTTGAATTTTCAGCATTTAGGGAATGATTTGAATGTGGTATACAACGGCCTGATTCTTGATAGGTTTTTGACTAATAATATTTTATTTTTATCCCACATGATACTAAAACCGAATTTTACGGCCGCAAATGAGTCCCAAAAGTGTCTCTTTTCATGCCTAGGAACTAAAGTATTTTTCAAGCGACATGCTCCGAAAGTAGTCATTTTCTGTACCCAAAAATGTCTGGGAAATTGACCATTACCGCACAGTGACATTCGAGACATTTTCTGTACTAGTCCAGAAAATATTTTCCGTCCTAGTACGGAGAGTAAATGAACTCGAGTTATAACCTCGTTTAAGGTCTTCTTAAACTAAAGACACGAGAAGTCAGTAGTCAATTTGTCAAAGTCAGTTTTATCGCGTGAAAAAAGTTGTACATCACTCGTAGGAAGGGGATTTACCTCGCCTCGCCCGCCAGGCTTATAATGTAATGTACCGCGGCAAATTTTACGGCGTTTTAGAGCCACGACTTTAGCTCCTGCGTATACATATACTATTATTGATTTCTTAGTTGTTTTTTTTTTGCCACAAGAATATGGCAAGTATTCGTTTTAAATAATAAACGATAATCATTCGTACTCAAATAAAACAGCAAAGTGTGGGAATGCAGGTAGGGGCATAACTAGAAATCCGGATCCGGGGTTCGGATGGGGGCCCCTGAATAGCTTGAAGATGAAAAATCGGGATTTTCAAGTAGATAAGATGAAAACGAATGGCTAAACTCGCTTGTAAAAGTGAGTAAAACGCTGATTCGCGGCTGAAATTGAGAAAAATTGCTGAAATTTATGGCTGTTAATATTAAGAAAAAGCGCTAGCTAATTCACAGCTGACATTCTAATTCGTGAGCTGGAAAAATCACGAATTGTTGGGGCGAAATTAGGAAAAAGCGCGAATTTACGCAGCTAAAACTGAGAAAAGCGCTAATTCAAGGATGAAAAAGAGAAAAACGCAAATTCGCGTCGTCTTGAAAAAAAAACACGCTAATTTACAGCTAGAATTGTGATAAAGTGCTACAATTTAGCAACTTTCAAAATTTAGAACAAGCGCAAATTCACAGCTAAAAGGGAGAAACGCCAACTCAAGGATTCTCGGGGCAACATTGGGACTAAAATTTAGAAAAAGCGCTAATTCACGGGTGAAATAGTCAAAAACGCGAATTCGCGTCTAGATAAAAGTGGAGGAAAACTCAGCTAAGGTATGAAAAATTACGATTTTACGGATAAAATCGAGAAAAAACGCTAAAACTCGTAGCTAAAATTAAGAAAATGTGCTAATTTACTGCTAAAATTGAGAAACAAAACGCTAATTCACAGCTGAAAATGAGAGAAAACGCCAATTCGCCAATTCAAGGATAAAAAAGAGAACAACGCGAATTCGAGTCTAAAAATAGAGAAACACGCTATTATGATAAAGTGTTACAATTTGGCAACTTTAAACATTGGGAAAAAGCGCGAATTCACAGAAAAAGCCAACTCACGGATTCTCGGGGCTGGGACTGAAATTGAGAGAAAGGGCTGCGATTCACGGCGTGAAATAGAGAAAAACGCGAATTTGCGTCTAAAAGTGGAGGAAAACTTTAATTCACAACTAAGGTACAAAACATTTCAATTTTGCAGATAAAATCGAGAAAAAGTGCTATAAATTCCAGCTAAAATTAAAAAATGTGCCCATTCACTGCTAAATTGGGGGTAAAAAGGCTAATTTACAGCTGAAATTGAGAATACCCCAACTTGCACATTCTTGGGGAACTTTGGGAATAAAATTGAGAAAAAGCGCTAATTCAAGCGGCTGAAACTGTGAAAAAGCGCTAATTCGAGGGTAATAAATAGAGAAAAACACGAATGGTTTTTTTTTGTAATGGAGAAAAGCGCGAATTTACGGCTTAAATTTAGAAAAATTGCTAATTTGCGGATAAAATTGGGAAAGAGCTCTTAAACGCTACCTAATTTGCGGATTCTTAAGGCAACTTCACGGTAAGAGCTTGTAAAAAGCGCCGATTCGCAGCTAAACATGAGAAAATGAGCTAATTCGCGGAAAAAATTGAGAAAACGCACTTTAGAGGCAATTTCGTGGCTAAAATTGAGGAAAAAATAATACTTCAAAGCTGCAAAAAAGTATATTTACGGTTTAATTAGAGACTAAAGGGCCTCCTAGAGATTTCCGCCCCGGACCCCGGACAAGTTTTGTTCCGCCACTGGGTAGCGGTGATCGCATAACAAAACAGCGGGTTTGATGCCCCCAGGGTAGAGATGCCCGGTGCGCACCGCACACGCCGCACGCCCCTTGCTACGCCTGTGCTTCATATTGCTTAAATTTGGGCTAAAACCCTCTCCGGGGAGGGTGGCCGATAGGTGGATCGCCCTCCTTTGCCAGATGGCAGGGGTAAAGTGTAGAAGAAGAATCAATAATATACCTAACAAAAAGTCTGCAGAAAAGTGAAAGATGGGGGGGGGGGCGAATGTTCTAGGCATTGCTATTTTTCATCTTCTCGCAAATGATCCAGGGTTTTCGATCTGAGTGACGGTCGCTTGGTCCTCGAATAAGAAGCGAAAAGGATAGAATAAGAACTTTGGGTGCAGTATTCGGGACAGAAGATCGGCATCGAAGCAACCTTTTCAGCCGACTCCTTAACAACCGAGGCAGAGAAGTAAAGTTAGTGTTTAATTCAGGGCTGTCAGTGCAGCTCATTGAGATTACTCTAGTAGCCGATTTCAAAGTGCAGCAAATGTTTTTCATTATTACCTTGAATGTTCCTTTTTTGTGCCAAAACTAAATCAGTTTTACGAAAATGAATTAGGGTCTTATTAACTTGCACTGCACTGCCGAGTAAGAATGTCATTAAAAACTCAGGAAATGTTAAAATTCGCTCTCAGCGTACGTATATTATTTGTGTACAAGTATTTGTTTTCGTTTATTTGTTTATCTATTTAGCTAATTTGTTATTATACTATTTTCTCAGCTCTATCAAAATAGGGTTGATAATGTTTCACTTCGCCAGCTGTCCATGACAAAACACATCACAAAGTCAAATTGGGTAAAAGCTTCGATGCACGGATATATTATTGATTGCAGCGCACCGCGTGAACTCTTTTCAATGCGATGAGCAATAGTGCAGATGACTTCTGTCGTTACAATATGAGTTGCTAGTGCATCTATTTCTGATGTCGATGCATTCACCATCATCGCAGCGAAAACTTTGACAGTTTCGTCCAAACAGATTGCCACCTGATTCATCACAAAAGTGTAATTAACTTCAACCTGGAAATTCATGATTACGAAGATGACTTACATCCTATTGGTTCGTCTGATCCATCACCACACTCGCTGTGACCGTTACAGTACTTCACACAAGTCAAGTTTCGAGCTCCATTTTCACACACAAACATGCCATTACGGCAAATGTTCGACTCTGAGTCAGAATGATTGTCATCACCTTCGTCAGGGTATGTCAACGAAACCGCAAGGCGTCTCTTTATTACTCCGATGTTGCTCAAATGATGCTCGAAATTTTTCGATAAGTCCGAGTAGAGTACGGCCAAGCTCGCAAGAGACTCGGTGAATTCATTAGATTTGCTTTCCAACCACTTGTTAACCGACGTTTGATTTCCTCCGCTGAACAATCTCGCAGCAATTGATCTGAGGTTTTTTTCGGTTTCTATCAATTGGATCTTTCTTCTCAGGTCACTGGCCAGCGAAAGTAACTGAACATCATTAAATATTCCAAGTTACTATCCAAATTAATGAATATAATTACCTTAAAGCCAAGAACTAACCTTTTCAGCTGATTCCTTTACAATCGAGACGGAGAAATTCAAGTTTTTCACGTTTATTCCGGCTCGTTTGCCTTTCAAACTCAGAAGAAGCCTCTCAGTGGAAGGGTCTTCAATTTGGGAATAAATTGTCTCAGTAGAGTTAACAACTAATTCCAGAAAATCCAAAGCATTGTAATTTGTGGATACGTTGATAACATCGAATGCCGTTCTAGTTCCTCCAATGAAAGGCGAATTATATCCAAATCTGAGGTAAAAGGACACACAAACATCAAAGCGTTTCAACGCAGTATGCCTCGCAATATAAAATAGGTTACTCACGCAAATAACACAAGTAACACTGCCCCAGATCGAAACATTGTTGAGTGGGTACTGTTCAGGCTGGTCTGGCTTATGAAACATTCCGAGAATGGCTTATATAATTGTGTTGCGGCGACCCCTGTGTATCTTATCAAAAAAAGGGTCAAATTTCTCGTGTTATTCTTATAATTCAATGAAAGGAAGGATAAGGATAAGGAGAAAGATAAATGAGAAATTGAATCAGTCATCAGTTCTTTCCTCACTTGTGTAACCATATAATATTCAGACAATACAGAAATTATATTCCATCCTTCAACCCTGAAGATTTCACAACTAAAGGTCACCATAGTGGCAAGGGGAATTGGGGTGCGTGCCCCGAAACTAATTAGTATAACATCAATTAAAATGAGTGTTTCGATTAAAGTCGATCAATCACGAGACAGGTTAGTACGTTCGTGGAGGCATAAAAATAGTCATTTCCTGTGAAAAACTCCCCAGAAGTAAAAACTATGTTTATAGTTATCCCCTGTTTTGTGGGGGGGGGGAGGCTTACAATGTGTGACGTATCCATAGGTAGCTGTTGCCTTTTTACAACGGCAACAGAGTATAGCACACTGTCCTTCTCTGGGTGCACTCTTTGAATCTAGGTGAGGGCTACTATAACTACCTCTGCGACCCCCTTTAGGCTTACCTCAAAGAAGCTGCCCCCCTCCCCCCAGATTATCCCCCCCCCGCGTTCACAATGGTGCCAAAATAAGGTACCCAACGTCGACGTTCATATGCAACGATGGCGGCGTCTAGTTAGCATGCTAAGAAAATAGCTAAATGGGCGATTGTTAGCGCCTTGATAATGCCTAAACAGGCAATTCTTGAGCTTAAAAATGGCCAAACTGACCTTGGCACCCAGACAAGGATTGAGCTGGCCATTCTCGCTCTAAAAAATGGCTAAACTGGCAATCCTCACTCTAAAAACGGCAAAACTGACCATTCGGACCCTTAAATGGCAAAACTGACTATTCATTATCTGTAGAATTTGACTTCGTCGGCCGCATATTTGTAATTACTGGAAATTTGTCGGGATTACTCGGCCAAAAAAGAAGAAATGATGGTTCAGTAGAACATCAGTCCGATATATATTTCGGGTGTATCACACCCCTCTTCAGTCTACAGCAGAAAAACCAACAACAAACGGTTACGGCACTGTATGGGCATTACTTAATCGTTTAGAATAAAACAATAACCATACCTTAATAATTCTTAAAGAAGATAAATTATTGAAGGAGAACACCTCCTCTGTCGAAAAAAACCCATAAGGTGAGCCTAGAAAACCACGAAATTCTTAATTATTAATTAATTATAATGAAAGTTAAAACGAATTTACCCTTTAACAATAACATGTAGCGTGAAGCTTACTACTTCACCGGACTCTGGTCGAAAAATGAGTCATTATCTCACCACTCACTCCTCCCGTAGGTGGAGACCGCGCAGGTACGAGAGTATTAACTGCGTTAATGACACCGTTAAAGCGGCAATTAAACTCCAAAGAGTCTCTATTCAAATTGACAGAAGAAGGACACAGCCTAACGTGAAGTGACTCAGAAATAAGTCTTCTGTTCAATACCTTTTCTCGGCTCAATACGCGAGCTTTGCTGAAATCAAACATATGCCCTGCATCTCTCGTATGTTTGACGAGTCCTGAAGTCACCTCCTCATTCTTAAGCGAGTTACGGTGTTGACTTAGACGTGTTTTTAAATACTGTTTAGTTTGGCCGATGTATTTTTTGTCACAGCCGGAGGCACCACAAGGAACCTCGTACACAACGTGGGTCGCCTGCTCCAACTTCGCCGGATCTTTCAGCCGCGAATAAAACCTATCAATCTTGTTATCAATCTTTCAATCTACCTATCAATCTTTGTTGTTGTCGGGCCTCATTCCAAAGTTGATGTGAACTTTTTTAGACGCACCACGAAGACATTTTGTGACTCTTTCCGTAACCCCTTTTACATACGTAAAGGGAAAGAAAACTTTGGGTACTACTTGTGGTGTTCCTTCTAGGCGTTCTTCCGCACGACGAGGTTCTTCGGTTCTTCTAGTGGCAGATGTTTCTCCTGATGCGGCGCATGCTGCAATCAGTGACGTCGGGTAGCCATTGTCCCTCAATAGCGCTGACGCTCGCTCAAAGCTACGGTGGAGAAACTCTGGTGATGACAACTTCCTGGCCCGTGAGATCAGATTGGCTGCTGTGTTAACTTTTTGATAGTAGGGGTGGCAGCTGTCGAAATTAAGAAGTCTTCCAGAGCTAAGCGGTTTCGAGTACCAACAATGCGCTATTGTATTACTGCTAGTCCTTGTTACGAAAGTGTCCAGAAACGGAACCCCCGTAATTCCATTCCACGACGACTCTCTCTCTACCGTGAACCGTAGCCCCGGGTGATAGGAATTGAAGGCCTCAAGTACCTCATCCACACTCCCTTCTTCCAGCGAAATCCAAAGATCATCGACATATTTTCTGACATTGCTGACTTTGCAGCCCAACCTGGGAACCACAAGATTGAGAAGATCATTCATGACCAACGCACTCATGTCCGGGCCAAGACACGAACCCATCGCAAGGCCGTTGTTGGTTTTTCTGCTGTAGACTGAAGAGGGGTGTGATACACCCGAAATATATATCGGACTGATGTTCTACTGAACCATCATTTCTTCTTTTTTGGCCGAGTAATCCCGACAAATTTCCAGTAATTCATTATCTGATTTCGGGGAGAAATCGTATTTTCGGGTGTTTAAAACGAAACAGAAAAATTTAGTTTCACGTTAAAATATCCAGTTTTTATAGTGACATCTTCAGTTGATATGGTGAGGGGGGCGGGGGGTAAACGTCAGTTTTGGCGAGAAATTGAACGCCACGGGGACGCCTATGGGAGTCGTACTCCGAGGGATAATCTGAGCCGAACCCCACCCAGGTCCATTGTTTCTCGAAACTCTAGGCGCTTCTCCTGATCGGTAAACCACGCCGAATTTTATCTTATAGGCGTCCCCGTGGCGCAAATGGCAGCGTGCTGGACTGGTAATCTAGAGGTTGCGGGTTCGAATCCCGCCGGGGAGCCATTTTTTCTCGAAACTCGGATCGTGTTGGGCTATGCCCTTCCATCGTCGTCCGGATGATATCAGTCTAATTAATTTATTAATTACAATACCGGTGACAGATTTATTCATTATATTCATCTAACAACTTTTCTTCTTTGACTTTGCCGTCTGATGTGTCGGAGGTCTTGTCTCTGGTGGCTAATTTTAGTGTAGAAAATAAGAACGTGAATGAGTATGTTCCGAACCTGGTTGTTGACGCGGAGAATTGTATCAGGAACATTAGCGAGAGCAATGAGGAAAGGGAGTTTTTAAGGGGTAAAGTTTCCAACATTCTGATCAATCATTTGCACAAGGATACAATGGGGGAGAAACAAAAGAAATCAGCAAATTTCGCTCTTTCTCGCAAATTTAAAATTGCGAGGACGTTTATGAAAGAAAATAAAAAAATCGCATAATGGTAACTGAGTCGGACAAGGGCAATTTTACAGTCGTACTGGACAGGGACATGTACACGAACAAAATGGAGGAAATGTTTGCTGACTCCTCAACGTACGAACGAATCACGAAAGACAGCACAATATCACAGCAAAACTCATTCAATGCGTTAGCTGCTAGCTGGAAGGAGGCCGGGTACATCGACAAGGAATGCTATCAGCGTCTCGTGGCGCATAATTGCCTGTGTCCTAAGGCGTATGGGCTTCCAAAGACTCATAAAATGAAAATAGGGGAGGATGACGTCTCAACGCTGAAGTTCCGACCGATTATATTAGCAGCATCCAGAGTCCGGCCAGTGCGATTAGTAGGTTTCTTCTGCAGGGTGTCAAAGCAGTGAGCAAGGGTAATGAGTTCGACGTCAGTGATTCTTTCGAGTTCGTGAGACTGACTAGGGGTGTGAAAATTCCCGAAAATTACGTCAGCGTCTCCTTCGATGCCGTGAGTTTGTTTACTAATATTCCCATTGACAGGTGCCTGAGCATAATCGAGCGGCGGTTTGATGAGAAAACAGCGGGGCTGACGAGACTGCCTAAGACGGAGTGTCTCGAGGCCCTAAAGGAGATGTTGCACAGGGTCATATTTTTCCTTCAATGGAAAAATGTATAGGGAAATCTCGGGTTTCGCCATGGGCTCTAGTTTGGCGCCTGATATGGCCGGCATCGTAATGAACGACCCCCTTCGTAATTCACTTCCGAAATTGGGTGAAAAGGTGGCAATGGTGAAAAAATACGTCGATGACCTTTGGCTTGAGGCGAACCCGGAAGCGATCGACAAAATATTGGAAGAATTCAATAGTTACCATCCGATGATTCAGTTCACCGTGGAGAGGGAGTCACTCGTTCGAAGGAGTATATGGAGTTCCATTCCTGGACACACTAGTCTCGAGGACCGAGACAAATGAGATTCAGCATAATTGGTACACGAAAACCATCGCATCGGGACGGATTCTAAACTACCATAGTTGCCATCCTAAGGGTCAAAAGACCAACGTGGCTCACAACTTGCTCGAGAGGGTGCATAGGATTTAACATCCTGCCTTTTTGGACGAATCTCTCCGCAAGGCGTCGCAGATCCTGCTCGAAAATGGATGTCCCAAAGAGCTTATAAAGGGGATTATCGAAAATATCGGGAAGCACACTCAGGAAGATGGAAACTCCCGGAACCAAAGGATTGGTTGTTGTCGCCCCACTATGACTTCTTCCTCCTCCGTTTAGAAGAGGGGTGCTAGGCACCTGAAAACGTTATCATGTATTAAAGAACAAAACAAAAACTTCATCTTAATTTATCCTTGGCCGAATTTCGACTATATTAAATAAATCAGCATCAGCTCAGCGGCCGACAAATCTCTTCTGAAATGCCTGAACACGTGATTCCTGCCCTTAAAGTGGCCAAAATTGACCATTCGTGCGTATAAAATTGCCAAACATGCAATCCCTGCAGTAAAAATGGCCAAACTGGTGAATTCCGAGTCAAAAACACCAAAACTTACCATTTGTACCCTAAAATGCCAAAACTGACGGTTTTTGCTCTGAAAATATCGCACTGTCCAATACCTATTCATTCCTTATATAAATGACCTGCAAATTTTCCCATCGAAAGTGGGAAACCTAGCATTCGCAACCTAAAAATAATGGTATGGCGGACTATTTTCACTATAAAAATGGCAAAACTAACTGTTCGTGTCCACAAAATCGCCCTTGATAATGGCTAAACTGAGTTCGTACTCAAGACTGAAAAGGCGGATTCTCGTTCGCCTTGAAAATATCGCACTGATTATTCACGCCCGCTAAAAATCAACATACTGACAGGTTGCGCGGTAAAAATTGCCAAAAGCTGCGACTATTGAAGCTCAAAAATTTGTTAAACTGTGCGGCTATAAATGGTTAAACTTACGATTCATGCTTGAACTTGTGCTGAAAATTGCTTGATTGACAAATCACGCCCTCAAAATTGGGAATTGGCGAAACTTACCATTCGCGCTTTAAAAATGACCAAATAGGTTGAGTTCACTTTATTCGGGACGTGGAGTGCTGGATCCTCGCCTGATCGTATCGCTCAAAGTTCACAATTTTAACCGTAGTTTAGCGCTTTTTCTTACATCTAGCCACGAAATTTGACTCCAGGAATTAATGAATTAATCATTCCTCTCAATTTTAGTTCGTTGTCTCAAACTTCACAGCGTTATTTCTTTTTAAGCCGCGAATTAGCACATTTCTCCATGCCGCGAATTAGCGATTCGCTTTCAGAAAGAAGCGCTTTTACTCGATTTTAGCCACAAATTAGCATTTTCTACTTTATTAGCCGCAAAGTGCTGGAAATTAGTGTTTTCTTCAATTTAGTCGCGAATTAGCAATTCGTTTCAGTTTTAGCCATGACGGACTGGCACTTTCTCTCACTTTTAGCCGCGCACTTGGCCGAAGAACAGTACACTCGCGTTTTTCTGTACAAGGGCCACCTCAAAACCAAGTACTAGGGATTTTCCAGTATAGCTGAACCCTGCGAAATGTTTTTTTTAAAAGAGTCAAACCTGTTAAATTAGTTTTATTCAAGGCCGAATCCACGAGAATGGGTTTTTCAAGGGATAAATCCGGCGAAATTTGTTTTTTCAATAATTGAAGTCTGTGAAATTGGTTTTTGAGTGAACCAACTCCCAATATATGTTTTGAATGCGTACGTTTATTTATTTTATGTATTTATTTATTTTTTTTGACACGATGTACTTATTTGTTTTTCAGGTAACTTGCCGCACTTGGTACAAAACTCACATTTCCGAGCAAAGCACAGCTCAGTCTTCTAGAAAGGTAAAGTAAAGAATACGAAGTCAAATTTGAAAGCTCTAGGGTGATTTTCATCGACTTTGGTGGGCATCCTTTCGTATAAGAATCGGCCACTCTTTATTTATGCTCCAAATGGATGATTTATCCGGCGGGCTTGCCGGAAATTGGAATTTGCGACCATCACGCACTGTGTCCTTTCTATACCTCTTCAAGTTCACTAAATTAATGTAAATCGATCCACTTTCAAGTCTTTCACGTTTATATACCTGCTCTCGTCTACATTTATGTAAATTTTTATCTCTGTGCACGCCAGTCAAAGAGGGGTATCTCTTGATGAGGGGGACTGTGATTCATACATTTTGGATTATACCATTAATAATTTATTTAGGGAGCTAATAGCCCACGAAAGCGACGAATTTTCCCAAACAATTTAAAATGGCATTGTACTACTCTGACCTACAGATGCAGAGCCAGTGGTGGATTTACGAGGCGGGTTTTGGGGGGTTTAAACCGCCCCTAAGAAGATGGCTTTTACCTTTTAAGCTGTTTGC
Source organism: Corythucha ciliata (assembly GCA_038030265.1). Classification (NCBI taxonomy): domain Eukaryota; kingdom Metazoa; phylum Arthropoda; class Insecta; order Hemiptera; family Tingidae; genus Corythucha; species Corythucha ciliata. Next base: position 4,532,786 of record CM075938.1, read on the forward strand.
TGCAGATGATTTCTCGACCCCCCCCCCCCCACCGAGACCATATTCATTCATGCAGCAGTAGTGCATCGACGAAGGGACGAGGGGGGCAATCCGACCCGGGCTACCCATTCCGATGGTGGTGAGGGGGGGGGGAGATATGGATTTGTAAATTTCAAAGCGTTGATTTAGAGAAAAATATTGACAAAACGCGCTCACTTAAATTAGGAAAAGACCAATTCAAAATATCTGAAGGCAACTTCGCGGAAAAAAACAGAGAAACTACGCTAACCTCAAGTTTCGGCGAACAAGTTGAGAAGGCGCTAATCCGCTAATTCGCGGATCAATTTAAGAAAATGAGCTAATTCGCGACTAAAATTAAGATATTATCCACCGACTAAAATAGAGAAATAGTGCTAATTCGCGGCAAAAATAGAGAAAAAGTGGCAATGTGATGCTAAAATTTAGAAAAACGCTAATTCACGGATACATGTGATAAAACTAAAAACCCGCTTAATTACTGCTAAAACTCAGACAAACCGCTAACCCTTGCCAAATATTGGTGGGCACATGATCATTCGCAGCTAAAATATAGACAAATCTCAAATTCTTCGGTAATAATTGCAAAAAGCGCTTATTAGCTGCTAAAATAACGAAATACGCTAATTCACGGATCTATTTATGGCATGGGTTCCCAAACCCCAGGTCGCGGGCTGTTTTTCTTAGGGTCGTGGACTGTTTCGGCCATTTCATTTGAAGTACCCGGTCCTTGAACTACCTCACTGCCTTCAGCCAGACTACAATTCCCCGCACGCACATTATTTTTATGTAAGTGCGGTCTCCGCTCACTTGTTTGCTCTGGATCAAATTCGAATGAAAGAAAACCGAACAGTCCATAGCAGGCGTTTCAATTTTTTCTAGTAGTCTAAGATCCTTGAAGTCGCGGATTTTCAGAAAATTGTGTGCAGATACTGGCGCTGGCGGACCTAGACCTATCGGGGCCCGAGCCGGAAATCTTTATGAGGCCCCTTAGTATCTAAATAAACAAGAAATATAATTTTCAAGTTTAAGTGCCGTTTAATTATGGATTTTTCCTTATTTTAGCCATGAATTAGCGTTATTTCTACATCCTATTAGCCCTTTTCTCAATTTTGGCCGCAAGTAACGTTTTTATCAATGTTAGCAGCAAATTAGCGGGGTTTTCACCTATAGCCACAATTATAGCTGCAAATTGGCGATTTTTTCCATTTTTAGCAGCAAATAAGTATACTGTTATCGATTGGAGCTGAAAAATAGCGTTTTTCTCGATATTTATTGGATGTTAATTGGTGATTTTTTTATTATTAATATCCACGAATGCCATAGACACAGTGGGCCAGAATTGTAATTTCTCAGGGGGGCGAGACTTGTTGCCATGAATTAACGTTTTTTCTACACATCAACAGCGAATCAGCGATTTTTTTCAATTTTAGCAGCGATTTTTCTCAATTTTGACCGTGAATTACCGTTTGTCCTAATTTTAGCCACTAACTAGCGCGTTTTCTCCATTAGCTAGAATTAGCAGTTTTGCAAAGTTTTCACATTCAGATATGAATACAAACGCTTAAATTTTGGCCCTGAATTAGCGTTTTTCTCAATTTTAGACACAAAGTAGAGATTTTCTTTACTTTTAACTACGAAGTTGCCTTTCAGAAACTATACGCATTGGCTTTTGCTCAATTTTAGCTGCGAATATACAGGGGCGTAGACTGTCCGTAGCCTGGACAAGGCAAGAATGATGGACAGCTGCCCATACCCTTCTTCAAACTCGTCTTTGTTCGAAACCGATTGTTTTATCTCGGAAACCGTTTTGCCTATTCAAAATGACTGATTGGGATTAAAAGTGAACAATGTGTCCTACAAAAACGAGAAATACACATAAATTTTCTGCAGAAAAAATTGTCATTTTTGCAGAGTCGCGCTAATTCACGGCTGGAATGAGGACGAAACGATAATTAGCGGCTAGCGGCATTTATTTGCAGCGAAAAATGAGAGAAATCGCTAATTCACAGCTAAAATCGAGCCAAAACGCTAACGCGCGCATGAAGAACAAACAATTGCAATTTCGTGGATGTTCTGACCCAAAATTTGCAATTTCGTGAATGGTCTGACCCAAAAGTCGCAGTTTCGCAGATTTGGAACTCCGATGTCGTGTGATTTCGTGGCAGAATTTGGGCTCTGTCGTGACTGGCTTGTCCGGGTTATAGATTTTAGCAGATAATTAGCGATTTTTCCAAATTTATGTTGTAAATAAGCGTTTTTGTTTTTGTTTCCAAATTTAGCAGCGAATTGACGCCATTCATCAGTTGTGAATTTGCCATTTTCTTAACTTCAGCCCCAAGTTAATTTTTAGCCGTGATTTTTTTTCACATTTATAGCCTTGAATTAGCGCTTTTTCCATTTTAGCAGTGGGCTTGGCCCAAGAGCACCAGTTTGCACCGCGAATCAGCGATTTTTTCTCTATCTGGAAGTCTAAGATTTTTTTCTCTAGTCTGAAAGTTGCGAGTATTTTTTCAATTTGAGGCTTCGAGGCTTTTCAATTGCACTTACGTCGCCTGAGCATTCGATTCATCCACTCTAAACGCCTGACCCAGATCAACCCTGTAACGTTCTATTCTCCAGGTCGGATTGACTGAAACCCGTCGAAAGGACCCAAATCGCTGTACAACCGAACACCATGACTCTTTTTGACGTACATTCATGAACGTAGGACCTGAAAATCCTCATTTTCCCATCTTTAAGCTTTTTTGTGGCCCTCTCTGATAGGGAAGGGATGAATCGTACTTAGTTATCTCCATCATGAAATGGACCTATGTTATATGCCTGCAAATGTTGATCTGAGTAAACGCAGCTGGTTATAAATCGATTTGCTACAGACGTCGACATAATTGGAGAGGAAATACCGGGATTTCAACTAGAGTTGTGTGATCTGCACGTGCCTAAAGAAAAATGCGTGTATTTCACAAGTTTGGGCGCAGTTGCTAGTACATTCCGTTTTAGTTACCGAAGCAGAATAGGTATACTCTTCTGCCGTTTCCTGCAATTATATGTTTGTCAGCAAGGGTTCTCAATTTTGTGTAGTTGTGGTCAAAACGAAAGCTCGCAACCGATTGGATTTCCGGGACGATCTGCGACGCGCATTGACTAATAACTTTCGTCCGAGTGTTGCAGAATTTGTGAAAAAGTTGGCGAACCACTATCGAAGTAACCAAAAATTCGTCTAGGGTCGCGAAGGCTTTTGCAGTGTCAAATTAGGGTCGTCATCAAAAAACTTTGTAAACCCCTGATTTATGGGATAAATGCGCAAATTTCCATCAGCTAAGATTGAGAAACGCGGTGTTTCGCAGCTGAAATTAAGAAATGATCTGTCGCTAAAATTGGGGAAATAATTCGTTGCTAAAATTAGAAATGGCGCTAATTCACGATAAAATTTGAGAAAAAGCGCTAATGTGTCCAGTCAGAAATATCATTAAGCGACCGTTGCAGATTTTCCACGGCTGAGGAGTAATCACAATGTGGCGCCAAAATTGCCGTATCGTCGTGGGTTTACCGATTCAGTGGAATATCCGCCGTGTACAACGTGTAAAGCAGCGGACCGAGAACACTACCCTGTGGTACTCCTGCTTCTATGGGACGCACGTCAGACTGCCCTTCCCCATACTGTACTTGGAACCTTCTGTTAGTAAAGATATGACTGCAATATAAGCACGTGATGCATCGGAAGGTATTCGCTAATTTTATGAAGGAGCCCCGCGATCCACACATCAAGACTGCAGGACAAAACATCTTTTCCTCCAGAGCAGCTCGGGCAATATTCGTTACTCGGTGTACTTGCTCTACGGTCGCATGCTCAGCACAAAAGCCGAATTGGTGTTCTGGTATAATTTGAAGCTCGTTTATGATGTTTATTAGCCTGCAGTAGAGAATTTTCTCGAAAAGCTTGGAAAGCGTCGGGAGCAGAGAGATTGGTCTGTACGACTTCGTTTCGTCAAGTGGTTTACCAGGCTTGGGTAACATAATTACTTTTGCTATCTTCCACTGATTCGGAAAGTATTTTGTACGTATAACTGCGTTGAATATGTACGTGAGCATAACAACAGCCTTCTTCGGTATTTCCTTTAAAATTTCCGCTGACAACATGTCATAGCCGGGAGCTTTGTGAGGCTTGAGTTTGTTTATAAAACTCCGTACCTCCGTGACGGTGAGCTCGGCTTGATCCTGTTTCCTTTATTGTACGTGATTGTTGGCAGAATGTCAGAGGTAAAGTTGTTGGGTTTGAACGTGTTTTCCAGGTGTGCAGCAAAAGCGTCGGCCTTTTATTGCTCGCTTCGGGCCCAAGTGTTTGTCTCGGTGAGAATTGGCGGTACATAACTAGGAGATTTTTTTGCGGCTTTCGTTATCTTCCAGAGGGAGTAATTAGTTTCCCTCGTGGCGTCTAGTGAAAGTAGTAGAGATGTGAACGTATCATTATTTATTTTCTTCAGTAAGTATTTAAGTTCTTTGCAGCGTTTGTTAAAAGTTGCCTTGTCTGCCGGGTCTCGTGTTGATTCCCACTTACGTCTGGCTTGTCTCCTTTCCCGGATGGCATTGCGAACTTCTTGCGGGTAGTACTGTCCTGTCTTCGCCTTAGCAGGCTTTGGGGTGGCATTCACTGCAGCTTCAGCAATGTTAGTTGTAAAGTATGTGATTGCATTATCAATATCGACTGGTCTCTTAAGTCGCGTATTTAATTCGATGCGAGCTGTAACTTCCTCCCGAAAGCTATCCCAGTTCCTAAGTTTGCTGGTTAAGTTTCTGGCGGCTAGCTTTGCGGATGATGCTATTACTACACGTAAGTATGATCGGTGAATGGTCCGATGATAGATCGCTGACGTTCTGGAGCTCAAAATAGCCTTCAGCAATGCCTTTACAAATAAAGAAGTCAATACAGTCAGGGATCTTCGGAGGGTCAGTAGGCCAGTACGTAGGTTTCCCATTTGAGAGGCAAGTGGCCCCAGTCGCACTTATGGCGTTGTACAAAGCGGTACCCTTAGCCGTGATGAGTCGTGACCCCCACATGTGGTGTTTGGCATTGTAATCTCCACCCACGATCCATCTGTCCCCAAGGGTGCCAAAAAATGCCAGATAATCTGCAGTTACGATTCTATGCTTTGGAGGACTATAAATTGCCGCAATTTTAGTGACTGAGCCATTTTCATTGTAAATAGTAATACATGCTGCTTGAATTTGTCTGGTTGTGTAGCTGTTATTTTCATGATGTCTCAGGCTGCTCCTCCATGAGCTGCATCATCTGTATGATTGCAGGTGTAAATGCTGTAATCACGTATTTCAGCATTACTACGTGACGTAAGATGGGTTTCTGAGAGTAGTGCGATGTCGATGCTTTCCATTTGTAGAAATTGCGCGAGTTCATCTTTTCTTTTGAGCAATCCGTTGATATTCAACAACAAGATTCTTTTAGCTTGTTATGAAATGGCATTTGTGGGGTACATTGGATTAATTTCGTGAGTAACTTGGTTAATAGCTCAAGTATCACGGCGTTTTGGCTAATCATTTTTTCAATCATCTCTTCGAGCCGACTGTTTATGACTGTTGAAGGCTGAATTATTACCTATTGAGGAGATGTGGAATCTTCTTGGTTTTTCTGTGCGATTTTTCTGGCTGCCACCTCAGAAAACTATGCTAGTTGTTGTTGCTAGTTTTAATCGCTTCGAGCGATTTAACTATTTTTCGTTTCTTGGTGACAGTTTGCCAGGAGGCTTCATCAATACGAACAAAATCCAGTATTGACTGTTGCTTGACCGAAGTGTTTTTCTCCGTCATGACTGGATGTAAGACACAAATGGGGTGGTTATGCGTTGACGCCGTGTATTTCATGGCGTCTTTTAAAAATACGGCACCATGCATTTTGGTGCAGCTAGCCACTGACCACCCAACTCCGACCTCCAGCCTTCCCGGCGTCTTTGACGCGCCGTGCTGTGGCATCCGCGGCACGGTTGGCGGCCCTGTTACGGAGAATTCTCTTAACAAATGGAGGAGGGGTATGGGCCGTGTAGTGGCGAGGGCACGGTCTTAAAAGAACTCGCTACCAACCCAAGGCGTTATGCGATCCGTGCCGAAGGGTGCGTGACCCAGGGTGAGCTGTGTATTTAACGGAGCCTCAGGGATACCAGGCGACCTCCCTGAGTATTAAGCCTTCCCACGTCATGCGGGGCTCTGCCGTGGGTGACTTTTATTTCCCTAGCTGCTCGTGGGACCGTTTATGGATCGCGATCGTTTTACGTTGACAAACCCAGGGTTCATAACTCTGGAGCAGGTTGAGGACGAGCTTCTCAGTAGCCCTCAGCCTGCTCAGCCCGGCACCGCGGAGAAGACGGGGGAGACCACCTCAATGGAGGTGGTTGAGCCCGGAACCTCCGGTGGTGTCGCTGAGGGAGTAGTCTCCCTCTCGGGTTCGCCGGTATCCGGCGTACCCGAATTACAAGCGGGTCAGGGAACGGTATCCGAACCCGTCGATCCCGCAACAGCGGCGCCTGGAGACCAGGAGATCGCTGATTTTGACAAATACGTCTCTGGCCTGAACAGGGATCAGAGGCGACGCTTTTTGTGGCTGGTTCGGAAGAAGGGGGAGGAACCGGAAGCCGCCAGGGCGAGTGCTCTGCAGAGCGTGGTGAAGAGGAAGAAGGGGAGAGCCTCTGCAGAGACGACTCCGGAGGGAGCCGTGAAAAAGAAGCGAAGGACGACCGCACAGGGTCCTTCGTATACCGGAGCGCTCAAGGGAAGGAAGCTTGGTGTGGTTCATAGAGACTACCCAGCAGTCCTCCTCTTGGACGACCAGCTTGAGGCCCTGGAAAGGAGCATTGAAGCTGCTATTGTTGCGCTGGAACCTAAAGCTGGGGAGGTAGTGCCCCAGTTTGATGGTCTGGTGCGAAGGAGGGGATAGCTATCCATCACCTGCGAGGACGACGGGACGGCTGTTTGGTTAAAGTCGCTCGTTGAAAGTATCGTACCCTGGGAGGGGGCAAGGTTGAAGGTGGTTGAGGGGAGTGACCTGCCCAAGCCCAGGGTGGCGGTTGCATTTCTCCCGAAGTGCGCGGATCTGGGGAATGAGCAAGTCCTTCAGTTCCTCGTGCGCCAAAATCGGGGGTTAAATGTGGGACAGGGGAAGGTACTGTCCAGGAGTGTGCCTCAGGGCACGCCGGCTTTGATGATGACCCTGCTCATCGATGAAGAGTCGGCGAAGATCCTGGAAAGGAATAATGTAGTCCACATCAGGTTCGGCAAGGGGACCATCCGGCCTAAGGCTCGGAAGGGGGAAGGATCATCCTCCGGCCCCCGGCAGCAGCCGATGGAGGTGGATCAGGTAGCCGCTGCTGTGCGGGGTACCCACCCCCGCACCGCGGCAGGAAGAGCTATCTGTGGGAACAGCGGTTGGCGCCACGGCATCCGGGCAGTCAACGCAGGTAGCTCCCTCATATGCTAGGCCATCGACTAGCAAGGCGGTGGAGAGAGGTGATAGTGTCGGACCAGCGGGGGGTGAAAGAGTCCCGAAGGCGGCAGGTCGGGCACGGAAACCCCACCCTACTCCGAGTAAGGCGATGCTGAAGAAGCAAGTCGGCCGTATTGAGCAGGGTGTTCACTGGGGGAAGCTATGACGTCGCCATGGTTCAGGAGCCATGGGCATGGGAGAGGCAGGTCAAGGGCCTCTCTGCGACAGCAGGTAAGCTGGTTTACTGTAGGGATGAGGAGCGGCCACGAACTGCGCTGTTTCTAAGTCCCGCAGTGAAATTTTTAACTATGCCAGAATTTCTGTGCAGAGATTATACAGCAGTCATCCTGGAAGCCAAGGACGAGGACCGGACCCGGAGGTGTGTGGTAGCTTCCGCGTACTTCCCGGGGGACGCTGAGGTGACGCCGCCGGAGGAGCTTCAGCGTTTGGTCCTGTACTGCAGCGCGAGGAACCTGCAGCTGATTGTGGGTTGTGATGCGAATGCTCACCATACCATCTGGGGAAGTACAGATGTCAATGCCAGGGGTGAGTCACTTTTTCAATTTTTGATGACGCATGACCTGGTGGTGGTAAATCAGGGCTCGATCCCTACTTTCGTGACAAGTGCGAGGAGTGAGGTCCTGGATGTTACTCTGGCTAGCCAGTTTTTGGCCAATAGTGTCAGAGATTGGAAAGTCATGTCAGAAACATCAATGTCTGACCATAGGCTGATTTCGTTTGAGGTCGAGTTTCCTAGGGTTAGAAGTACAGAGTATCGGAATCCCAAGAACGCGGATTGGGAGGTCTTTAAGGGGCATCTTGAACAGGAGTTGTCTTAGATGGACCTGGACATTCAGTGCCACGCCGATCTCGATAGGGCGGTGGAGGCGATAAATTCAGCGGTCCTCAGTGCGTATGAGGAAAGCTGTCCTGTTAAGGTGAAGAAGGGGAACAGGGAAGTCCCTTGGTGGAACAACGAGCTGGAGATGCTCAGAAGAGAAACGAGGAGGCTTTACAATAGGGCCAGATCACGTGGGGAGTGGGATACTTATAGGCACTCCCTCACGGAGTATAACAAGGCCCTTAGGAAAGCAAAGCGGGCCACGTGGAGGACCTTCTGTGAGGGGATGGAGAATGTGTCCGTTATGGGCAGACTACAGAGGGTCCTGTCCAAAGAGAGCCCGGGCCAAATTGGTCTAATAAAAAAGGCAGATGGGGCGTATACAGAGAGCGCTAAAGAGACCCTGGAGGTCCTCCTGCGAAGTCATTTTCCTGATTCCAGGGATGCAGGGGCCTCAGATGTTCAGGGCGAAGTGGTGGCTGACTGCCAGCCAGCAAATAATGCAATATGGAGCGCATCGGGGAAATTGTTTACGCCCGCGAAAATTAAATGGGCTATCGGCTCATTTAAGCCCTATAAATCCCCTGGGCCGGACGGGATATTCCCGGTCATGTTACAGCGTGGCCTGGAGGTCCTGGAGCCGCGTCTCAGAAGGATATTTAGGGCAAGTTATGCATTATCGTATATACCGAAGGCATGGAGGGAGGACAGGGTTGTGTTCATTCCTAAGTCGGGAGCAAACTCCTCGGCCCAGGCAAAGGCGTACCGACCCATAAGCCTCATGTCCTTCCTCCTTAAAACAATGGAAAAGGTAATTGGCCTGGATATAAAGGACGGTTGCCTTAAAATTAAACCAATCCAGAGGGGGCAGCATGCCTACCAGGCGGGCAAGTCTACTGAGACCGCCCTAAACGAACTGGTGGGTAAGGTTGAGAAATCTCTGGAGGCGAAAGAAACTGCGCTGGGCTGCTTCCTGGACATAGGTGGTGCTTTTGATAACACTCTGTGGAGGCTGCAGTAAGGAGCAGAGGTGTTGATCCATCTTCAGTGAAATGATCAAGGGGATGCTGGAATGCCGCGTCGTGACTTCGGAGCTGGGAGGGGAGACTGTTTCCGTGTTGCCCTCAAGGGGGTGTCCCCAGGGGGGTGTGCTCTCTCCTTTGCTCTGGTTGTTCGTGGTGGACGAGCTTCTCGCTATCCTAAAGGAGCAGGGTTATGAGGTAGTTGGTTACGCGGATGACCTTGCGATTCTAGTTAGGGGCAAATTTGATGATACCATATCCAGGTGGATGCAGGGTGCCCTTAACATAGTGCAGCGATGGTGCAGCAGGCATGGTCTCAGGGTTAACCCTGAGAAGACCACCCTTGTTGCGTTTACCAGGCGGAGGAAGCTGGCATTAAAGGTAGTTCGACTGAATGGAGAAGTGTTGAAGGTAGGAAAAGAAGTCAAGTACCTTGGAGTTACCCTGGATCAGGGGCTCAAATGGACCTCGCATATCAAGAGGGTGCTGAATAAGGCCACGTTCGCATTGTGGGCTGGTCGGAAAATGTTTGGCAAAATATGGGGTCTAAAGCCAAAAATGGTGTTGTGGCTGTATACAGCCGTTGTTAGGCCTATCGTCACCTATGGCTCACTCCTATGGTGGCAGAAGACGAAACAAGGGACAGTCCAGGCCTTGCTGAGTAAGTTGCAGCGCCAGGCCTGTCTTGGAGTAACGGGTGCTATGCATTCGTGCCCGACGGCAGCCATGGAGGTGTTACTGGACATGCCTCCCCTGCACTTTCATGTGCAGGCGACCGCATATATGGCGGCGGTGAGACTGCTGCGGGCGGAGTACGTGAAGCGGGGTGTCCAGGTTGGGCACTTGCGTGTTCTGGAGGAAGTTGCATGTAGTGAGGGGGCTGAAGTCGTTACGGATCTCATGCATGTGAGGATGGATTTTGAGAAACCCTTTAAGGTCGACATAGGCAACCGCGACCTTTGGGATAAGGGTTTGCCGAGGTTTAAGCCCGGCACGCAAGTATGGTATACTGATGGATCTGTGAAGGATGGGGGTGCTGGCATTGGGGTGTTTGGCCCCAGGCTTCAGCATTGGGAGTCCCTTGGGACGACCGCCACCATCTTTCAGGTGGAGATCCATGCTATAGAAGCCTGTGCGCCAAGCTCTTTGTCACTCCAAAGGGACGATCGGAGAAGGGCCTGATCTCTCTGAGCCGAGGAGACCTTAGAATCTTGGTGGGACTGCTAACGGGACATTGTGCCCTTCGATATACGCTCAGACTAATGGAGAAGTCTGACACGGACATTTGCAGATTTTGCGACCTGGCCGTGGAAACAGCAGAGCACGTACTGTGTGAGTGCCAGGCTCTGGGGTGGTTACGCTTTCTACATCTTGGAAATGATGTGCTTCAACCGGAGGACATCTCCAGGATGGCTACGGGAAATATCCTCAACTTCGTTAAGGAGTGGTGGTGGAGGACGCTTGAAAGCTAGCGTCTTTCTTGGCAGGGCAACCTGAGGGGACACCACAATAGATCTTATAGGTCGAGTTTGGTAGGAGATAGTTTCTTCTGGGCTTCCCTCCCCGTTTAAAAAAAAAAAAAAAAAAAAAAAAAAAAGACACACCAGGAGTTTAAACAAAAAACAAAAAGAAAATCGGGGTCAGCGACCCCGAACACAAATTAATTTAAAATGCAAACTAAGAAAAAGTAAGTGCAAGGTTCACGCAATCCGTGTCCATGTCCGAACGTGGAGTGGTTCGGTGTGTTGTGAATACTCTCATTGTTGACGTGATACCCAGTTACAATACTTTACCATTTTTTATTTTTCACAGCTCTCTTTTGTTCGGCTCAATTTAAGCTGCAAATTGGAAATTTCTTCCATTTTCAACTGAGAATTAGCACTTTTTCCCAATTTGAACTGAAAATTAACGTTTTTCTTAATTTTAGCTGCGCTAATTGGTGATTTTTTCAATTTTAGCCGCGAATTAGTGATTTTTCTCCAATTTTAACCTGAAAGCGTCTTTTATTTGTCAATATTGTAGCGTGTTTTCTCAACTTTAACCGCGGGGTTTACCCAAGTACAACACTTTTGCGTTGGTTTCCACAATTTATTGTAGATTGGCCTCCATGTACCGCGAATCAGCGATTTTTTTCTTAATTTTAGTCTGGAAGTTTACTTTGCAATACCCCACGAATCAGCGCTTTTTAGCAGCTATAGCCACGAATATTACCAATTTTTGTCTGATAGAGGGTCCGGGTCGAAACCCCCTCCCCCCCCCGTACTTTGGTACACTACTGCGTTGGGTCTCAAGTCCAAGGAAAAAGCTGGACGTACTCGGACCTTTTCGGGATGCTTCAGGTCCAGAAAATCTGCTAAACCTAACTTCAACGTGAAACGCTCATTTTTGGAGATTTTATGGGGCTCTTCGTAAGTGCTCCTTCGTTCGTATACTTGTAGCTCTCGGGGGGGAGGGGGGATCTATCCCCCATACCCCCCCCCGTACCTATGCCCCTGAACTTGCGTTGCTTAAAATTATGACATCATCAAAGTGATTTCAAGTTATTCCCTCATTCTTAGTTTGCTAAACATGTTTGGCTTCGATCTTGGCTTCTATGCCTATAGTAGCGATTTAACGAGTGAGAAGGACGTACAAGCGTATTTAAACAGCGCCCAGCTCCTTCAGTGCAGACAAAGAAAAAAAACACCTGTTGCCGCTTCATTTCACATTTTCGTATTCATAAATCCTATTATATCGTCGCTCATATCTGAAAACCTTTTTTTTTCTCGCTTTATAACTTAATTTAATCTTTTTTAATGAAATGATCAAAGTGTTTAGAGTGTGGGGTACGGGTAGGGTTACTACTATTATTCCCCAAATGTAGACCTTCCGAGCCGCTGACCGAAAAAAAAAAGAAGAAGTTAAAACTGCGTAATTTTCTAGACTCGTTTAGTTCAAAAAAAACTTCTCGCCTGCTGGATTTTCCAACCCTGAGCGCGAAAATATAAAAGTTAAAATCGAGAGTCACCATCTCTCACAATAAATGATCCACGCCCTTCCACTTCCATCATAATGCTTAAACTACGAGTAAACAAGAAACCGGGAAATCTGTGAAGAGGGAGAGCTTTTTTTTTTTTTGAGTGATGAATGTTAAAAGTTTAATCCAAAAAACTACATGAAAATACGTTTTTCTTCTCCCCCTCCCCTCCTCTACACCAATGAGAGAGATAAAAGGGAGGAGCCGAGCTAGAGACTTCTTTTTTCTCATTACAGTCTGGTAATTAGATCACGGGGCAAAGTTTCTTCGCTGGGAATCCTTCATCAAAAACAAGCAAGAACACGGGTGACGACGTCTTTTTCTCGCTTCATTATAATATAATCTACTGCTGCTTGACAGATTCCATGTTGAGTGAAAATTTTAAATTATTAAATTAAAAAGCCTAACATTTATATCTGTGTTTTCCGGAGTAAGAGGTGGATCTTCCCCCTTTCTTCATTTGATTGCTTTGGAGGATTCAGAAATTTGGGGACTTGGACAGGGCCGACTTTAGAGAACGAGAGGCCCCAAGGGGCAGCTGATTGAGAATGGCCCCTTTTTTTTTCACCCCCCCTCCCCCCCCAATCCCGTGGGAGAGAACTTTATTCACATGTGCAAGACAATTCCCTTCGTAGTCCGGGAGCCCAGCACCGTATGAGAAATCCGTATCATCTGATCGCACTTGAAACCATCATCACGACGTTACATGGTCACTAGCAAATGCGCCTGTATCGTCGCCAGAAATTTTTAGCGGGACAAGGCCCCTGTCCAAGCCCCAAACGCAAGTTTTGCAAACGGTATCATCTGATCGTGTCTGGCGTTTGTAAAGGCTTATCATACGCCTAGAGAGGTTTCCTTAGTAACAAATGCCAGACGATTTCAGTGGTACATAGAGGGACGACAGCAGCGTTCGAAGTTTGCAAAATTTGTGCCCCGACATTGGATCATCTGAACATGTGCCATTTTCTGAACGTGGGCCATTTCTTACTATTTGGATGCTCCCCTTTTCGGGATATCTCAATGCCAGACAATCAGAAGGGACACTTAGTTGATGTGAAAGGATGAAATTGCAAAAAAAAAAAAAAAAATGGGGGGGACTTGGATGATTTGAACAAAAATTTTGTTGAAATAAATGTCATTTCTAGCTCAGTGAAGTACACGAATCTGCTTTCGCCAGACATTTTAAGTGGGACAATAGCCCACAAATGATAGTTTTAATTATTCCCCGCTGTATACATATAAGGAATCTTTAAGGTCCGGTTAACAAACCATATGGCCCTGTTCACGCGCGTCTGTGAAGCCTTAGCAATCTATCAAAATGCTGCATTTTTCGACGGAATTTCTGTTTCGTTGCATATACTCCACTGACGCATAACATAACTTGGCTGATCATCCGAATATTTCGTGTAACTATTAAATTATCGGTAAGATATCACTTTAAATGTGTCTTGCACAGTTCATGTACCGCTGATAATGTCTGGCAAAGTGACAAATATGTGATCCTATCTCATCTACTCAGTGTCCCATCCGATTTGTCTGGCATTGAGACATTCCAGTAGCGGAGCATCCAAATAGTAAAAAATGACCTTCGCCAGACACGTCCAGACGATCTGATGTCTTTATTTCTGTAAACATCTAGCCAGCACTCATTTACGTGAGTACTCTAAATGATACGAAGTATGATCGGCAGCTCGTTCTCTGACTAATTCCATGTATGACCCTCAACGCTCTCATCTGCTTCTTTCGTCTGCTTCCTTGTTCAGCTGACGGCGCGTTTCCCCAAAGCTCTATTCCATACGTGAGCACTGATTAAAATAGTGCAACGTCCAGGGACGATACTCTAACCAGCCTTCCTAGCACTTAGATGGCGTTACCCAGCTTCTTTATAATAGAGTCCACGTGTGGTGACTATCTTCACTGCTCATCAAGTACGATGCCCAAATACTTGAGGGTCTCTTGGGACTTTTTAGCACTTGAAAAAATCAGAGTCTTTTTCTTGGACTGGTTCGCAAATAATCGATTTTCCGCGAGCCACTGATAGAGGTCCCGAGTAGGGCCTCCCAAGGTCTCCACCACTTCCTCTCGGTTTCGTTTCGAGACAGCCAGAGCTGTATCATCAGCGAATTGGAAAATACTGGTTCCTAGGATGTGCGGAACGCTGTTTACGTATACTAAAAACAAAAGGGGACCCAATATGGATCCTTGCGGAACTCCGTGTTCCAGTGAAAGATGGCCAGACTGTCGGGCTCTCGTTTTAACCATCTGAGTTCTCCGAGGCAGATAGCTCTCAATCAACTTCAAGGCCACTCTACAAACGCCCGTTTGCTCAAGTCTTTTAAGGAGAACTTCATGAGAGAGTGTGTCGAACGCTTTGGAAATATCGCAAAACGTGACTCCTGAGAATTCGCCCGCTTCAAATGAAGGTTGAGGAGGTATACCACCTCCTCCAACAAGGACATCACGCAAGCAACAGTAGATTTTCCCTCCCTAAATCCAAACCGTTTGGGGTAGAAGAAATGTTGTTTTTCCAGATAGGAGAGTAATCGAGTAGACAACAGCGTTTCAACCACATTACAATGCATAGGAATAATTTATTGGTACCGGCCTATATTTCGGGTGACCAGAATTTTTCCCAGACGAAAGAAGGACCCAAATTTCATAACGGGCGAGAAGAAATATTATCAGGGGGGGGGATTGATAGTTCCTCTATTCTGCCACTGATTGCCAAAACACAAAATTGGCTTTTGAATGAGCCAAAACACAAAATTGGGTTTTGAAAGAGGCAAAACACAAAATTTGCATTTGGAGGAGCCAAAACATAAAATTCGATTTCTAAAGAGCCGAAACACGAAATTGGCTTCCTGAGAAGCCAAAACAAGAAATTTGCTTTAGTGGGAGCCGAAATACCCCTCCCCCAATGGTCTGGTTAGGGAAGCAGCGCTCCCCCAATCCGATGTTTGAGGAATCGAGAAAAAAATGGCTTCGAGTTGAATTTACCTCCTAAAAATTGTCGTTCGCCCCTTCCACAACATGAATAACGCGTTCATCGGGTTTGGGCCTGATCTTCAGCCAGAGCTGGGTTCCCTTAATGCCGAATGCGCGAAATTGCTTCTATGAAGGCGACAAACGTGTGAAATTGCTATCTTGAATCCCGTGAAATATGACTTTTTAAGGAGTCAACCCCACAAATTTGGATTTTGAGGGAATCAATCCTTCAAAATTGATTTTTTAAAGGGACAAATCTTTAAAATTTCGGCTTATAGGGGTGAAAACTGTCAATTTTAGCCATCTAACTAAGACAATTTCAGTCAAGACCATAAATAAGAGGAATGTGACTCTGGAATCAACTGCTTCGTCCTTTTGGTCGGTCTTTTTGGGTGATTAAAACCCGAGAACTTTGGTTTTTTGGAATCCAAATCCACGAAATTTGGGCTTTGAAAGGCTAACCCCCTCTTTTCTCACTTTTAGCCACAAATAAGTTTCATTCGGAAGCCGAGAATCGGCGTATTTTCAATTAATGAACATTTATTGGGATTTTTGTCCATTTTGTCCGCGAATTAGCCCGGTTTTTCTCAATTTGAGCTGAAATTTATAGTCTTCCTTATTTTTAGCGGCGCTAATTATTGATTTTTTCAATATTAGCCGTGAGTAAGGCGTTTGTTTTACATTTTAGCCCCACATTGGCCATTTCATATCAATTTAGTTATGGATTAGCACTTTTTCTTAGTTTTAGCTCGAAATATCCTTTAGAAGAAACGGATTGGCGTTTTCTCAATTTTATCCGCGATTAAGTGATTTTTTTCATTTTTATCCGTAAATTAACATTTTTCCTACAGGTTGTTTGTGATTTAGTGCTTTTACTCAATTTCATCAACGGGTTAGGCCCAAAAACAGCACATTAGCGGTTTTTTGGTACATTTTAGCCGTAAAATTGCCGCAATACACCGAGAATCAGCGATTTTTTTCAAAATTATGGTCTGAAAGTTGCATCGAGAAACCAGGAATGAGCGCTTTTTTGCAGTTTTAGCACTTTTTCCAATTTTTTTTCCGCCTACTCGCCCCAACATCGGCACATCAAAGCGCCTTCTCAATTTTATCTGCTTAAGGACCTAAAGAAACTTGGGAATTAGCGTATTTTCTCTATTTTAGCCGCGAATTTGCCTCCAGAAGGCACAAATTTTCACAATTTTAGCCGTCAGAATTGCGCTTTCGTGGGGTTCGATCGAATATTTAGCCACACTGTTTGCTGCATCACCAGTAACGTTCTATTCTCCAAGTCGGATGGGCTGAAAATCGTCGGAAGGAGCCAAGTCACTATCCAATCGTATACCAAAACTCCTTTTGAACCTAAAAATCATCATTTTTCTATATTTAAGCTTTTCGGGGCCCCTCTCTGACTGGTGGCCCTGGGCGGTCCGCCCTCCTCGCCATATACCTCGGTACGCTACTGTTCACGGCACACTCTTGTTCTTTCACACTAAGTTTCTGCTCTGAATAGTGTGAATACGTCATTTCATGGACGATGTAGCCGATTTAGCTTATAACACGTCATTTATCTAGTAAATTTGTCAGGGGCGGATTTAAGGTAAAATGTTTAGAGGGGCT
The DNA here is from genome assembly GCA_038030265.1 of Corythucha ciliata. Taxonomy (NCBI): domain Eukaryota; kingdom Metazoa; phylum Arthropoda; class Insecta; order Hemiptera; family Tingidae; genus Corythucha; species Corythucha ciliata. The sequence continues at coordinate 4,549,774 of CM075938.1, forward strand.
TAGCTCTGAGCTCATGACCCCCCCCCCTCTCACGCAGATGAAGTCAAATTCCAAATTTTGTGGATATTTGCTCTCAGAACGAATTTCAAAGTTTTTCCTCGCTCAAAACGCCAATGTCACAGAATTGACTCCCAAAATAGCCAATTTGCACCTGGTTGACTCTTCATGAAATTCCGCTCATTAGACACTTTCGATGTCCAAATATCACGGATTGAACACACCGCAAAACCCAATTTCGTGGTTTTCCTACTTCAATAACAAAATTTGCCGGTTTGGCACTTTTAGAGACCAAATTTGTCGGATTTCATAGGTCAGAAACCAATTTCGAGGGGCTGGCTCCCTGAAGACAAGCCAATTTAACGGGATTTCACACCTTTTTAAAGGATAAATGAGCGTACTGGCTCATTTTAAAGAGAAATTTCATGGCTCTGGCTGTTTTTGAAAACAAAATATCGCAGGGTCCAGCCGCGGATCCTAGATTTAGTCAAGGGAGAGGCTTTGAAATTGTGTCCTTCGCTCTAATAAAAATGACTTGCTATCAATTCACTGCCTACTCCCACCTTAAAACGCCTTTAAAATGGCCAAACTGGCAATCACCCTTCTAAAAAAACCCAACGGAGCGTAGCGCGCTCTAAAAATAAGGCAAACTAGCAATTCACGTTCCGCAAATCCCTAAACAGACAATTCCTGCCCAGAATATTCTAAAATCAACCATTTGCGTGCCAAGAATGCCCTAACTGACCATTCGGGCGTTGGCTTGACGGGACTAATTACGTCCTTAAAAAATCAAAACTGACGATTCGCGCTTATTATAAATGGCTCAACAGACTTTACGAACCCTAAAAATGGAAAAACTGACGATTCATGCTCTGAAAATATCACACTGGCTATTCACTCTCAATAAATGACTATACTGGCAATTGGCGCCCTATAAATGGCAATCTGACCATTCGCACGGACGGAAAAAATGGCAGAACTGAGTTCGTAACATACAATTGACTAAAATGACGGATTCATGCCCTAGGAATGGCCACACTGGCAGCGTTAAAATTGCCAAACTGGCTATTCACGCCCTATGAAATTAGTAAAACGGACTCTATGCGGCCTACCATGAATGATTAAACTGACAATTCGCACTTTGAAAATCCTAAGCAGATGATTCATGCCCTGAAAATGGCAAAGTTGGCCATTCGCGCGTCAGAAATAGCCATACTGAGCCTTCACGCCTCGAAAATGTCTAAACTGACGATCCTGGCCTTAAAACTGGCTATTACGCTAGTATTGCACCGGTCTAAAATGGACTAACTAAACAGCTATTTTGCACCCTGTAAATGACATAAACTTTACGGACGTTTCGTCCCCTGGAAATGCCTAAAATGACGACTCGCACCGGGAAAATTGCCAAAAAGGCCATCAGGCCATTGAAAATGACTGAACTGACGATTCGTGCTCTGAAATAACCAAACGCCTTAAAAATTTCAATCTTCAAAGTTTTGGTCTAAAAATGGTCAAACTGGTCATTCACGCTCTTTGGAAAGCGTCAGGGACAACGACAATTGGCCCCTTGAAAGTGGTAGAACAGACTGGACAAGCCCTAAAACGGGCTGCTGGTCGTATTGACAATTCATGCCTCCCCCTCCCCACAATGGCTGTACTGATAGATTTCGTCTTAAAAACGACCACTTAAAAGCGACCACTCGCGTTCGAATAATGGCCAAATTGACCATTCGTGTCTTAAAAATGCCTGAACTGACGATTGGTACCCTAACTATCACCAAAACGACTAGTCAGGCAATAAAAATTGCACACTCAGTCACTGACGTGAATTCTGGTTTCAGACGACCGTATTGATTTTCTTAAGTCCTCCCTCGGCAACTGTCAGTTTCGGTCGAGCTGTCAATTTCACCCGAGAAACTGTCAATTTTGTCATAAATAACTGTCAATGTTGTCTCAGAAACTGTCAATTTCGTTCTGGGGACTGTAAATTTCTAGTTGAAACTATCAGTATCGATCTAACACTGTCAATTTTGTCCAATGAAGGTCAATTTCGTCATTCAAAACTGTCTATTTCGTCCTACTATAGCGATATCCTTCTGAAACTGTCAATTTCGTCCTCGAATCTGCCAATATCTTCATAGAAACTGCGTCAAGGGATTTCGGAAACTGACGGTTTCTAAGCCGCTTCACCGGAAACAGTCGAGAACTAGAAACTGTCAATTTCGTCGTTCAAAACTGTCAATTTCGCCCTATAAACTGTCAAGTAAATGTTCAAATCTAACAATTTCGCCCTGGAAACTATCAATTTTGTTCTTCAAACCGTGAATTTCATCCTGGAAACGGTTAATTTCGTCTTTTAAACTGTCAATTTCGTCCCCGAAACAGTCACTTTCGTCGCCAAACCTATCAGTGTCGTCCTGAAACTGCCAATTTCGTCCTAAAGACTGTCAATTTTGTCCTGGAAACTATCAACTTGCATTTGTTCTGGAAACAGTCAATTCCTTTCTGAAACTGTCCATTTTGTTCAGGAAATTGTAAATTTCGTTGTCAAAACTATCAATGTCGTCCTAAAACTCCTAATTTCATCCTATAAACTGTCAATTTCGTCCTCGAATTTGCCAATTTCACCCTAGATACTGTCATTTTCAGTAAAAATGATAAATCACGAGTAAAAAAGTAAATTGTGTGCTCTCGCCCTTGTCCACGACACCTTATGGTAGTTGGACGTAAAGATCCGTTGGATTACAGTCAATTTCAACATTCAAAACTGTGATTGTCGTGCTTTGAACTGTCAATTTCGACTTACAATACTGTCAATTTTGCCTCAGGAACTGACAATTTTGACTTGGAATCTCAATTTCCTCCAACATAACAAATATCCCAAACCTTGATTACGAGGTTTTGCATCAGAGTACTAGAAACTATCATTATCGTCGTTCGAAACTGTCAATATCGTTCTGGAAACTGTAAATTTCGTCCTCGAAACACTGCCAATGCCGCCCTATAGACACTGTCATTTTCGGCGTTAAAAACTGTCAATATGACAGTTTTTGGAAAAGGGGCTTGAGAATAAACATGTCGGGGCTAATACGACCGACTAGGGGGGGCTAAGTCCCTATAGCCCCCTGTAACGTGGTTGATCAACAACCGTTGTTGTGGGGCTTGTTCAGGTTGTGTTAGGCAGAGAGATTTTTGTACGCAGTGTTTTTTTAGAAAAGAATTATTTATTAAAAGGAACTGAAGAGAACGGAAAAAGGGTTGCAGAGTACAGATGCTTGTTGAATGGGCACTCGGGTCCGCAGGTTGAATTCGAACGAGACACGTGCTGCGAACATGACACACACAAATATACCCTTAGCAACGAGGGGTGAAATAAAGAAAGATTACACTCACCAGTTATTTATGACCTTATGAAGCTCCGGTTGCTTAACCGTCCACAGACGTTGGTCCTGTGCGGGGCGATCAAAGAGCGGTGGGTCGATAGGGTGAGTGGTGAGTGGTGTGTGGTGAGTGGTGTGTGGTGTGTGGTGAGTGGTGTGTGGTGAGTGGTGTGTAGCCGACGCGCTCGACTCGCTTTGTAGAAGGGTGGATGACCGGAGTGTCTGAAGACGGCAGGCGCAGGGAGTGGGCTTGCTCATGATTCCGCAAATGCGTTTCAGGGTGTGTCGCCGAAAGTGGTGTGTGCGTGTCCGTTCGTCTAAACGGCGAGACGGGACGTGTCCGTATTCGTGTGTCACCGATACAACAGGAATTTCCGACGTTGGGTCCGACTTGAAAAAGTGGCAACGAGGTGAGTTCGTGCGTGAAGATGACGACTGCAGACGGCTGGAACTCGTTTGATACGACGAGTGGTGAGCGGCCTTTTCGCTCCAAGTAGCCTCGGACTTACACAAAGAAAATCACACAATTCGTGACTAACACCCCACGAGTCACTCCCTCCCCTTGAGCACTTTGAATCACTTTTGAATGCCTCTCTCCGGGAAAAACCCGAGCTTTTATACCTTGGGATTTTTCCCCCATCAGTGGATCTTTCTTCCTTCCATCCCCCGTTGCGAGGGTTACCTTTACTTAACAGCTTCATGTCTCATTCGTTTTATTAGTATTACCCATAGAGGAGGAATAACATGGAGGGAGTGTCTTCCAAAATCCCTGACCAAATCATAACTGAAGGGAAAAGTATCTTTTCAAGTGAAGCTACCCTTCCGGGTAACATGTCAAAGACGGAAACCTCTCATTTGACTCATGTCAAATGTGACTCATGTTTTTAATTTGAACCGTCTCGTAGTGACTTTATTTTCACGTTTTCTCACTTTATTTCTTTTTTCGTAAACCCGGAAAAACGAAAATCTGTTCGGTGTGCCGAAGTAACAGTGTGTGTATTCAACATTCTTTTTAAAAGTGAGTATATTATCGTGCATAAATGAATGGTCCGTTGGTTTTTAGAAAATACACACCGATGGCAAGATTGCTGAAGTACTTTACCACGAGTTTCTTGTTCTTTGTTACTCTTTCTGGTTTCTAGTTGACTTCATAAATAAACCAAACTTGACAGCCGGCCGGCGCGCGCCGGGAGAGCATATTACACGTTAACAGAACTAGAATTGTGGTTGTTTCATAGGCCTGCCCGCCGACAAAATCAGTAGATATGCAATAATATGAAGAAGTAGCAGGTAACGAATCGATAAACTATATTATTTCTGTTCTGTTTCTTCCCAAATAGATGACCTTCAACAGCAGTCAACATGGGGTACTGATCAACTGTCGGCTGTTATGATCGGCTTGCCTTTAATGTACACAAACCCTTGCGTGCGCGCTTGTGAAGAATTATTAACTTCATCGACGGTCTGTCTGTACTATCCCTGGTCACTGACAGATAATAGACGTTTTTGATTCTTAATCTTAACAACGCTACAACGTTGTATCATGGCTCAAATGATGAAACTTGTGCGTAAGGCCAGACCCAACGATCCGGCGCCGACTGCGAGTGTTGGTGAGGTGGGGTTGCTTCGCCCCATCATACCATTCGAATTTATTAAAATATAGTATATCCTCTAATTGATACAATTTTCTTCAGAATTAATAAATTAATTAGACTGATATTATCCGGACGACGATGGAAGGGCATAGCCCAACACGATTCGAGTTTCGAGAAAAAATGGCTCCCCGGCGGGATTTGAACCCGCAACCTCTGGATTACCAGTCCAGCACGCTGCCATTTGCGCCACGGAGACGCCTATGGGAGTCGTACTCCAAGGGATAAGCTAAGCCGAACCCCACCCAGGTCTTCAGATTTATTCAGTATATCCATCTAACAACATCTAGATAAGATAAAATTCGGCGTGTTTTACCGATCAGGAGAAGCGCCTAGAGTTTCGAGAAACAATGGACCTGGGTGGGGTTCGGCTTAGCTTATCCCTTGGAGTACGACTCCCATAGGCGTCTCCGTGGCGCAAATGGCAGCGTGCTGGACTGGTAATCCAGAGGTTGCGGGTTCAAATCCCGCCGGGGAGCCATTTTTTCTCGAAACTCGAATCGTGTTGGGCTATGCCCTTCCATCGTCGTCCGGATAATATCAGTCTAATTAATTTATTAATTAAAATACCGGCGACAGATTTATTCAATATATTCTTCAGAATATTTTTGGAGTCGTATAATTATGCCCAACACATCTCTCAGTTCATTTTCGGAGCGACCTCTCTCAGAAGCCAAAGTCAAAACTTGGAGCCGTACGTAAGGAAGTGTCAAGGGGCACGTGCCCCGACAGCAACCAGACAGCCGCAGCGCTTTGTTAAGTTATAGGGGGGGGGGGGGGCTTTTATCTCACTATGTCAATTAGCAGCCGAGAAACAGAGTGGTTCTCTAATGAGCGAACCCCCAGAAAATTCGATTTTTATGGATCCAAACCCACGAAATTGGTTTCTGTAAGTGACAGATCCGCTGAATTGCTGGAAGAGTCATGGCAGCGAAATTGGTTATTTTAATCAGCCGGCCCCGCAAAATTACTTTTAAGGTGGGTCAAAAGCACGAAATAATTCAGCATTCACTGCACGTGCAATGCTAGGGTGAAAAATTGAGTCCGAGCTGACTTCATATTGTGATACACAAACTCTTTTGTGTGAGCTACCCCAACGAAATCAGATTTTTAATTAGACAACCTGGGATATTTTTTCTCAGAAAGTCAACTCCGCGAAACTGAGAGGTGTGGGTCAATTCGCGGTCTTGAGGGGGACGAGCTTGCGAAATTCTGTATTAAAAGAGGAGGAGGGAAAGTTGCAGGCTCTGCAATGCAGAGAATGGAATGGAAAGATCTGTATCAAGTACCTGAAACCAGTTCTTGGACGTTGTGGCTTGTTGGTTGTCAAAATTTATGCCTCTCGAAATTTCGTGTGCAAACTATGAGTCCATGTCCCCCCCCCCTCCAATAGCAAGGCATACACGAACGGATTTTTTTGACAGGCCAGAACCGCAGGACGGGCCCGGCCTGCGGGTTTCTGCCTTGCACGTGAGTGGAGAATGACAAGCCAGAACCGCAGATTTAGACCGTGGGTTTTTCCAACAGGCCAAATCTGCGGGTTTTTAGCCTTTCGTTGCCCACTCACGTGCAGTCCTCGCCTTCGGGAAAACTTACCAACGGTTCAAATCCGTTCGTGTATGGTGAAACACACAGATTTTGAAAAACAAAATCCGCAGGTTGAACTGTTGAGCATGTGTCACAGATCAGAGGCATGACTCGGTGGTGTAATGTATTCAATACTCGCTTCGGAAACCAGCAGGCCTGGGTTCAAATCCAGCTATTGCCCATTTGTCATAAGGCTGCAGCGAGCTGCGACTCGGCTTCGTGTGTGCGTTCACGGCGATCGGGCGTATATGACAAACTTCACACCGACCGAAACGCCCGCGCGGTACGAGTGTGAAGTGCACAGTTAGATCAGGGTATAACCAAGGAATAAATCAAAAAATATTTGTCGATCCACAACGTTTAATTTGGTGCGCAACAACGGTTTCAGCATCATCAGTCGCTCAGTCGTTGTCGTCAGCTCCCAGCTTTTACCCAATTTTATGCGTATGCTTTTTATTAATTTTAGTTTTTCCGTTTCCGTAAACAAACAAGTACCCTCGGACACAAACCGAGCGTTAGTCGCCCACTGGCCCTCGACAGGCCAATCCTTCGGATTTCAAAACCCGCGGGTCTAGAGTTCCGAGATCCGTCGGTCTCAACTGCACGTGTATGTCGATAAACAGACCTGGCCTTCGGGTTTTGAAAACTGATGGTCAAAACTGAAGTTTTGTCTTCTTCACTAACACACAGACCAGGCCCGCGGGTTTCCCAAAAAAATCCGTTCGTGTATGGCCACCTAATTAGAATACTTAAAATAAAAATCATAAAATCGTTACATCTGTTGTAAGATGCATACTGGACTATCTTGAGAGGCCAAGATTGGCAAAATTTGGTTCTCTTGTTGGGTGGAGCACCAATAATCCATAAACTCGAGTACTTTAAAAACCCTAAAGAAGCGGAATTGAATTCGCACGCACATCAGTAATGTGTTGTGAACGATGTGTTGAACGATGGAGGCCATTCTATGAATAAATTGTGGAAATCAACGCAAAAGTGTTGTATTTGGGCAAACCCCACGATTAAAGTTGAAAAAACACGCTACAATATTGACAAATAAAAGACGCTTTCAGGTTAAAATTTAGTAGCCTTTAGTACCCTAAGTAACTATCCACGGCATAATATGGTATTTATTCCACTGTCTTGGCGTGGATTCAGGATTTGTTCAAGAGAGAGGGGCTTGAGAAATTCTACTAAAGATGACTTGGCAGCCATTTGCTGCCTAAAATTAGCTAAATTAGCTATTCCCACCATACAGAATCCTAGACTGACTATACTCGCGCCCCAAAATGGCAAAACTAAGTATTTGAGCCATAAAAATAGCCAAACTGACTTCACGCGCCCTGAAAATAGCTAAAACTGATTCCGCCTTGAAAAAAGCTAAACTGATTATACATAAGTGCGCTAAAAATATCCAAGCTGGTGATTCCCGCTCTAAAATTGTCCAAGCTGACTTTTTTTAAGCGTCATAAAACTGGATCAACTGGCAATTTGTGCACTGATAATGCCTGAACAGATGATTCCTGCTCTAAAAATGGCTAAACAACCACCCGCGCGCCAAAATTGGCCAAACTGACGGTTTTCGCGCCTTGACTTGACGTACTATTCACGCCCTATATAAATGGCCAAACTGACTCTACGCGCCCTAAAAATGGCCAGACTGGGCAATCAAGCCACAAAATCGGCAACACCATTCTATGTGCCCCAGACAAGGGCACATAGAGTCAGTTTAACAATAAACTGACGATTCGCGCCTTAAAAAGGCCTAAACAGATTATTCCTGACCTGAGAATGGCAAAAACGACAATTCCCGCGTCAAAAATAGCCAAACTGAGCCTTCACAATGTCTAAATTTAACATTCGTGCCCTAAAAAAAAAAATAATAATAAAAAAAATAAAACTGGCTATTCACTCCCTAAAAATGGCATATTCGTACTCAGATACGGATCTAGGATTTGCTCAAGCGAGGGGCTTGGGCTTGGGAGATTGTGTGCTTCGCTAGACTGACTAAAAATGGCTTGACAGGGCAGTAATTCACTACCTAACAACTGCTAAACTGACTATAATCGCGCCTGCAAATGGCAAAACTGACGATTCTTGCATTTAAAATGTATATTTGCGCCCTAAAAATTGGCATTTACCACTCTATAAAACCGCCAAAATGACTTCACACGCCCCAAAAATAGCCAAATTGGCGATTCTCGCTCTAAAATGGTCAATATGACTCTAGGCGGCCTGGAAATGCCTTAACAGATTATATTCCTGTCCTGAAAGCTGCAAAATAGACCATTAGCGCGCCAAGAATGGTCAAAATAACGATTCGTGCGTAATTGGCTAGAAGTGACTAATTGAACCCGCCTATACGCTGTTATGTTTGGGCAAAGTATAACTGACGATTCGCGCCCTGAAAATGGCAAAATCAACCAGTCGCACGCCAAAAATGCCCTAACTGACCATTATCGCCTTGGTTTGACGCCCTATATAAATGTCATGCTTCAAGACTACACGCCCTAAAATTGGCCAAACTGACTATGCAAGCCATGAAATCGGCAAAACTGACTCTATGCGCCCTAAAAATAGCTTAACTGACGATTCGCGCCTTGAAAATGCCTAAACCCAGACGATTCCTGTCCTTAAATTGGCCAAACTGACCATTAGCGCTTTGAAAAATAGAAATTTCTCGCTCTAAAAACAGCAAAACTGACCATTTCGACTAGTAAAACTGATGATTCGAGCACTTAAAATATCGCACTGACTCTTCATGCCTTAGAAATGACCATTCTGACATTTTGCGCCGTAAAAATGGCCAAACTGGCTATTCACGTCCTAAAATTAGTAATACCAACTCTACATATAGCGGCCCGCGAGATTCGTGCTTTGAAAGGTCCGAAACGGATGATTCATGTCCTGAAAATGCAAAATCGACCATTATCCAGCATAAAAAATGGCCAAACTGAACCTCATGCCCTGAAAATGTCTAAACTGACGATTCGTTCCCTAAAAATAGCAAAACTGACTATTTAAGTCTTAAAAATGGCATACTCGTACCAGAAATTCACGGTCCAAAGATTAGCTAATCAGATCTTTTGCGCCCTACAGAGGCTACTGCGCGTCTTCAAAGTGGCTATCGGCACCAGCAAAAAAAACTGATCTTCCGCGGCTTGAAAACGGTGAAACTGCGGACAATTCGTGCCTTAGAAATACCGGAACCGATCATTCGCGCCTTGTATAGATGGCTTAAATGACGATTTGTGCCATGCTGCACCGAAAAAATTGCCAAACTGGCTATTCGCGCCCTTAAAAGATGAATTGACTATTGGCGCAGAGTTGACTATAAAGGACCGTGCCCTTTATGTAATTTGAAAACCCCCCCCAAGAAAAATTCCTGGGCACGCCACTGCCTTTCCGACTTGATGAAGGACCGTCACCAGATGCTCCCCCTGATGCCCTTCTTCTTGCGTGTGGCGGAAAAAATTCGAGTGTTTGTCCTTGCCGCCATGTTCCGCAACTCGAACCTTTAGGCTACGTCGACGATGTATTGTGCCTCTTTCAGGGAGACAATATTGAGCTCGCGGGACTTCTAAGTTACCTGAACGGGTGTCACGAGAAAATTAATTTCACGATGGAGGTGGAGGTTGATGCCAGAATAAACTTTTTAGATCTGGCGGTAAGTAGAGAGGGTGGAAGGCACTCCTGCTTCACAGCTCCTCTAACCATCACCCCCGGCAGAAAATGAGTGCGTTTCACAATTTTGTCCACCGCTTAACTTCTGTTAAATTGGAACAAGATGCTTTCGATAGAGAGCTAGATTATGTGAAGCACTGCGCCGAGGTGAACGGGTTTTCGGCGTCCATCGTTGACCGGATTATGGAGAAGAAGAAGATGAAGAGCATCATTTCCTTGGCGTACCCCTCCGACCCAAGGGATTCTGAAATAAAGACGAAAAAGTGGCACAGCATCCCTTATTACGGAGGAATTTCGGAGAGAGTTGGACGGCTTCTGGAAAGGAATGGGTTTAACGTCGCCTTTTCTTCAAAGGACACGTTAAGGACAATGGTCTCAAAGGGGAAAGATCCAGTGCCGGACATGGACAAATCAGGTGTTTACCGTATTACCTGCGGTGACTGTGGTAAACACTACACCGGACAGAGCGGCAGGAGCCTAAAGGTTCGAGTTGCGGAACATGGCGGCAAGGACAAACACTCGAATTTTTTCCGCCACACGCAAGAAGAAGGGCATCAGGGGGAGCATCTGGTGACGGTCCTTCATCAAGTCGGAAAGGGGTCGGTGATGAATTTTCTCGAAGGCGTAGAGATTAAAAACGCGTTGAGCGATAGGTCTCTGAATGCAAGAGAGGAACTCCCCGTTCCCTCCCCATTAGTTAATATCCTTGCATCCTTTCCTCAAAACGTTGCCAGTCCTAAAAAGACAACGGACACGATTGTGTTTACGTAAGTTCCTATGTTCTAGTCAATATACTCTTTTAGATTATTTATTGCCGTTTTATTGTTAATTGCTCATTTATTTCATTTTGCTATCCCCCCTTACCAGTTTATTATTACTCTTTAGTTTAAGATTGAAAGACTGTACAGGTGATAGGAGTGCTGTTTTTATGTTAACTTTTAGATCACTGAAGATGCTCTAGTAAAGAGTGAAACCGGTTTGATGTACCTGCATAATACAAATTGTGGTGAAGACGACATCTGTTGCGATTTATTTACAAAGACTTATTATTGAGAAATAATAGGCCAAAAGCGAATAGGATGCTGAATAGCCGCAAAATTAGCACAAAACGCTATTTCACTGCTGAAATTGGGAAAAATCGCTTATTTGCAATTTACAGATATAAAGTTATGGAAAAACGCTTACAAAATGAAGAAAATCACTAATTCGCGGCAAAAATTGAAAAAATCACCAATTAGTGCAGCTGAAATTATGAAAAACGTTAATTTTAAGTTCAAATTGAAAAAAAAGTGCTAATTCTCAGTTAAAAATGGAAAAAAATTGCTAATTTGCTAATTTTTAAATTATAAATTTCACCGCACTTAATTCGAGAATTATAGACCAAGAGCCAGCGAAGTAAAAAGTGCAACCATTTGCATACTTTTCTTACCCAGCGCATAAAATCGAGAATAATTCCCCAATAATGGGAAAAATTGTCTGCCTCCATTTGGACGTGACGAAACCGGTGGCAGACGGCATCAAAGATTCACTTCTGGGGAGAAGTAACACAAATTCCGATCATACGGCAAAGACGTTCTATTCACGTGATTACGCATTGAAAAATACGGGGACATGCATATTACATTTAATGCTATCACGTTCTATGGAGTCGAGCCAATGGCAAAGTCGTGAAAGCTTAAAACCCTCTAATTTGAAGTATCGGTTTTCGGTGCCAGGGTACTGTTTTCTGGGGGCAAATAGGATGAGAAATCTGAAAAAAATATTTTAAAAAATCTATGAAGAACAGTTCTTATGCTATCGTAGAAAAGCAGTGTCACTTCAGGTAAGAACACACCCCAAAAAATGTTTTAGGCTGCAGTGTGTGTGAAATTATGGTTACTTTCACCACGAAATATGAAAATTCATAATACGCACCGTAAATCAGAGTACAGCCGATGGGATCTTTCAAAATGCATCGAATAAAAAAAAAAGGATTCGATACTAGAATTTTTCGTCCCTCTTCTTCAAATTGGCCCCGTATACCCTGATACCGACAAGCAGTACTTCAAATCAAAGGGGTTTTCGACTTTTCCGACTTTTCCTTTGCCACGCAGCCGCAGGACCCGTGAGCATGAAACGTAATATTCATTTCCCAATATTTTCCAATGCGTTATCACGAGAATAAAACGTCTTTGCCGTCTGGCCGGAATTTTTGTTACTTCTCCCCACAAGTGAATCTTTGATGCCGTCTGCCACCGGTTTCGTCACGTCCAAATGGAGGCAGACAATTTTTCCCACTATTGGGGAATTATTCTCGATTTTATGCGCTGGGTAACAAAAGTATGCAAATGGTTGCACTTTTCACGTCACTGGCTCTTGGTCTATAATTCTCGAATTAAGTGCCGTGAAATTTATAATTTAAAAATGATGATTTTTTGGCAGAAATGGATGGATAGAATTTGTTGGTTTGAAAAAGAAAAAAAAAATCAGAAAAATGGCAATTTCATGCATGGCTATAGTTCAATGTTAAAAAATACGCTAATTCACGGCTAGAACTGAAAAGAAGCAATAATCTATACCTATAAAAGTTATATAAAATTGCTAATGCTGTGGTAAAATGTGAAAAACCGCTAATCTGCGGCTGAAATTGAGAAGAACGATTCACTCGGCCAAAATTGAGAAAAGCGCTAATTTGCGAGTAGAGTCCAAAAATCGCCCTTAACTGAGAAATTGAGGCTATGATGAGGCCAGCAAGATGGCCAGATTCAAGAGTGTGCTGGCTGGGTGGAATGATGACTAAAATGTGAAATTACTCCCCTCCCCTCACCATCACGAGATTTCAATCTGACAAATTCCTACCTACGCACTGATTTAGACTCAAACTATAGAGTCTTGATTCTGGAAACTGAGTGTTTAGCTTAATACCGGGCACGCCCCGACTCGTGAATTGACAATTATTCAGGCATTCAAACTGAGTAATTAGCCTACCTAAAATAAATATCTTGAAAAGTCACAATTTGTCGACGAAACCTCCACAGAAACGGTGACACTTAGTCGAGAGATTGATAATATCGCGCTAGACGCTGACTATTAATGCAGAAAACTGGAATTTAACCCCCAAGAACCAGACTCTTTCATTTCTCGACGCCCAGAAAATGGTCCAACTCACCATCTTGGACAATTTTGTGGCACAAAATGACCACTCATCCTGGGAAATGTTGATTTGTTATGTCAGGATGGTCATATCGCCCGGTTAAATACTCTAAAGCTTGAGTACTGATGATAATTCCATCAAGTCGATCCCGAGGCCTGAACGAGCGTCAGTTTTGCCGTCCACACGCTCAAACTTTCCGTAGGGAAAGACTGGATTCGAGCTTTCCGTAGGGAAAGACTGGCCGTGTAGCCGGGCCTTTAGACTGGAGTATCAAACCGGAATTGTAATGCGGACCCCAAAAGCTCCAATAGAGCAATGTGGGCTCGGGAGACGTCGGGAATTCGTCCCGTGCTTTCATGTATACTGAATCCGCTTATGGTCTGAGTTGGTAGTCCATAAATGGTCTACAGCAGTCAAACACGAAAAGCAATCAAATTTCCTACAGTAAACCAATCAGTTTTCTATAAAATTGGTTCTCATACCCACCGGCTTAGTTGAAAACAGAACGTCGTCGAATATGCCCTGACTACACTGGCATTAGAGGCGGGATGAGATGACAAAATAATGAATTATTAGGCAGGAAGAGTGGGAGCATCCAACAATTTGATGAGAAAACGTCTGGGTATTGAGATTCATACCTTTATGAATAGACCGGAATAGACCGTGAAAAATGACAATGTTGGAGGTTCGCGGTCGTATCGTAATCTCACGTTCGTTAAATATTTGTTCAATGCAAATAAAAAATACAGGAAGACGATTACTATTACTATGTCACGAACCACGTAGGCGCATTAAAAACGAAGTACCAAGGGACTTTACGAGCACAGTGTGTTAGAATTACCGTCAAAAATATTTCTATAATTTGATATTCAAATTTCTTCCCAGACAAAAACGAAACATAAGTTATATTTCAATAAAACAGAAAATAAGAAAACTTATCAATTTTGTTAGCTACGTTTGTTTACATTGTGCAGGAAACTAGGGAAGTTCTGTGGCTGTTACCCTAAAAGCAACCTCTTTTGACAGCTGTAATCTTGGGGTCGTCCCCTTGAACCCCTCTTTCCTTCAAGGCTCCCTCCATGATATTACTCCTCTATGGTATTACCTTTTCAATTTCTGCCTCTGAAGCCCAAACAAAACAAAACAAAAAAAAAAGAAAGGAGCTGGGCCACCACGCTACACCCCCCTTAAATCCGCCAATGAAATTTGTGTCTGTAGTACTCAAATTACCCAGGAAAATTAACCCAGAAACAAGAGAATTTCATGAAGAGGCGGTAAATTGTGTCGAAGGATTTGGAATTTTGGCCTCAAGAATTGTATTTTTGCACATGTAAGCATAATTGATTCGCAAAATAGTATTTTCTAGGTAGGGGGGAGGGGTAAATCTGAACTCCTCAGATTCTTGCTCCCCCAATGCCGGCTAACTTCCACTGCCACTGGCTCTTTTTCTTAATTTTACACTGTAAATTAGACATTTTTAATAACTTTTGGCGCAATTTAGAGATTTTTTCACATTTAGCTACGAATTAACGCCTTTTTTTCTTTTTAGCCAAAAACTTGCTTCTAAGAAGACGAGGTTTTATCAATTACAACCTAATTAGCGTTATTTCCCAATGTTGGACGCGAAATTGCGTTTTTCCTTACCTTAGCTGATAATTCACGATTTTTCTCAATATCAGCCACGAATTATAGCGCTTTTGGCTCAATTTCAGCCACCAATCAACGTTTTTCGTATATTAACAGCTAAATAGCCATTTATCCTTATTTCAGCAGTCAATTGGAGTTTTTCTATGCCTTTTCTACTATTTTTTCCGTGAATTAGCGTGCTTTTTAAATTTTAACTCTCCCCCCCCCCCTATTTATAGTCCTCTTCAAATTAGCATTCGTCTGACATGTTCATAACCATTTTTGGCAAAATTTCGTGCTCCATGCCCCGGCCTCTTCATCCGACTTATCCGAGGCACACTGTGCCAATAGGGTGAAGGGATTTGGAGATCGGAAATGCTATACACATAATAGTTAAAGTGGGGATAAAGTTCAGAAATAGGGAGAGGGAATGTTATAACTCAGAAATGACTGTATAAAACAGTCCAAGCTCCATATAGGAGGAGAAAGAAAAGAGCTCATAGTTTGTGTTACAGGCCTTCTCCCAGTTGATCTGAATCAAATCCTGCCGATTGTTTATTTCTTTTGCTTTGTGCTTCAGTTGACTGCTCGAATGGAGGAAAATTTATATTCTCATCTTCAATTTCTTGAATTTATTCAAACAAAAAATCCAGTTTGAAGTTGCGAAAGATATATTTTAGGACTATTTAGAAGAATAGACCGGCGAATCCACGAAAAAAGGTACTAAAATAAAGATAAAAAAAGGGTTGAAAATGAAGGAGAGCATTGTTAACTGAAAAGGCAAACAGCCCCGGACTTTTTAATATATTCCAGAGATGGTAAGATCTCCCATCTAGGAACATATATAGCCTTGTCCCCGGCTAAATCCTTTTCTCGGTCCTGGGATTTTCAGTGGACAATTACCCTGGCCCAACCACAAAAATATTTACGGCCGAGTCTAGTTATGTTAATCCCTCTTCGAGAAATAGAGAGAGACAGACGGATAGTGAGTAAGCGAGACAGGAAACACCAAAAAAAGCCCAGGTTTATTAGAAATGACGATGAAGGGGTGATGGGGGTGATCGAGGGGAATTCGGATGATTATGAAGAAGAAGAGGGTGGAGGAGGAAGCGTAAACTCTTCGCGGCGGTGGATACACTCACTTCTAATTGGGCAATATCCGCGGAGGAATCGAGATTCCTTACGACAAAGATGGCCGGTCCACCTTACGACATTTGAGAACAAGCGTTGTATAAAACAAGACCGGTTGTCAACTATCCCAACTCCTCCCCCTTTTTTATAAAAAGGGAAAAAACAAAACAAAAATTCCTCTAACTATACTCCTCCTCTTGCGCAACTTATTTTGAGAAGAAAAAAAACAAAAACAAGAACTAGTTCGGGAGAGCTTTAACCTCTTCGATAATTTCAAAACAGTTTATTCATGAGCCTGTTAAGCATTCTTTTTTTCGGCTAAGTAATGGGATAAATGACTGGTTCGGTTCGGACTAGAGAACTTTTTTAAGAGGGCATCTCTCTCATTTAAAATAGACGGAATTCTTCGTGGAACGGACTGTGCACCTTGATGTCGTTTCTTCCCTCAACTTTTAAAAATGGGAATTTGGCATAGCTCAAACCACCTGCCCTCGCATGAATGTAACTCATTTTGGACGAAACTTCCTAGCGGCAACCCCCCGAATCCCGAAATTTCAACAAAAATCGGACAATAGAAATGAAAGCATCCATACTCATTTGGGTGGCTCTGCAAGCTCGTTGGGGAAACCATATGAAAGTGATAGTTTTATGTGGCTGATACTAGGATGGTGGAGGGGGCAGTGGCGCCGAAACGATTTCAATGGGGTGTAGCAGAATTCTGGAAAAAGGACCCACCCACCTCTCGGGATGGTCATATGGGTGGGAAATGGCCAAATAAACAATTCCGCAACCAATGAAAATGGATAAACTGACAATATACTATATACCCTAAAATAACCAAACCCCCCAAAAGGACAAACGGTAGTCGATCGCGCCTCTTTGCAAAGCGTCAGGGACGATTCACCGCTTGAAAGTGGCTAAACTGACTGATCTACGCCCAAAAAAGTGGCCACACGTGGACTATTTGCGCTTCGCTCTACTAAAAATAGGTAAAAACAGCTAAATTGGCTATTTGCACCCCTTAATAGTGCAAACTGACGATTTGCTAGTTTAAAATAGCTAGATAAACTGACAAATTAGTGCTCTGTAAAATAGCCAAACTGGCAATTGACGCTCGAATAATGACCATTCATGCCCTGAAATGGCAAGACACGATCAGCGGTTTTAAAATGGCAAAACTGTCCATTTTTTGTGCCAAAAAATAGTGGATCTGGCGATTCGTGCCTTTATAAATAGCTAAACTAACCGTTCGCAACCTAAAATTGACATTAAATGACGATTCGTTCTCTGGAAAAAGTCAAACGGACAATTCACGAATTCACGCTCTAAAAATGACTCAAATGACCGGAAATGCTTAAAATGATGACTCGCACCTTGAAAATGGCTAAACTGACAATTCATGAACTAGACGTGGCAATTTGCACCTCAAAATAGCATAACTGACGATTCGCGCTTCTAAATTAACCAAAGTGACAACTCACGACCTGAAAATAACAAACTGACCGTACGGGCCTTATAGGAATAGCTTGGCGGACTATCAGAGCCGAAATAAAATGCAAAACTGACTATTTTCTTACAAAAAATGCCTTCTTAAAAATAGCTAAACTGACGATTCGCTACACAAAAATGTTTGAACCGAAGATTTGCACTCTAAAACGTGCCAAAACCGTACGTTTGAGCTATAAATTGCCAAATAGCCCATTGAAAATGGTTACGCTGACTATTCGTGTCCTAAAATAACCAAACGCCTCAAAAACTTCAATCTTCAATGTTTCGCTATAAAATGGTCAAATCCGCGGCTCTTTGGAAAGCATCAGGGACGCTTGAAAGTGATGAAGTGAATGGTGCTGCTGACCGTACTGATAATTCACACCCCACCCCCCCCCTCACAACTCAAATGCTTAACTGATAGATTCGCGCCTTAAAAAACGACCATTGTGCATTGTAGCGTTATAAAAATGACCAAATTGGCCTTTCGTACCCTAACGTTAACAAATATCGCGTTTCGAGTCATTTATGTATATGTTACCGGCAAAGTGGGAAATCCAGGCATTGTGGGAAAAGAAGGTGAAGGAAGAAATATGTCCCACTTTGCCTAGGCATTGTGCACATTACCTAACGCTGAGCAGGCATTGTGCATAATGCCTATAACAGCACTGCCGGCAATGTGAGAATCAGCTTATTTCTTGGGAGTCATAATGCAGAAATGGAGCCATTTATGTACGAAGCTTAGGCGAGGATTGACTGGGAAGGGACCGAGGAAACACGCCTCAATCTTGATTTTAGCCGGGAATCATGGGCGGAGCCAGCGGGGGGCAGGGGTGGGCAGTTGCCCTCCCCTAGAATCAAAAGCGCAGATTTCATGGGGCAGCTGCCCACCCCCCAAAAATCCCTGATCTGGCTTTCTTGTATTCGTCTCCATAAAACCAATTTTGCGGATTTTTCTCACTCAAAAAAAAAAAAACAACACATTTTCGCTTATCGGTTTCACCAAAAATCAAAAATTCGCCGATGTTTGTTGCTGACAGGGGGCTTAGGGTCGGCTTAGCTTGGAAACCGATTTTTCACACTAAAATCCCATTTTCACAGGTTCAACGCGCAATTTTCGTGTGTTTTTCGCTAGCTCAAATCGTGTTTACCCGTGTTTAGCCGTGAAAAGGTCTCAAGAAAACAGTGAAATAACGCATTTTTGATTTACTATTTCAATTACGGCTAGTACTGGGCATCGCCTAACTGCAAATTGGTGCGTTCTGTCAATTTCAGCCGCAAAAAAAACAAAAAAAACTGTTTTCCTCAATTTAACATGTGGATGAACGCTATTTCTCAATTTTAGCCACGAGAATTCCACCAATAAACAACAAACGGTGACAATTTCGCCAATTCGTTTTCCCTGAATTCTTGCCGCAAATTAGTGCTTTTTCCTAATGCTGCCGTGAGCAATTCTTTCTCCCGTCAAATTTTAGCAGTGAAAAGGTTCTCATAACCCGCATGAGAGCGAATTTCATTAATTTTGACCCGGACGTGGCGTTGCGAAACTTTGAAATGGGTATTTTCATCAATTTCACGGGCGAACGTACAATTTTCCGTAATTTTAGGCGTGAATAAGCACTTTTTTCAAAAATGTATGCGCTAAGTCACGCTCTTTCTCAATTTCACCCGCAAACTTGCCATATATAAAACGGTCAATTAGCTCTTGCTCGCAATGTTTACTGATGTTTGAGAAACCACGAACTAGCGCCTTCTCTCAATTTTACCTGCGTGAAATGAGCTACATTTCTCAATTTTAGCCGTGAATCGGCGCTTTTCCTCAATTCCAGCCGCAAATGAGTGATTTTTCTCAATTCTACATTGAACGAGCAATTTATTTTGTCAATTTTAGCAGTGAAAAGAGTTCTATAAACCGTGAATTAGCGCATTTTCTTAATTCCGCCCCGGACTTTGCATCGCGAAACCGCAAATTGGCGTGTTTTCTCAATTTCATCCGGGAATAACGAGATTTACTTCTGAATTTTAAAACGTGAACCTGCGCTATTTGTCAATTTTAGCCGTGAATGAGTGTTTTTCCTCAGTCTTAGCCGCAAAATGTCCTTTTTTAGATTTCATCCGCGAAACGAGAACTTTTTCTCATGAAGTGCGCAACCCCCCCCCCCCCCACTGTGGATCCGTGCCTAGCTGGCTGCCCACCCCTTGATCACGGGCTGGCTACCCCCTGCCGGGAATTATCGGTTTTTCACAGTTTCAGCCACGTATATTTGCAGGTTTTCCCAAAAAGATCCGTTAATTAACGTTTTTGTCGATTTTAACCGCGAATTATTTCCTTGTTTCAGTCAATTTTAACCCCGGGGAACCAGCAGCTTTTCTCATATTTATCCATGAATTTTGTTTCCTTCATTTCAGCCGCGAATGAGTGTTTTTTGTCAACTTTAGCCGCGAATTCACGCTTTTTCTCCATTTTAGCCGTGAATTACCGGCTTTTCACAAATGTATCCACGAATCATCATCATATTATCTGAATATCAGCCGCGAATTGTCGTTTTTCCACTGTTTCAGCCTTGAATATTAGCGCTTTTTTCCAACTTTTTGTCACGCTCTTGCTCCAAGACTAGCACACTTGCGTGTCTACTCAAGCAAAGTTGCCATCAGATACCCCTGTGCCGCACTGGTTGCAATGAGAATTTTTGTGTGTATTTTTCCTAAGTTTGGAGGCAAATGAACCCATTTCTCAATATTAGCCGCAAATAGTAAAATTGTAGTCATGTGAAGTTGCCTCAAGAAACCACGAATTATATTTCGCAGTGATTAATAGCTGATTTGTCTCAATTTTAGACGTGAATTTGCGTTTTTCCACGTTTTAGCGGTTCTTAACTTGAGCTGTGAGTTAACGTTTCGCAGTTTTTCTCAATTCTAGCCCTTCTAGTTTTTTTTTTTTTTTATTATTGGCATTTTTCTCACCCTACCTGCGAACCAGGACAGAGTAGCTGTGGTAGCTGAAAG
Organism: Corythucha ciliata; assembly: GCA_038030265.1. Classification (NCBI taxonomy): domain Eukaryota; kingdom Metazoa; phylum Arthropoda; class Insecta; order Hemiptera; family Tingidae; genus Corythucha; species Corythucha ciliata. The sequence goes on from CM075938.1 coordinate 4,570,455, forward strand.
TCTGAAGTCGGAACGGAGACTTGAGCGCACTTTCTTTGCATCCTGGGCGCCTTTCAAGCCTGCCGGTGGAATCCATTTTTTAGTGTGCATTGTATATTCCGCCGGGCGCTTGAATTAATTGCCGGTATGACTCACTTTTTTGCCATGAATTTTTCCTTTCTTGACGGGCGGAAAAATCGTCAAAAAAAAACAAAACAAAACAAAACAAAACAAAAATTGAAATGACCGCCGCTGGAAGGTCTAGAAAGCAACTAGGCCCTCCCCTTCATCCGCCTCTGCCGACATAGATAAATAAATAGATGGTAACAAATTCTCCGAGCCCCCCGCCCTGCGACCGTGGGGGCTATTGCTACGCCCCTGCGTACGTGCAAAGCAGTGACATTAAATTCAGTACCGAAGTTCTAAAGGAAAAAATAAAAACTTCAAGCACCACACTATTAAATTTCCCACTTTGCCTGAGTGTTGTTAGGCATTATCCACAATGCCTGATAACAGCCAGGCAATGTGAGAAATAATGATTTCCCACATTGCCTAACAGGCTCAGGCATTGTGAACAATGTCTAGGCATTTTCCACAATGCCTGATTTCCCACTTTGCCGGTAACATATACATGTCCAAAATTACAATTTTCAGTCCCAAAAATCAGAATTTTTCACTAAATTTACAGTGTCTTTATGAAATTCCCTTGTTTTTAGGCTATAATTTTCCTGGGGTCGTCCAAAGGCGCAGTGTCTTAGATAACGCCGAGACGAGCCGAGTCAACAATGTCGGTCACAGCGCATTCAGCCAGTAAACTGTGGGGGGGGGGGAGCAAGAGTATGCCTTGAACAGTGGCCTACTCCTATCGTAGTCGGGGGTGGAAATCTCTATAGAAGGTCCCTAAACATACAAAGAATATACTTTCTACGAAGAGTTAAATTATACGTATTTTTCTCAATTTTATAGTCACGGAGTTGCCTCAGGAAATCGCCAGTTGGTGTTTTCTTCCTCAATCTTAGGTGAAAATGAGCCCTTTTTTCAGTTTTGACCGTAAATTGGCTCCTTTTCTCAATTTCATCCCCGGATTAACGCCTTTTCACATTTGTAGACGCGAATTATCGATTTACTTCACTTGAGCATTGAATTAGCACTTTTTATAAACTTTTAGCCACGAAATGGCGCTTTCTCTCAGTTCAAGCTACGAAGTTTCCCCATGAGTCCGCGAATTAACGCTTATTATTAAATTAAACATCGAATTGGCGCATTTTCTCAATTTTATCAGCGAATTACTGTTTTTATCAACTATCTCAACTAATATTTTACTCTAATTTTTCCCCACGCAGTAGTGTTTTACCCGTAAAGTTGCCTCAAGAAGCTGCCAATTGAAGTTTTCTCAACTTCACCTGTCAATTAGCACTTTTTCTAAACTTTTACATCTGCAAATCGCAGCGCTTCATCTCAATTTAAGCTGGAAATTTATGTTTTTCTCAACTTTACCTACCGAAGAGCACTTTTTCTCACTTTCAGGCGTGAATTAGCGTTTGTTCTCAATTTCATCCACTAATCAGCGCTTTTTTGCAATTTTATTTGTGTATGAGCGCTTATTCTCAAATTTTAGCCACGAATTAGCGCTTTTTTCTCATTTTCAACCGCAAATTATAGAGCTTTATCTCAATTTTGGCCGCGAATAACCGTCTTTCTCAATTTTGCCCCCAACAAAGAACGCTTTTTCTCAATTTCAGACACGAAGTATAGCGGCTTTTCTCAATTTTAAAAGTGAGTTAGACAGTGATATTTACTTGAATATGCCTCCGTAGGAAAGGTCGTGAAAAAAAAAATCGAGCCCCTGCTGACTACTACATATTATTGCTACTTTCACACCTTAACAACCTAAAACACTCCATTATTTCATCTATAAGGTTTTCGAGGGCCAGAAGGCGCTCTGTCCTCCTCGCCCCTTTATCGGTGCATTAGAGGCCCCAAAATGCTTTTTCACTACTTTTTTAAACCCAAATTTCGATTTGGCACTTTAAAAAATCATTTTCGCGCGGTTATAGCCTTACCAAAACCGAAATTTTACCGATTTGGTTATCGCAGAACCCAATTTCACCGACTTCGCTCACCCAAAAAGCCCACCTAGGAGACGAAACAGTTGATTCCCGAGTCACCTTCCTCTTCTTCGTGGTCTTGTTCACACCGATGGCTAGAACTTGCGTTTTCACTAGCTTCAAACCCACATTTGGGGGATTTGGCGCTTTATAAAGTCCAATTTTGTGGGTTTGAAGCTTTCAACGCTCAAATTTTGCGTATGTTGATCTAACAATACTAATTTTTGCTAGTTTCGCTTACCCAAAAAGCCAATTTTACAGGACTGCGTCAGTAAGCCAATTTCGAGGGTACGGTCTTTTGAAGTTTTGTGGACTGTGGCATTCAAAAAACTCAATTTCGCAGTTTTTTAACATGCACAAAAATTAAATTTCGCATGTTTGACTCCCTGAAAGGCGAAATTTGGCGGGGTTGGTCCGAAAAAACAATTTCATAGGTTTTGCCCACTCAAAAAGTCAATTTTCACGGGGTTAAAACAGGCCATTTCACCTTTTTGAGGACTTCATGAAGCAATTCCATGGGTTTGGCTCATTCGAAGTTCCAGTTTCACGGATTCGGTAACCCAATTTCTCTCGTTTTGAAGGGCAATGTCAGTCATTGTGCCACGGGTCTGGCAAATTTCACACGGTTGGCCCGTTAAAAACCTATTTCGCAGAAAAACAATTTCGTGGGTTTGGCCCACACAAAGAGTCCAATTTTAAGGTTCGAGCTTCTTCATAAATGAAATTTCACCGAGCTGGTTATTCTTTTACAAAAACTAATCTCGCGGGTCTGACTCCACGAAAGAACAATATTTCGTGGCGTTGGTCCATTAAAAACCCAATTTCACGTGTCTGGCTCACTCGAAAAAGCGCAATTTGGAGGGTTTCGTTGCATCAAAAACAAAATTTCACACTATTGACCCATTCGCAATAACTCCCCCCCCCCCGTCCTGAACTCTGTCGTCGCTCTAGCTCGAGCCTCACCCTGTGCGAAGGAAGTCTGCCAGAAAAAAGAGGAAGTTGTGGATCGATCATTTTTTGAGAAGTGTGACTTTAAAGTGAATAACCCATTCTTTTTTGTGATTCAGGGGGAGCACGGGTCAATTTCGTCCCGTGAAGGTCAATTACGCCATTCAAAACTTTCAATTTCGTCTTCAAAACTATCGATATCTTTATAAAATTGCCAATTTCGTCCTACAAACTGTCCTACGAACCTGCCAATTCCACCCTTGAAACTGTCAACGAATTTCGGAAACTGAAGGTTTCCAAGCCCCTTCACCACAAACAGTCGTGTACTAGAAACTGTCAATATCGTCGTTCAAAACTGTCAATTTCGCTCTTTAGACTGTCAAATAAATGTTCAAATCTGTCAATTTCGTCCTGGAAACTATCGATCTAACTGTCAATTTCGTCCTAGTATTATCAATTTCACCCTCTAAACAGTCGTTTTCGTCGCCAAACCTATCAATGTCGTCCTGAAACTGCGAATTTCGTCCTTGAAACTGTCAATTTCGTTCTAGAATCATTCAAAACTGTCAATTTCGTCGTTCAAAACTAGTAACTTCGAACTGGAAACTGTGATTTTCGTACTTTAAACAACAATGTCAATTTTGCTCGTGGAACTGACAATTTTGACTTGCAAGCTCAATTTCCTCCTCACATATAACAAGAGGTCCCAGACGTTGATTTCAGCGTCGAAAAATACAATGTTGCGGGTGTGCCTCCTTTCATAAAATAAAAAATACAAATAAATAAAAAGCAAGGTCGGCTGATTTACCGCTAGTTTTGCGGGGTTGGACTTGGACTCCTGATAAAACAAATTTTCGTAAATTTGAAAAAACAATTTCGAGGGTGTAGCTCACTTTTTTTTTTTTTTTTTTTTTTTTTTTTTTTTTTAAATTCCAAACAACTTTACTGTAAATTGATTACATTATAGTTTTGCTTAATTGTAACAATGGAGATTATGCTCCTCACGTAACGTGTTGCAGGCTACTGTCCATTGACAGCCCCCGCTAGTAACTTATTCCGAAATCAAGAGATTTATATGAAGTGTTAAATAAATGCATGAATAGATAAATACATAAATAGATAAATAAATAAATAATCAAATAAATAAGAAATATGAGGAACTAAGAAATTCAACAAATGATTATAAACTATGAATATGGTTCAAATTAATGAGGGCAGTCAGAGCATATCTGGTGGTCTCTTGCGTTTAAGACGCCGCTCCGGTCTTGGTGGGGGAGGGTTATTCGCAATGTTGGAAATGAACTCATTTTGGTGATTTAACATGGCCGAGTGCAGTCTACGGTACGTGGTCCTTAATACGTCATTGACTTCAGGGATTTGTAAATCATTATGTAGAAGAGAGTTCCTGACGTACCATGGAGCGCTAGAAATCACTCGTAGGACCCGATTTTGGAAAGTTTGTATTCGTTTCACCTGCGAGTTAGATGCTGAGCCCCATAATTGGCAACCATACAACCACACAGGTCTTAGAACCACCATGTAAATTAACCGCTTGATGTTCAAAGGTAGTGGGGACTTGCTGTGGAGAAGGAAATACAGTTGCCTGAAGCGGTGCCTTAGCCGGTGGAGTAATTCAGTGATGTGTACATCCCATGTTAGTTTTTTATCAAGTTGAAGACCGAGGTATCGAACAACCTGTTTGTGCGGTATTGTTTCTCCGCTCAGTTGAATAGACGGAGTTGTCGTTTTTAGTTTATACGTGAATTGCATCAGAGTAGATTTTTGAGGATTTAACTTTGTTCTCCAGCGACAGCACCAAATCCCTAACTCGTCTACGTAACTCTGCAGTTCTGTAAGCGAAATTTGGTCAGGTCCAGGGGAAAGAATAGCCTGATCATCGGCAAACTGCGCAATAGTGAGTGTGGAGGAACTAGGTAGATCATGTACATAAAATGTGTACAGTATGGGCCCTAGGACACTCCCTTGAGGCACTCCTGCTCTTATATCACACACTGGGGAAACTGAGTTTTTAACTTTAACCGAGAATGTTCTGTTGTGCAAATAGGAATATATTAATCTATAAAGTGAATCCGATACCACTGATTTTAGTTTGATTAGGAGACCTGGTATCCAAACGCGGTCGAACGCCTTCTCTGTGTCCAAAAAAACTGCATGGCATAATTCCTTCCTTTCGTACGTTTCCAGGATAGTGTCCACGACTCTGTGGAGTTGCTGTACGCAGGAGTGAGAGCTCCTAAAGCCGAACTGAGTAGGAGGTAGCAGTGGGCTGATCGGACCCAATAAGAGTGGCAGTAGTAGGCGTTCGAAGATTTTTGAGAAGAGTGGTAATAGACTGATGGGTCTGTATGCGGTAGGATCAGTTCGTTCTTTCCCAGGCTTGTGAATCATTGTTATGATGGCATACTTCCAGGCTGTGGGGAAGTATCCAAGACGGAGCATGGCGTTGAATATTTGTGTTAAGAACACCAGAGGTTTGCGAGGCAGCGCTTTCAGTAGGGGTTGAGTGATTAAGTCATACCCCGGAGCTTTTTTTGTTGGGGAGCGAGAAATGGCATTTTTGACCTGGCCAGGCGTGAAGTGGGCTGTGAACGGTGTTAGCTGCAGTGGTTCATCCAATCTAGTTTGAATTTCTTCATCGAAATGTACATCATGCGGTGGATTGGGTGTGAATTGTTCTCGGAGCATGTCTGAAAACAAGCGGAACTTTTCAGCTGACGTACAGCGGTATAATTGTCCATCCTTCAACGGTGGGATCTCCGAGATTTCTTTTGTTAGGTACTTGGTTTTTTTCCACAAGCTACCATCATTGGCATGCAACGATGATAGTTCAGTGAGAGTGGCGGCGTGATGTTCCTCTTTCAGAGCCAAAGTAAGCTCTCTCGTAGCATTATTGTATGCAGTTTTATGAGGGGGGTAGCGGGTCTGTTCCCATAATCTCCTGCAAGATTTTTTGATTGTGCACAGCTGTTGAATGCGGGGAGATGGTCGAGGGTATTTTCTGGTCCTTGGCCTGTCAGTTGAACTACCTAGTGATGCGGCAGTTTGGATGTTCCTCGTCAATGTTGCAACTGCTTTGTCCACGTCTTGGGGAGTTTTGAGAGAAATTTGGAGATTAGTTAGCTCATTCATACTGTCCGAATAAGCTTTCCAGTTGAAGGGATGTTTTATGAGTGTCGCGTTTTCGGTTATGTGAGGACAACTGCCAATTTCGATGATAACTGGACGATGATCAGAGGACAACTCGTCGAGTACCGCTGGAGCCGAACATAGGTGGGATGCATGTTTACCGATGAAGAAGTCGAGCACATCGGGGGTATGAAGGTTGTTGTCCGGATAGTACGTTGGTTGCACAGGAAAAATAGGCTCTAATGATAACCGGTGGACTATGTCATTAAGGATCACTCCTCTCGGATTAGATAGGTTGGACCCCCAGCGCCGGTGCTTGCTGTTGAAGTCGCCCCCAATTATAAACCGTGTACTCATCTCATGGAATAGTCCAAAAAAGTCTGCTTCGCATATTCTATATTTTATGTTTTCAATATCAGATCCAACCTGATATTGTTGATCTTGAATTTTTATTAGTATTCTGGCCACTTGCATGTTTTCCTCAATTACGGGAAGAAGTTCATCGTGTAGTATGTTGGCCTTGACAATTAATGCAGCTCCTCCCTGGCTGGAATTGCTGGGATGATCAGCTCTATAAATTTTGTAATTAGGTATTACTAGTTTTTTATGCAAGGCTAATTTAGTTTCTGTTAAAAGAGCTATATCGATGTTATGAGTGTTCAAAAAGTGCAAGAGTTCATGATATTTACTCATGATTCCACGGGCATTCCATGTGCTAAGTTTGAGTGTCGTCGCTGAAGGCGTCATTTTTTGTTTTGCATAATGTTAGGGACGATTTGGGTAATCATTTGGATGAGAGGCGTAAGCAATTGAAGGAGAGAATCGAGTTTCTGTATTACTTGGTTAAGTATCAACCCGGTTGAGTCGTTATTTTGATTTGGACGAGTCGCATCTGCGTATGTTCTATCAGAAGTAATCTGGTAGGTTCCAGTGTGATTGGAAGGTACCGCGTTTCTTTGGTTGTGGTTTTTCTCTAAGTTAGTTGACTCATATCTAGATGGTTTAGATAACGAGGAAGCCTTTTGTATTTTCAGATGGACGGGACAGCCTTTATAATTCGCCGAATGTGGTCCGCTACAGTTGACACACGTAGGCGGTGCTTGGGTCGGCTTAGTGCAGTTAGAGGTCTGATGATGTCCTTCACATTTCACACATCTGGGTGTCATATGACAGCAGTTTTTAGTGTGGCCGTAGGATTGGCAGTTGGTACACTGCAAAACATTCCTACGGGGTTTAGGGGGTTCCACTTTGATTACACCACCGTAGAGACGATCTAGTTCGTAGATTTTTTCTATTCCCGGGGTGTGTTTAAGGTCTAGGAAAAAGAGGGACAGCGGCGTTTTCGTAACTGGATGATGTACTGGGAGCATTTGGGTTGGCTCAAAACCTTTTAGTTTTAATTCCTCAATTATTTCTTTGGTGTCACATGTAAAATGCAGACCTCGTATTACTACACGCAGGCAGCGTTCAGACTTAACTTGAAAACTGTAGTATTCCGCTTTTTTCCCCTCCAAGTACTTTGTGGCCGTTCTATAACCATCAATGGTTGAGAAAATGAATTTTACCTTGTTATTACCCACTGTAGAGTGTTTGTAGTCAGTTAGACCAAGTTCGTTAAAGTTTTTAATGATCAGACTCATGTTGCTTACATTTGTGACAAAGATGGGCGGGGGTCGGTCAGTTTTTTTATCGGTTGGAGATGTGTTTACATTGGTTGTACCTGAACTTTCGACGGTCATGTTTTCAAGTTGTTGTAGTGGAGCGAAGGGATTAGGAGATATAAACGTATCTAAGTTACGCAATCTTTTCGGGTTCGGAGGTCCCCCGTCAGATGAACCGGGCATTTTCCCTCGAACGTAAACACACGGCACTCAAAAGTTGATAAATAACTTTTTTTATGTTTTGACAATAACTAAGAATGTTTTTTGTTTTTTAACAATAACGACTCGAACGATGTAACTCCTTCGCTCTACGTTGAGCAACTTCAAAATTCGACGCTGTTGACCAATTCAAAAAGCAATTTTGCCCAAATAAATATTTTTCCCTCATGAGTGGAACATTATCTCCACGGCCCTGCCCGAACACAATAGCCAATTTCACGGAGTTGGCTCTTAAAACCAAATTTCTAGGGTCTGGTTATCATAGCTTACAAGCAATAACTTCGCGGCCTTTGCTCTCTTAAAATTACATTTCGCGGGGATCGGCTGCTTATAAAACACCATTTTGAGGTTTCGTCCACCTCAAAACACCAATTTCGCGCTGTCAGCTGCCTCAAAAAAAACAATTATTTTCAAATAATTGACGGGAAATCCTCACCGTGCACCTGTCTTCCCCTAGCCGGATCCTATTTTTGCACCGTTCGTAAAACTCCTGATGACTTCTTCCTCTGTTTCCCTCAAATGTCCCACCCATATCCGCCTCATTTCGTAGATTTATCTTCGATTTCGTTAGAGAAGCAGCATGAAAAGATACAATAATAATTGATTCTTCTGATTCTGAGAGGATTACAAACCCGTTTCGACAGTTGAAAAACCCGTGATGCCCTTTAAAACAGTAGTGAATTATATACTGTAGTAATGGTTTGGGATGTCGGAGCTTGCATATTATATTAATAACAATTTTTCTACGTTGCATGATTTCATAACTTTACTTAAGATAACCGTTACTTCCTACTAACAAATTCTAATACATGTACATATCCCCTTTTGGTTAAGATAAGCTGTCTGAATATGGGACAACTGAAAATGCGTGCTGTTTTGACTGGATTGCGAAATCTTCTGGACTGAAGGAGAGATAAGGAATATCATTTCTGAGTTTTTTAAGGCTACCAGCGAGCAAGGAATTTATGACTGATTCATTTTTTTTCATTTATCCTTATCCTTCCTTTCATTGAATTATAAGAATAACACGAGAAATTTGACCCTTTCGCTGATGAGATACACAGAGGTCACCTCAACAAAAATATATAAGCCATTCTCGGAATGTTGCTTAAGACAGACCAGCCCGAATAGAACAGTGCAATGGGTCGATCTGGGGCAGTAATAATTGTGTTATTCGCGTGAGTAAACTATTTTTTCGTGGCAAAACTAGCAGAACTTATTATGATAGAGAATAGAGCACTAATGATGTATTGTAATATTTCACTTCAGATTTGGATATAGTTCGCCCTTCATTGGAGGAGCTGAAACGTCGTCGGATATTGTCAGCTTACCCACAAATACTTCAGTGTCCCCACCGTCTGACAATGTTTTGGATTTTCTGGAATCAGTTATTTCATCCACGAGAGATATTTACGCCAAAATTGAAGATAATTCTACTGAGCGTCTTCTTTTGAAATTGAAAAAGATAGAAGCCGGAGTAAGTGCGAACGATTTTTACTTCTCGGCCTCGATTGTAAAGGAATTAGCTGAAAAGGTTGGTCTATGTATAGTAACAAGATGAGTTTTAAATTAATTAGGATGGATGATAACTTGGATTGTTCATTTTGATGATTGATGAATGAGTTTTAGATACTTTCGCTGGCAAAAGACGTGAGAAGTAAGATCGAATTGATGGAAACCGAAAAAAACCTCAGATTATTTACAGCGAGATTGGTCAATGGAGGAAATCAAACATCGCTTAACAATTGGCTTGACAGTAAAGCTAGTGAAATAACTGAGGCTGTTGCTAGCTTGACCATACTTTACTCCGACTTATCAACAAATTACCAGCATCATTTGAGCAACATCGGAGTAATAAAGAGACGCCTCTCGGTACTGTTGACTTATTCTCATAAAAGTGTAAACTTGGATGACAACGATTCTGACTCAACTACGCAAATTTGTCGTAACGGCATGTTCGTGTGTGACAATGGAGCTCGAAACTTGACTTGTGTGAAATACTGTAACGGTCATGGTGAGTGCGGTGATGGATCAGACGAACCGCCAGACTGTGAGTCATTTCTGTAATCGTGCATTTCAATTTTGAAGTTAATTTCACTTTTGTGATAAACAGGCCGCAATCTGTTTGGAAAAAACTGTCCAAGTTTTCGCTGCGATGATGGTCAATGCACGAACGTCAGATTTAGATGCGTTAACGACGTATGTAGGGACGGAAGTCAAATGCACTATTGCACATAGCAATGAAAAGAGTTCTCGCGGAGCGGTTCATTCGGTAATATATTCTCTTATGCAACAAACCATTTCCTTCTTTTTAATTTGTAATGCTCACCAATGTTACAGCTAGACAGGTGAAACATTGGCGGTACTGTTCATAGCAATTCTAAAATAGCTAAATAGTAAAATAAAATGAATAAATAAATACAGTGACTGAAAATCTTGGACTGTTTTCTCGATCCCCCGTCCCCAACTATCAACCCGTCTTGGCAAAACCAAGCCAGGGACAACCCGGCTCACCAGAAACGATGAGAACCATGAGAGCGAAACCGGGACTGGGAATGTTGCGGACAGGCGCCTCGGCCATTGTTCGAAAGAGAACGAGAACGAGATGGATGTTTGAGGTTGTAACCACCAGACAAACACAGAATTTGCAACGGAGGTGCTGTCCAGTCTCCGTTTCGACCTCAGACCAACAGTCACCACCAGGTTTACTCGGTCCTGGTCTTTAAGCCCTGTGTACCTGTGTTTGTCTAGTGGGTACAACCCCATACATCCACCTCGTTCCCCCATGAAAATGGGTGTCAAACTAGCCTTCACAGGGCCGGACTACCGGGGCTATAGCCCTGGGCGGCAAAATTCAAAATATCAGGTGTGGGGGAGGGCAATAAGACAAATCGAACCAAAAGAAGAAAGGGATGAACTTGAGGAGAATAAATTTTTCTTCACTTCATTCGGATCAACTAATTAATTTCATCCCTATCGAGCTGTGTACTCCGCGCTTTTCCTAAATTTTAGCCGTGAGTTAGTATATTTCTTTTTCAATTTAGATAGTTAGCGCTTAATCCAAATTTTAGCCGTGATTTAGTGATTTTTCTCAATTCTAGCCGTGAATCAGCGATGTTTCTCCAAGCCTCGTACTACGTCAGCTCTTGATCATTTACAGCTGAAAACACCTATAGTGTTCTATCTGTGCTTTTTCGATGAAACTCGCACGCCCGCTATACAATAAACGCTGAACCCACTCTATTATAGCCGCTAAAATTGCGCGTCTCCCGTCTCATGTAGGTCACAGGGTCACTTTTAGCATGAATTAAGCGCTATCCTCAATTTTAGTCGTGAAATTGCCCAATGACCTACACGCATGACCGTTTTTTCTCACTTTTGGCCGTGGTTGAATCAGAAATCACGAATTGACGTATTTTCGTAATTTTAGCCACGAATGAGCGCGTTTTAGCAATTATAACTAAGAATGTTGGAGTTTCTTGAAAATTTTAGTCGTACCATTGCGCCAAGAACAGCAAATTAGCGTGCCTTTGTGTGGCTCACTCAGTGGCGTGTACCGTGGTAAAAATGCAAGGGGGGCGGACCACTCCGGGGAGCCCCCGAAAAGCTTAAAGATGAAAAAAACGCGAATTTTTAGGTTCTATGTTCATGGATGTAGGCGCGTGAAAAGAAATTGTCCTGTTGGACAGCGATTTGGCTCCAATTTGACGATTTTTAGTCCATCCGACTAATTCGCGGGTAGCAATGAGGAAAATGCAGATTCGCGGCTTTCAAGAAAAACCCTTTGAGAGAAAGCGTTAATTTGCGGCTAAATAATGAAGAAAAACGATACAATTCGCAGCTAAAAATGAAAAAAATCGGTAATTCGCAGCTAAAATTGAGGGAAACTAATTGAGGCTAAAATTGAGAAAAATAGCTAATTCGCGGGGTAAAAACGCTGATTGCGGCTAAAGTTGAGAAATAGTGCTGATTCGCGGATTAAACTGGGAAAAATCGCTTTTTCGCGACAAAACAATTGAGAAAATTGCGTATAATTGAGTATAATGAGCCGATGGACCGCTCCTCGCCGGCAGGGCCGTTTCTAGCCCTCGCGGGGCCCATATTGGCGAGAACTATCGGGGGGGGGGGGGGCTAGCAGCCGGTGGAGACGCGAATTCAGGTTTTGCTTAAAAGGCAGGGGTTTCAGAAATTGCGTGCTTTGCTCTACAAAAAAACTGGCTTGATAGCCACTCGCATCCTTCAAATAGGTATTCCCACGAAAAACCGGATAAGCTGACTACAATCGCACCAACAAAATGAAGATTTTCGCGCCTTGAAAATGGCTAAACTTACTATTTACGATCTAAAAATAGCAAAACTGGCGATTGTCGCTCTAATAGTAGCCAAACTGACTTCTCGTGCCCTATAAATTGCTAGACGTACGGTTAGGGAGCCATGAAAGTACCTGAAAAGTACAAGATTCGCGCCCTAAAAATGGCTAAATCGACCATTCACGCACGAAAAGTGGCCTTGGCTTTCTGGGTACTTAGCGTCCGAAAAACAACTAAATTGGCTCCACGCACTCCAAAAATTATTAAAAATTGACGATTCGTACCCTAAAAATGCATATACAAATGACTCCCGCCATGAAAATGGCAAAAGCGCGCCAATAATGGCTAAAACTGAGCACTCCCGCCTTTATTTCGCCCCCGAAAAATTGCAAAAATTGACTCTATACGCCCTAAAAATAGATTCGTGCCCTAAAAGTATCAACACCGGTTGTGTTTTATTCGTTGACTCGTTTGAAAATAATTGCGTTGCCGAAACCGCGGTCACGACAGTTCAAATAAAACAAGTGGGAGAAGATTTTCATTTCTTGCCTTTATTATGAAAATTCTACAACTCCAAGACAGTTACAACGTATAAAAAGATCCAAAAAGCCCCCCAAAACAGCTGACTATTTGTCAATAAAATTAATGATGTTCAAAAATGTCGATTCAGACATTAAACTGTTGGATTTTTTGAGATTAATAGCAGATTAAACCAAACAGTACCTATTTTGCACTTTTATGGAAAGGATATTTTGCTAGTCCGGCCAATGAAATTACCTGTCTGTTCGGCTCTGTAGCCGTCAAAAGTGCCTCAAATAAGCGGCTGAAACGAAGCACTTGGACGGGAAATGTTCGCAAATTTGGACGGGACACGATCAATTTAATCGAAAGTGGAAAATTGTTGAATTGCAGAGGCAGACTGCAAGCACAGTAAGAGTGGCCTCCATTGAGTGAGACTCGTCGTTCCTGGGGCCGAAGTTGAAACACGTTCAAGTTTCGTACCGAGAAACCCTTCAAGATCCGAGTTTATTGGACTTAGTTATTTAAAATAGCAATTTCGGGTGGGGGGGGGGGGTCCGTCTCAATTGAATAAACAAGTTCCGTGGGTTCGGCTCTTCCAAATATCAATTTCGAGGGTTTGGCTTAACCTGACAAGCCAATTTCGTAATTATGTCTTCTTCAAAAGACAATTTCGCGAGGTTTCCCTCATCCGAAAAAGCAATTTCGCGGGATCTTTAAAAATCGAATTTCCAGGATTTGCCCCTTTAAAGCGCCAATTGGGCAGATTTCTCTTCTTTTAAACCCCACGGTTTGGTCGACTTTAGCAACCAAATTTCTTGGATTTGGCTATTTAAAATGGACATTTCGGGTGCTTGCGGCTCAAATACGCCAATTTCACTTTCACACGTTTGCATCTTTCAAGACTCCTTTTTGTGGATAAGGCGCCTTCAAAGCCAATTTCGCGGATTTTCATGCCTACCCTGCCTTCCCCCTAAAAACGGCCCTGCTCGCTGGGAGCGGAGGTGCTACTGCACCACGGCCCCCGCCCCCAGCTCTTAACCCGTTCTGGCAAGACGGTTGCTGATGAAGTGCGCTATTCGGGGGTTGAAAGGCGTAAAATACGTTGATTCTAGCGATCAACGCAGCAAATCTGGTGTCGTTTGTTATTAGAAGAGCAAAATCTCCGTTTCAAACGAGCCAAACCAACAAACCATCGAAAATGTCATATAGTCTGTCGCTGTCAACAGGGAAACTTCGGTTAGCGCCTCTGGCACTCTGTTAACTGTTGAATTAGTAGGGTCTGACGACTAGGCATACCGTTGGGTAAAATTTCAATTACATGGGTCCCTCAATGAGTGTGGCGAAAATTCGATTCTGGAGCCCAACTTGTTAATTACTCCGCAAATAGACAGTTTGTAGCACTAAAATTTTTGTTTCTTGAATCAACCTAGCAGATTCAGTGGAAAAATTGAGCTTTTTTCAATGGGTGAAGGTGGTGGGGGGGGGGGGGGCACGACCATTCTAGCTTTTAGCCAAGCAATCCGATTATGGCGGCAAATTGAGGTGAAATTGAGTTCTGTAGCTGAATTGCCATTTGGTCGGCAATCTGAATTTTTTTAATTGATGGCCGGCACTTATAGTGGGGAGGCGACCCCCCACCCTATAGCATCACAATTTTTATTCTCAGTTCCTGTTTGAATGTATTACAACCCAGGAAGATCGTAATAATGAAACGCCCTAAAAAGGGCGTTATGTTAAGCGATAGAGAAAAGGAGCTCGGTCCGTGAAATTGTTCACCGCTCGGTGAATGAACCCGGCGAGCTCATCAGGGACGAGCGGGAGAGAATGACCCGATAGCGTCAACAAATCCTTGAGGAAACTGCTTGTTATCCACAACACTTAGGGTTTTACAAACATGTCCTCGGGGGTTTAGTATAAAAACCCAGGGGGGGCCGAAGCCTCGCGACCAGCCCTTGCGCCAGCTCGTGTACACGCTACCGCAGGCCGTCGGGCCTGGGGAAAGGTGAGTAAGACTGTAAATAATAAATGTACATCACGGGGTAAAGGTACCTCTTTGTTACTCTTTGTCGACTCCCTGAACCCAGACCCATACGGCGGTACATTGGTGGCAGCGGTGGGATAAGGTCAGTGCAGAGGGGATTCGGCCCCTACAGACACATTTGGAGGCGATTCGTGGTTTTCCACCACCGAGTACCTTGACGGGAGTGCGGTCTTTTGTGGGGCTGTGCTCGTTTTATAGGCACAAGGACACAAACTCGCGACTGATGCGGTGGGCCATGGTGTTAGAGGAATACGATTATAAAATAGAGTACACTCCCGGCAAGGCGAACAAGGTGGCTGACGCGTTGAGTCGAAAGGTGATGGTGGTGACTGATGAGCCCGTCGCCTTAACAAGCGACCTAGTGGTGACGCGGCAGGCGGAGGACAGCGAGTGTGCCGTGTGGGGAAAAAAGAGACTGTTCGAGAAGAGTAAGGCGGGGGTTTTGTGTAGACGGGTGAATGACGCCCTACGGGTAGTTTTGCCACGGTCTTTACGGTCTTTGGCGCTCTACTTAGCTCATGACGCGCCCTTCGCGGGGCATTCGGGGGAAAAGAAGACGTGGCAGAGACTCAAGGCGAAGTACTGGTGGCCCGCTTTGCGTCTGGAGGTGGCGGATTACGTGAAGTCCTGCGTGTCGTGTGCGCAGAAGAAGGACTATGGAAGGGGGTTGCGCCCCTGGGGGAATTTAGAGAACCCGCCACGACCTTTGAGCAAGTTTCGCTGGACGTGGTTGGCCCTTTTGTGGTAACGGCGCGTGGTAATCGCTTTGTTTTGTCCCTCATGGACCAATTTTCGAGGTTAGTGGTGTTCGTTCCGATTCCTGACCAGCAGGCTGAGACCATTGCTGAGGGTTTCCTGAACGGTTTTGTGATTTCATATGGCCTTCCAGTCCAAATTCTTACGGACCAAGGGGCTTCGTTCATGTCGGAGGTCTTTCGAAATTTGTGTGAACTCTTGAAAATTCGGAAAGTTCATACGACGGCATACCATCCACAGTCGAATGGTCGGCTGGAGCGGGTCCATCGAACGCTCGCCACCATGGTGAGTCATTATGTGAAAGCCCAACAGTCTGATTGGGACAAATTTGTGCCTTTCGCGGCCATGGCCATTAACTCGCAGAATAACGAGAGTACCGGGTTTTCGCCGTTTGAGTTGTGTTTCGGAAAGCGGATGGTTACGCCTTTGGACGGGGATTTGGCGTTAGGGCCTGAGGGAGAGCCCCTGGATGTGTACGTGGAGCTTCTCCGGGACCGGCTACGGGTGGTACAGGCCCTGGCGCGGGTGAACAACCAAAGGGCCGTAGGTAAGCGGGCACAGCGGTTTAAAGCGAGCACTAAGTCCGAAGGTTTTCACAAGGGCCAGTTAGTGATGTTGCACTCGCCGGCTGTGAAGAAGGGGTGTGCGAAGAAATTGACACGGCCCTGGCGTGGACCTTATCGGGTGGTGCGGGTCATTGCTAGGCTCACTGTGGTAGTTCGGGTTGGTCGAAAGGATAGAGTGGTGCATGTGAATCGGCCGAAGCCTTTTCTTGGGAGGGACCGGCGGGTCGTTTTTGGACGGGAGTCAGGGTCGGTTGTAGTAGGGGACGCTTCGGTAATAGGGGCCGGGGGTTCGGCAGAGCCTGCGGGGGCTTCAGCTCCTGGGGGTGAGGTCGCTCCGGTGGGGCCGGTGGAGGTGCCTTTGGTGGGCCGTCGTCGGGTCCCTCGGTTAAATTACCGCGAACTAGCCGGGTTGGAGTAAGAATTTGGGGGTGGTTTGTTGGGTAGTAAATTGTTATCGTATTAAGGTATTTTATTAGGTGATTATTGTTGAATTAGTATGGGGTTTTGTGGTGGCGGCTCTGAGCCGTCTGGTGGCAACATGGTGTTTTTTTTTATTAGTGGTCGAGCGGTTGGTTTACTATATTTGGGTTACTTAAGGTCTTGTCGTTATTACGTTTTATTTTGTTGTTATGGTTATTGCTCTTGTTATTCTTGTTTTTCGTTAATGAGTTACGAGTTCTAATGCCTTGCGGAAGAAAGTGGTGTTTTTTTTTCCTCTCTTCTAGGGTAGAAATCAGGCGGGGTCGCTGGTCTGGGTCCTGGATACATCAGAGAGCGGCGTTGGCCTGTTGTCGCGCGGGTACGGCTCTTCTTGTTTGGAATGGCGGGCGTCGAAGGAGGACCATGGTGATTCTGGGCATTTGGAAAATGGTCTCCGTGTGATGGGGGGGCAGTGGTCCGTCGGCCCACGCGCAGGAGCAAAGGGCGCGACGCAGGTGCTCGGGAGGTCTTCAAGCCCTTCGGTGCGGGGGATGGATCGAGTGGTGGTCCCAGCTGGATGTCCGATAATGCATTTGTTGTCGCCTATTTGGTTGTTGTACAGTCTTGGTTTAAATTGATGTTAGTATTCGTTTTTGTTTTGTACAGGCTCTACTTCTGACGTCTTGGTGATTTGCGGTCCGTGAGGCGTAGCTGGCAGCGGGCTGTCGCATTGGTCTCCAATTTTGGGGGGAAAGCGGCCGGCAATAGCTAAATTGAAAATTGGGGGGTAAATACAAATCTGGAATTGGAGGGGTAGATTGAAATCCAAATTTCGGGGTGTTGTGGGACATAGCAGGACGCCCAGGGGTGTGGCGGCGTCGAGGGCCGTTCTCTTGAAGAAGGGAATCGGCCTCCTTGCTCGTCCTGGCGAGTGTTTACACCCCTCCCCTTTCGTTGGTCGGTGGAGAAGCACCTTTTGTGAGGCTGTCCCCTTGTGTAGGCCGTCGAGAAGCTGGACCTTGCCCTTTGTGCGTGCCTGAAAGTGGACCCCACCAGAGAACGCCATGAGTGGCGGGTGAGGGTTCCGGCCGGAGGAGAGGTGCCAAGCCGGGCACACAAGGTGGAGCAGGTCGTTTTTTTTGCGCTGGCGGGACGCAGCGCCGTGGAGGTGGGGGTGATGTAACGCCCTAAAAAGGGCGTTATGTTAAGCGATAGAGAAAAGGAGCTCGGCCCGGGAAATTGTTCACCGCTCGGTGAATGAACCCGGCGAGCTCATCAGGGACGAGCGGGAGAGAATGACCCGATAGCGTCAACAAATCCTTGAGGAAACTGCTTGTTATCCACAACACTTAGGATTTTACAAACATGTCCTCGGGGGTTTAGTATAAAAACCCAGGGGGGACGGAGTCGAGGGCACTGCTAGAGTCGGGGGGACAGCTTAGAGTCAGGGACGCACATCCCTGCAGGGGGGGCCGAAGCCTCGCGACCAGCCCTCGTGCCAGCTCGTGTACACGCTACCGCAGGCCGCAGGGCCTGGGGAAAGGTGAGTAAGACTGTAAATAATAAATGTACATCACGGGGTAAAGGTACCTCTTTGTTACTCTTTGTCGACTCCCTGAACCCAGACCCATACGGCGGTACAATAAGTAAGCGATGCTCAACTTTTTCGAGAGTTAACTTTATGCAACAATAATACAATTAATAATAATAATAACTCTCTCAAAACGTTTCGTCGTTCAAAACAGTTTGAGCCTGAGATAGTCGTGACTCAATCTGCGTTCTAAAAGCCATTTCCTTGCACACTCTATACACCCTCATCTTGGTGCGCAGGATAGGGAAAAAAAGCGTAAAAATTGCCCAAGAGGTCGCCAGTTAAGTGCATTCTTTGAGTTTATAGTTCGTAATGAGCATTTTCTATAAGAGTTAAGTGTATAGGACGAGCTTAAGAACAAGAAGTACTGTAATAATGCTGCGGAGTTTGATTGATGACAGAACGATTTTTTTTTTTTTTTTTTTTTTCAAAAATAAAAAAGTTACCTCCTAACGAATCTGGATGAAGAGGAGTGGTGAGTGTCAGGTTTTGAGAATGAATTGAGGGTATTACAAGGGGATTGGAGGAAGGGTGAAGTTTGGGAGTCGTTTTCGTGTTTTAAAGACTGGACGAAGGGATTAGTAGTTCATCGAATGTGTTAACGAAGCCTTCAATCACGCTCTCTCTTTCTCACTCACTCCCTCTTTTCATATCAAGGACACACTTCGTCCACTAAAAATGTAGGTGAATGAATAGGCTGAGTGGTTGAGTGAAGGGTGAAGCTGAATGAGCTGTTTCAGTAGCAGATCCACGTGATCGAGATAAACAGGAAAAATGTGTAAAAGGGGTGAAGAGGGGGGAGGGGCGATGGAGCTAGTGGACACAAAAAAGTGTTGGAAAACATAGAACGCGTGGGGCCGGATGCATGAAAGAATTATTTTTGTTGAAAAAGGTGAGCACGTATTGTGTTCATCTTGAAGTGAGATCTACATTGCAGGGAAGCATCTTGAAATATAATGCTACAGGCTTTGCCGGCAGGCGCAAGATGGGATGACAGATGAAAACGGTAATTTTTTGTTGGAGGGATTACTGTGAAGAATTACCATTTTTAAATCTTGAATTAATCTACAAAATGGGCGGAAAACACGCTCATCGCGTTATTTCCCACCGCAATAATCTTATTTCAAAAATAAAAGTATAATAATAAACTGTCTTTGCCCAACAGAATGAGCCTAACCGCAGAAGAAACAGGTACAAGACGAAACAGGCCGGGGGGGAGGGGGAGATTGAATGCACCTGATAACTTATGGCTGCGATTGGGAAACAAACGGGGGGAGTACACCTAAAAAAAAAAGAAGTGTAGTGAACAGTAAAAGATGAGCAGATTGTAGATAGCAGAGAACCACTTTTGGCTCTGGTCCTCCGAAACTCTTTGAAGACCATTGAAGTGGGTGAGGGGGAAGAGAAAACCATCTGCCAGCGCTAATTGCAAGCATCTGTCTTTTGAGTAAATCAAAACAATTTTTGTATGATCGAATATTTTATATAGTTTTGTTAGGAACCAAATTTTAAATTATAGGATGACGGGTTTGACAATTTATGAGACCAAAAAATTAGAAATTCATTTCATTGAAAAATAAAAAATAAATCTCTTAATAACTGTGGGAGATCTTTGTAACCCATTTTGAAGCGACTGGTTGCCAAATGCCACTTACAGTGTCTAAAAAAGAAGGTAGAGAGGAAAAAAAAAAATCTTGTTTGGGCACCCATAAAAGAGGCTACTCCGGGATTATCGTTCTTAAAAGTCTAGCTCACTATAGTTTTATATTATGATTAATTGAATCCGCTTTAGGGGAACTTGATATTTATCACGATTGCACAGACATTCCAAAATATGTATCC
Organism: Corythucha ciliata; assembly: GCA_038030265.1. Classification (NCBI taxonomy): domain Eukaryota; kingdom Metazoa; phylum Arthropoda; class Insecta; order Hemiptera; family Tingidae; genus Corythucha; species Corythucha ciliata. The sequence goes on from CM075938.1 coordinate 4,590,565, forward strand.
TTTATTTCCCCCCTCTCACTCTTTCCTTCGTTGAGAGCCATTCCGAAAAAAAAAGAAAATGTATATTCATTTAGGGCGCCCCCTTTTTTTTTTCTCTCTCTCTCTCTCTCTCTTCGGAATTCAGAGGGCACAGAGTTTCAATTTTTGCGCGATTTAAACAAAAGAATTTCGACTGTGTTGTTGACAAAAGGTTGGAAACAAGTCAGGGAGGGAAAAGTATAAACAAGGAGCCTAAGCCACGGAGTACAAAAAAGCACGTAAAAACTTGAAAGGGCGCCAAAGCTATACTGTAGATGACAAGGTCTACGTGATGATACAGTCGAGGCAAATCTTGGCATGAGCGCACGTCTTGCTTTAAAAACTTTACGTTAATCTTTATAATGCTTTCCCCCGGTCTCAACTACCAGTCTTACGAGCATCAACAATCGTGTCGCGTTGCGTGCGTGTAGGTGAACGCGTGTAAAGAGAGCCTTTTAAAATATTAAATGTGGAAAACGGTAGCAAGCACCTCATTGGTCATTAAAGAGTGGAACATTTCCAGAGACCTATACATAAGGTTTTTTTTTTCAAGATGACCTTTTGCATTGTAATTTTCTACTGTAAAGAAACGACGCGCTGAAACGCTCAATTCATATTATAAATCTGCCACAGGCATTAAATTTGCAATAACATTTTTGTGCCTGGTTGAACTGAATTTGAAGAAGGAAAACCCTTTGAAAATTTGTTTTGCGAACAGCATCTCACTTCAAAGACCCTTCCACCCGATCCCTCTCGTCACGCTATAACAGTTACGAATCAACCGAAGTGTGCATAGCGGACTGTTAGAATGATTTAACGCGAACCTTTTAAAGACCCTTTGAGGAACACTCAGAGTAAATCCTCACAGTGGAAAACGTATTTTTTTTATTTTTTTATCTCTTCCAATAAAGCAATTAGCTATAAAAGTTTCTTTATTTCTTTACAAATCACCTCTTCCTGTGTATACCTTCTTTCCACGAGTGCCCTTTTACAGTTAAAAACTTGTCAAGTGTCACACCAAATCACATCCCTGGGCCCGTCGACGACTCTCTCCCACCCCACACCCCTTGAACGCATTCAGTCGATTAAAACAGACCGTAATTTCAACAATTATCACAGGTGGTTCGATCCCTTGTTTGGAGAAAAAAAAAAAAAAGTACATCAAAGAAGCCGAGTCCTGTTTGAATCATTTTTCTCTGTGTTTAACCTTTCATGGGTTGACGGAGAAGTGATTGCCCAAGTGGAGGGGTTGTGGAAGTCTAGGGGGTACTCTACGTTTTAGACAGGATAAATTATTTTCTGCATTAATTGTCTGTAAAAGTACAAAGAATTGACTCTTATTCCAACAATTTATTGAATTTCTTTGAAGTGTAATTATGTATTTTCAAATTTATCAGGAATTCGTGAATTTCAAAAAAAAAAAAAGATTGGAAGCGAACGAAAGGGGAAATTGTCTGAAATATTTCAATTGGAGTATAACATTGCGCTCTCAAAGCAACGATTTCCCTTTGCCAAGGTTCCATGCATAATTGAATGACGTGCACCGAGAAAGAGAGACAATGTAATAGATATACTTTCCGCCTAGACACTTGAACGCTGTGTTTTTTTCTACTTCAAGGCCAGACATGTTAAGTTCCAAAATCTACTGGTAGTCTAATGGCTAAGAATTATTCAACAATATCCGGTGATTATTCAGTGTGGTGTCTAGGAATTCGAGGGACTGTGAAGAGCCATACGATCCCTCTGTCCTTCGTATGAGAGAACAGAGCATTACATCGTACCTATTTAAAAATTTGAATCAAATTTAAAATTTGAAGACGCCCCTTTTATATTTATATGTGGTTGAAACGTTGAATACAATGAATTTTTAACTTGAGTAGGTAATTATAATAATGATAAATCAATTTCACTTTCGGTATAAAATTACGTTGTGGCCGAGGAGGCACAGGGCACATAAAAAGCTACAATCAATGTGATTAAACAGTAAATTTGCACATTATTACCAGTAAATTTACCGTTTACTCACAATAACTGTAACATACAGGGTGGTCGGTTTTGAGATGCAAAAAAAAAATTGGGTAATAGTACACCAAAAATGGGATAAAAAAGTCCTATTCGGATAGTGGCCTATCTCTTTTTGTTTTCGAGTAATAATTTTTTTAGTGATTTTTAGGCGCAACTGTATTTTTCGCCGAAAAACTGTTATTTCTCAGCTTCTACTTCACCGTTTTCCAAAAGTGATGGCAGTTTCGTAATCTACGGAAAATTTTCTACGGGATGAACGCAAAATCAATATTCTAAATTGTCATAAACGCCTAAAAACGTAACGTTTTCGTTGCGTTAATGCAAAAAAACCAAGAATTTGATTTCACAAAACAATTTACTGTGTCACCAAAAATAGCTTCACACGTTGTCAAACGACGTAAAAACTTCTCCATTTTCCCAGCTTTCAAACGGTGTACTCGAAAGTGGAATTATCTCCCTCCTTTGACGAGAAAATTCGAAAAGAAGCGAAAAAGTCATACATTTTGGCCTAAAAATGTGAATAATAACAGGTGCGAAAATTCATTTGTTTGGCTCTCTTTCTTGAGAAATCCAAGCGCTGGCACGGTAAAAATTAAAATGTATTGCATTTGAAGAATAAACAACAAACAAATTAATTAATAAAATGGACGAAGAGGTGAGCGAATTTAGGGCGTCTGCTGGTTTTTTATGGGTCGGAGAGACCGATTAATAGGCCCACATTTCTTTGAAGTAACGGGGCAAGGCTACCTGCATTTCCTGCAAGTCGAATTGCCACGTCTTCTTGACGGAATGGACCCAGAGCTGAGGGAACAAATTATTTTCCAGCAAGACGGTGATTTCGGTCTTCGACGATCCCAGCCCAGCCCCATAAAAATCCACCAGACGCCCTAAATTCGCACACCTCTTCGTCCATTTTATTAATTTGTTTGTTTGTTGTTTATTCTTCAAATGCACTACATTTTAATTTTCACAGTGCCAGCGCATGGATTTCTCAAGAAAGAGAGCCAAACAATGGAATTTTCGCACCTGTTATTATTCACATTTTTAGGCCAAAATGTATGACTTTTTCGCTTCTTTTCGAATTTTCTCGTCAAAGGAGGGAGATAATTCCACTTTCGAGTACACCGTTTGAAAGCTGGGAAAACGGAGAAGTTTTTACGTCGTTTGACAACGTGTGAAGCTATTTTTGGTGACACAGTAAATTGTTTTGTGAAATCAAATTCTTGGTTTTTTTGCATTAACGCAACGAAAACGTTACGTTTTTAGGCGTTTATGACAATTTAGAATATTGATTTTGCGTTCATCCCGTAGAAAATTTTCCGTAGATTACGAAACTGCCATCACTTTTGGAAAACGGTGAAGTAGAAGCTGAGAAATAACAGTTTTTCGGCGAAAAATACAGTTGCGCCTAAAAATCACTAAAAAAATTATTACTCGAAAACAAAAAGAGATAGGCCACTATCCGAATAGGACTTTTTTATCCCATTTTTGGTGTACTATTACCCAATTTTTTTTTTGCATCTCAAAACCGACCACCCTGTATACACGAATTCTTTACCATTTTTGAAAATATCGTGACAGGTTGGAAAGATCCTTACCCCCTTCGAATCCCCCCCCCCCCCCGACAGACCCACTATGGTAGTCTCCAGCTGAATTGGATGGTGATGAATAAGGGGTGGGGAGGAAACGCAAGAGGAAAAGAACCGACAACGAGTTCTGTTGAGTAAAGCTCTGACTTCGTCACTTTCACAGAAGTGCTGTGCGTGACATTGCCGACCCTTGCTGCTGTCGCTCTCCTATTTGAAGTACTATACGAACAAGTGGAGTTTACGAACTAATAATTATTATTCTTCACGTTTAATTGTTTTCGAGGCGCATATTTCGCTCGGCCAGGGTCGTTTTTTTCAGGTGGGCAGGCTGGGCGACCGCCACTAAGACCCAGGACCCGTGGGGGCCCTTCCCCGGTTTAGAATAAAAATCAGTACAAAAAAAAGAAAATAAAGATTTTTTATTTGTATAAAAACTTTGAATATTAGGGGGGGGGTTCTTGACAAATAATACTGTTTTTTGTTGGTTTTTTGTTGTTTTTTCATGTTTTTCTGGTCTGGGGGGGGCCTTCCTTATAATTATTTACCTATGATAAGACTCCTTTATTTTTCGCAAGAATGACGAAGACGTTCCGACCGGTTGCGGTTTTTTATACACCAATACGGTAGTGTACCGGTGCACAGTTGGCATCATCATCAGGTAAAGCAGGGGTGGCCAACCCAGGGCCCGCTGGGCCTTTTACAATGGCCCGCCCGTGGCCTGCAGTGGTAATCTAACATTTTTAACGTTGGATTTTGAGGCCACTCGGAGTTTTGTACAAATGGAAAACGTCTGCTCGTGGGCGGGTATAAAAAATTGAGAAGGCGCACTTTTGTGCTCTTTTTGGGGCAAGTAAGAGGACAACACCACAACAGTTTGGTAAGTGCTAATATTCTTGCCACTTAATGCAGATCGAAATTGAAAATAACACTAATTTGGGGCTGAAATTAGGTGAAATGGCTAATTTACAGCTGAAAATATTGAGAACTAGCTCACAACGAGTGAAAAAAGCATCACTTCACGCGCGAGTTGTGTTTGGCGATCGTGGCGAAGCCGAGTTCGCTAATTGGCCTGTGAAAGAGATTATAGAGTGCGCCACTTATTATCTGAGTGGGTAGGCACTTGGGTAAATAACCCTAATCACCCAGTAGTGTTGTGAGGCAAGCCAACTTATTATTGTTTTCATTATTTTATTTCTCCAATAAATTGTTCATTACAGGCGTTTATAATGGACCACTCGTACGCGTCTGAGGATCGAAAGTTGAAAAAGATTCGACGGGTGTGTTGCGTTCCCCAATGTTCGAGTAACAATCGAACCCTTAACGTGCCGTTCCACCGATGCAAATATAAGGAAAACTTGGAAAATAACGTTCCGAATGATCGGAAGGGTGCATGATAGGTGTAAATCGGCCTTTATCCTTTCCTCTTCGAGAGTGAATTATCTCACAAATGTCGCAAATCGTTTTTTGTGTCATTCGATGGTGCGTGCATCGCTGGGTGGCTGAATCCGAATTTGAGCCTCGTACATGTCTTTGACCGACTTTTTGATTATTCCCCAAGACTGTCGCAAATCTGTGCAGCTCACGCGCTTCATAGTATCAAGCGAGTTCCTTGACGAGGGAGGAAAAAGGTATGTCAACGATTACATTGTACACCAATAGCTCGGCTAGGAAATGGGTCGGTACTTTGTTGATCTCACCTAATGAGGATGAGCAAAATCGTAGTCACGTGTTTGCACTTGCCGCTGCCTGCCTTACACGTGCAACTGCTCGATCTAATTTTCCCACTGTCGATTTTTACGGAAACCTCATGAGGTGGGCTGTTCAGATTAGACGTTTTCAGGCCGAGGGCAAAAAAGTCGACATATTCGCTGTCTTCAGCAACTACTCCGTACTCTAGCATATGGTTATTGGTTAGCCTTAATGATGGCTGACCCTTCTATCATAGGCGTTCTGAAATCCCCTATGTAATCAATTATTTCGGGCAGCTCAACTATGTCCGATGCCTCATCCATCTGAAATTGTAACGCATAATAATAAATAAATCAGAAAGCTACCCCGCTATCTAGCACTTAGGTGAACAATAGTGGATACTCTTAGGCAGCGTTCTCAAACCCTGTGCTTACGGCTGTGGAGTCTATGCAACCTATCTAAAAATGTCTTTTTATTGAGAATACAATCATTAGTTCTGTTGCATAGACTCATAACGCAGTAGCCGTATCAAAGGGGTCAACTAAGCACATTTCTGATGCTAATGGTTGGTCTAATATAATTTCACATGAAATTGTAATTAAAGTATAAAGGCCCGTTCACAAGCTCTATGTTTGCGTTGTGTAGAGTCTATGCAACCAAACAAATTTATTCCCTCGAAAAATGAAGCATTTTGATAGGTTGCATAGACACCACACAACGTAAACATAGAGCTTGTGAACGGGCCTTAAAGCCGGCTCCCCACATGCGGTTTGCCAAATAACGAGCAAAATATTAATCAATTTCCTAGAAACCGACCAACTGAAAATTGAAAAATATTTTGCTCGTTATTTGGTAAATACCGCATGTGTGGAGCCGGCTTAAGATTCACCATTTGGCGTGTTGATAGACTAATACTGTACTCTCTCAGAACGCAATTATTTCTTGGTACGGCACCCTCAGGTTCAATGAAACGCTTATTGAATCTAAAATACTTACATTTTAAGCGGCCAATACTGTATATTCCAGCGGGTTGTTGAACAAAAATTCAATAAAATGCACTAAAAAACTTTATTGTTTCTCAGCGATTCCTGTTATAAAATAATCATGAACCTCCCCATCAATGCTTTACATTGATAACACCAGATGTCAGGCACTTTGCTTTCAGAGGCCAATTACTAACAACGAGCACGGAAAGACGCTCCTCACTGTTGCAATGCAAAATGAACTCACATGTTTCCAATAAAAATTATTAATTAGTGTGTTTCAATCATACGATGGGGAAGCGAGGTTCGATTTTTCAAAGGTAATTCGACTCATAACAAATAAGAAGGTTAGAACCCACCTCACCCCCTTTCAATGTTTAGAAGAAGTAAGGAGGAGTCTAGTCTCCAACTTACAGATTTACTCCCTCGAAAAATGAAGCATTTTTATAGGTTGCATTGACACCACACAACACAAACATAGAGCTTGTGAACAGGGCCTTAGATATTTTTTGTGTTGGTTAAAGTGAATAGTCCCTCGCCTTTTTATTTATTTATTTTTTCGGAGATTATAAAAATGGCTCGTGAACTTGGTGCCCGGCGAAGTAAAGGCTCACAAAGAAGGGGAAGCCAGCTTTAAAAAAACCATGTTGATATTGTTCTACGATGATCGTTGTAGATTACAGTCATCGCAGAAAAACTGTAGCGGCTGAATTGAATACGAATATGTCAAAGAAGAAAGGGCAGTCGTTTCTGAAACACCGAACACTGAATCCCACCAAAAACTTTAAAAAAACACACACAGTGTAGTGAGCTCAACGGCCAGAAAATAAGTTTTCATGGGTGATGGTGATCCTCACAGTTTCACAAGTGCTGTACCTACACCGTACCCTGTGTCTCGAGTTTGCTTGTCACCCGAAAGTCATCAATTTCGACTAATCCCGGAAGAAACCAAACCCGACATTCGTGTGCTTTTGACGGTGGTCTCTGGAGGGTGTAAATGTGTCGAACACGTCTGTTATGACTTCAAAAGCATAATTTATTATAATCAACTCATAAATAAACGATTCAATTTGACTACACGAAGTGTTTTTACCGTGAGCTGCGCCGGAGTGAAAAGACATTTTGGTTATCTAGAATTCTAGAGAGAGGTGAGGAAAATAATGTTCATCTGAAGCCGGACGGATTCAAAAAATCAAGTAGCCCCTGTCGATTGCGAATCAGGTCTTCCCGACACTAATTATTACGTAGAGAAACTTAAAAAATTTGTGAAAAACACTGAACTGCCTTAAAACGTGGGATTTGTATCAATAATGTCAAACTGTCCTAGGGGTTGATGTTAAGGTGATAAGGTTTATTATGAGTCGAAACTTCCCCGACGTATAGAGGAGGAATAACATGGAGGGAGTGTCTTCCAAAATCCCTGACCAAATCATAACTGAAGGAAAATGTATCTTTTCAAGTGAAGCTACCCTTCCGGGTAACATGTCAAAGACGGAAACCTCTCACTTGACATTATTTATCCATGTTTTAATTTGAACCGTCTCGCAGTGACTTTATTTTCACGTTTTCTCACTTTATTTCTTTTTTCGTAAACCCGGAAAAACGAAAATCTGTTCGGTGTGCCGAAGTAACAGTGCGTGTATTAAACATTCTTTTTAAAAGTGAGTATATTATCGTGCATAAATGAATGGCGTAGTCTATTGGTTTTCAGAAAATACATACCTCGAGTTCCTTGTTTTTTGTTATTCTTTCTATTTCTAGTTTCTAGTTGATTTCATAAATAAACCAAACTTGACAGCCGGCCGGCGCGCGCCGGGAGAGCATATTCCACGTAACAGAACTAGAATTGTGGTTGTTTCATAGGCTTGCCCACCGACAAAATCAGTAGATATGCAGTGAAATAAATGAAGTAGGTAACGAATCGATAAACTGTAATTATTTCTGTTCTGTTTCTTCCCAATTAGATGACCTTCAGCAGCAGTCAACATGGGGTACTGATCAACTTTCGGCTGTTATGATATGTGATCGGCTTGCCTTCAATGTACACAAACCCTTGCGTGCGCGCTTGTGAAGAAATATTAACTTCATCGAAGGTCTGTCTGTACTACCCCTGGTCACTGACAGATAACAGACGTTTTGGAATCTTAATCTAAACAACGCTACAACGTTGTATCATGGCTCGAGTAATGCAACTTGTGCGTAAGGCCAGACCCAACGATCCGGCGCCGACTGGGAATGTTGGTGAGGCGGGGTTGCTTCGCCCCATCATACCATTCGAATTTATTAAAATATAGTATAGCTTCTAATTGATACAATTTTCTTCATAATATTTTTGGAGTCGTATATGCCCAACACTTTTCTCAGTTCATTTTCGGAGCGACCTCTCTCAGAAGCCAAGTCAGAACTTGGAGCCGTACGTAAGGACGTGTTAAGGGGCACGTGCCCCGACATCAACCAGACAGTCGCAGCGCTTTGTTAAGTTATAGGGTGGGGGGAGCTATTATCTCACTATGTCAATTAGCAGCTGAGAAACAGAGTGATGGGTCTCTAATGAGCGAACCCTCAGAAAATTCGATTTTTATGGATCCAAACCCACGAAATTGGTTGCTGTAAGTGACAGATCCGCTGAATTGCTGGAAGAGTCATGGCAGCGAAATTGGTTATTTTAATCAGCAGGCCCCGCAAAATTACTTTTAAGGTGGGTCAAAAGCACGAAATAATACAGCATTCACTGCACGTGCAATGCTAGGGTGAAAAATTGAGTCCGAGCTGACTTCATACTGTGATACACAAACTCTTTTGAGTGAGCTGCCCCTACGTAATCAGATTTTTAATTAGACAAACCTGGGATTTTTTTCTCAGAAAGTCAACCCTGCGAAATTGAGAGGGGTGGGTCAAAAGTACGAAATGATACAGCATTCGCGGTCTTGAGGGGACGAGCTTGCGAAATTCTGTGTTGAAGGAGGAGGAGGGAAAGTTGCAGGCTCTGCAATGCAGAGCATGGAATGGAAAGATCTGTACCAAGTACCTGGAACTTGTTCTTTGGCGTTGTGGCTTATTGGTTGTCAAAAGTTCTGCCTCTCGAAATTTCGTGTGCAAACTGTGATTCCATGTCCCCCCCCCCTCCAATAGCAAGCCATACACGAACGGATTTTTTTGACAGGCCAGAACCGCAGGACGGGCTCGGCCTGCGGGTTTCTGTCTTGCACGTGAGTGGAGAAAGACAAGCCAGAACCGCAGATTTAGACCGTGGGTTTTCCCAACAGACCAAATCTGCGGGTTTTTAGCCTTTCGTTGCCCACTCACGTCCTCGCCTTCGGGAAAACTTACCAACGGTTCAAATGCGTTCGTGTATGGTGAAACGCACAGATTTTGGGGAAAAAAAAAATCCGCAGGTTGAACTGTTGAGCATGTGTCACAGATCAAAAGCAAAAGCGACAGATTTCGCATTTTTCTAAGGAAAGAGGTCAGCCATATGCGTCTTGATGGGTCCACGGGCATGACTCGGTGGTGTATGGAATCAATATTCCCTTCGCAAACCAGCGGGCCTGGGTTCAAATCCTGCAATTGCCCATTTGTCATAAGGCTGCAGCGAGCTGCGACACGGCTTCGTGTGTGCGTTCACGGCGGTCGGGCGCTTATGACAAACTTCACACCGATCGAAACGCCCGCGCAGTACGAGTGTGAAGTGCACAGCTAGAACAGGCTATAACCAAGGAATAAATCAAAAAATATTTGTCGATCCTTAACGATTAATTTGGTGCGATACCACGGTTTCAGCATCATCAGTCGTTGTCGTCAGCTCCCAGCTTTTACTCAATCTTATGCTTTTTATTAATTTTAGTTTTTCCGTTTCCATAAACAAACAAACCCTCGGACACAAACCGAACGTTAGTGGCCCACTGGCCCTCGACAGGCCAATCCTTTGGATTTCAAACCCCCCGGGTCTATAGTTCCGAGATCCGTCGGTCTCAACTGCAAGTGTATGTCGATAAACAGGCCAGGGGCCTTAGGGCCGTATTCAGAAACCAACCTTAACCTTTACATCTCCTTTAAAGCACTTCAAAACAGATGACATATTTTTATAAACCGTCACATTTTTCAACTCCTTTAGTTAAGGCTTTGTAAAGGAGGGTTTCTGAATACGGCCCTCATTCACTAACTTCTTTCAACATTGCTTTTTTCAAAAATCATATGTTTCCGTTCAGTATTCTTAATTTTATGAATGAGATTTTAATGTTTCTACCAAAGCAATGTTTCAATCTCGTTAGAGAATAAGGCCCCTGGCCTTCGGGTTTGGAAAACTGATGGTCAAAACCGAAGTTTTTTCTTCTTCTCTAACACACAGACCAGGCCCGCGGGTTTCCCAAAAAAATCCGTTCGTGTATGGCCACCTAATTCGATTATGTACTTAAGATAAAAATAATAAAATCGTTACACCTCCTGTTGCAAAGTGCTGTCCTCTGCATACTGGACTATCTTGAGAGGCCAAGATTGGCAAAATTTGGTTCTCTTGTTGGTTGGAGCACCAATAATCCATAAAATCGAGTACTTCAGAAAACCTAAAGAAGCGGAATTGAATTCGCACGCACATCAGTAATGTGTGTGCGTTCTGAGTCTTTGCCCACCCATCAGAAAACGCCCATGGGTGCAGCGACATCTGCGTGCATCGAACTCAAACCCCTGGGTCATCAAGTGAGCGGTCACAGTCCCCCCCCCCACCTCACCACGTAAAAACAGTTTTTGTATCCTGCTTTCTCTCGCTCTGTGATCTGTAGTTTTTAATTCGTGTCCCTCGCCCAGAATGTAGCGTGAAGCTAATCATTTGCGCCTGGATTATGTCCCTTATTTCTCCCATAAAGCAGTGTAATAATATTAAGCAGCTGAAGTGTCCGTCTCTTGGCTCAATACTTTTTAGTTTCAGGCTATAGTACGTTTTCAAGTATGCATCGTAGGGGTTTTTGGGTAAACGTAGCAATTTCTGGCCGTATTATTGTTAGTTTATGATGTACAATGCTGCAATGTGCTCGTACCACTGTGATTTAATTGCCAGTTATTGGATCCAACGAAACTGACGATCCATTCAGGAAACCGTTAATTTAGAATCAAACTATAGAGTCTTGACCCTGGAAACTTAATGTTTAACTTAATACCGGGCACGCCCCGACTCGTGAATTGACAATTCAGGCATTCAAACTGAGTAATTAGCCTACCTAAAATAAATATCTTGAAAAGTCACAATTTGTCGACGAAACCTCCACAGAAACGGTGACACTTAGTCGAAAGATTGATAATATCGCGCTACACGCTGACTATTAATGCAGAAAACTGGAATTTAGCCCCCGAGAACCAGACTCTTTCATTTCTCGACGCCCCGAAAACGGTCCAACTCACCATCTTGGACAATTTTGTGGCACAAAATGACCACTCATCCTGGGAAATGTTGATTTGTTATGTCAGGATGGTCATATCGTCCGGTTAAATACTCTAAAGCTTGAGGACTGATGATAATTCCATCAAGTCGATCCCGAGGCCTGAACGAGCCAGTCAGTTTTGCCGCCCATACGCTCAAACTTTCCGTAGGGAAAGACTGGATTCGAGCTTTCCGTAGCGAAAGACTGGCCGTGTAGCCGGGCCTTTACCTTTATACTAGAGTATCAAACCGGAATTGTAACATGCGGATCCCAAAAGCTCCAATAGAGCAATGTGGGCTCGGGAGACGTCGGGAATTCGTCCCGTGCTTTCATGTCTACTGAATCCGCTTGTGGTCTGAGTTGGTGATCCATAAATCGTCTGCAGCAGTCAAACACGAAAAGCAATTCAATTCCCTACAGTAAACCAATCAGTTTTCTTTAAAATTGGTTCTCATACCCACCGGCTTAGTTGAAAACAGATCGTCGTCGAATATGCCCTGACTACACTGGCATTAGAGGCGAGATGAGATGACAAAACGTCTGGGTATTGAGATTCATACCTTTATGAATAGACCGTGAAAAATGACTAATCTCACGTTCATTGGATATTTGTTCAATGCAAATAAAAAATATACAGGAAGACGATTACTATTACTATGTCACGAACCACGTAGGCTCATTAAAAACGAAGTACCAAGGGACTTTACGAGCACAGAGTGTTAAAATTACCGTCAAAAATATTTCAATAATTTGATATTCAAATTTCTTCCCAGACAAAAACGAAACATAAGTTATATTTCAATAAAACAGAAAATAAGAAAACTTATCAATTTTGTTTACTACCTTTGTTTACATTGTGCTGGAAACTAGGGAAGTTCTGTGGCTGTTACACTGAAAGCAACCTCTCTCGACAGCTGTAATCTTGGGGTCGTCCCCTTGAACCCCTCTTTCCATCAAGGACCCTCCATGTTATTACTCCTCTATGGTTTCAATAGACGATTTCCGTGGAAAAAGCGAAGGTTTAGAACTGCAGGTTATGGGTTTATTTCTAGTTGTCTGGAGCCTCTTTAACAGTATTTTTTTTTTACATTACTAGCATTACTACGAGTGTATTTCGGTTTCAAATACTACATGATTTTTGAGTTTTTCGTTTATTTCGAGTCTGCAATTACACTTCCTTCACGTGCTTCTTATCTAAAGTCAGAAAAATGCGACACTATTGCTGCTTCAGTGACTGTAAGAGTTCTTCCATTCCGGGTCGACCTGGTTTTGACCCAGCTACTAAATTTATCCCTTTCCCTCAACCTTACCGGCACTTGACTGAAAACGTCCCAAATTGAGGAAAAAGGGAAGAGAATGTACATGTGAAGGAGTGTGATAAATGCGCAACTATGATGGGACTTCATGCTAAGGTGCCCCCTGAACGACGAGTTTTCATCGATACGTTTCGTGAGACGGAGGCTGAAGAATAAAATCAGAATTGAATAACTGCAAATGTGGTTTTAGTTTGACGGGAATGAGAGAAAAATAAATTCACTTTACACACCACAAGACAAGAGTAACCCATAACCTGGCCTAAGCGGGTTGCAAAACTGTTGAAGTAGGACTGGAGAGCGCATGCGCGGAAATCGTCTATTGCGTGTCTAATTGACAGCATTATAACGAGATACTACATTGGCGCGGTCGTCGTTACGCAGTTCATTGTCGGAGGCCGGTGGTCAAACTGGTCGGGCAGTGAACAGTACGAAATACCTACGATTGTAAAAGAAAAAAAGTACTAAATGGAGTTTTCTGTAAGACCAGCTCTATTCGATCCACATGCGGACGGGAATACTGCTACACGGTGGGAAAATTGGGTGAGCGATTTCGAAATTTTTTTGATAGCCGCTGATGTGACGGTTGACATTAGAAAAAGGGCGCTACTTTTAAATTGTGCGGGACAGGAAGTAGTGGAAATTTTTCGAAGTTTATCTGATGTTGGACCATCGTATGATGATGCTAAAAAAGCTTTGTCCTATTATTTCGTGCCTCAAAGAAATATATTATTTGAGATTTATAAGTTTCGGAGTACTATACAAGAGCCTTCTGAGACCATTCAACATTATTCTGTGAGATTAAGACGTATGGCTGTTACGTGTGATTTCCATGACCCAGTTGGAAATTAAAATTCAGTTGTTGATGGGGACTACTTCGGAATATCTGAGAAAAGAAATGTTGAAGAAATACATGACACTAATCTCAATCTCATATCACATATTTCAACACAAACAAATTATCAGTGTTAGAGGCGTCGGACACTGTAAATAAATTGGACAAGAAGTTCAATTTTAGAATATGTTTCGCGTGTGATGGTGAGTGGCCGCACAAGCAAGGACAATGCCCAGCAAAAGGAAAATATTGTTCTAAATGCGGAAAAAAATCATCTTCCTGATGATTCGAAATTTTGTCAGTTTCCACCTGCCAGACAACTCGTTGATTCGGACCGTAATGGTGAGAGCACTTCGCGAGAAACGTTTAAAAATTCCAAGCAAAAACCTCGAAAATTTTACAATGCCTCTCGTGAAGACGGGACTGATTCCGATTCATCTGGACCACCCAAGTCTGAGGCATCACTACATCTAGTAAATTTGGTAAATAGATGTCCCAACCGTTTGTATCAAGTTGGAAAACCAGCGAGTCAAGTTTATTGTTGATACGGGGTGTTCCGTCAATCTCGTGAACAAGGCGACACATAAGAAGCTTGGGTCGCCGCCGCTTGCTAGAACTTCGGCATCTCTATATGCTTACCAAGGCAAGCCTATCCAGGTACTTTAAGTTTAAAACAGACATGCAATTTAAAAACCGTGTTGTGAAGAGTAAAATCTTGGTTGTGGACTCAGGGGAGTCGTTATTGAGTTGTCAGACAGCGAGGGAATTGGGAGTAGTTTCATTGGCTCTCAATGTTGATGGCATAAATTGTTCTTATAATAAAATTCATCAAAAATATCCCGAACTTTTCAAAGGTATAGATAAGCTGAAGGACTTCAAACTAAAATTGCATATTGACAAGTCGGTCTCACCTGTCATTTCTAATTTTCGACGAACACCTTACCATCTACGCACACAGGTTGAGGATGAAAATAATAAACTTCTCAAGGACGATATTATAGAAAAATTAGAGGGGCCCAAGTCTTGGGTGTCACCTATTGTGTTGGTACCAAAGAAAGACAATTCTTTAAGATTGTGTGTCGACATGAGGGTCCCAAATAAAGCCATTTTACGTGAGCGATTCCCAACACCAACTATAATTGACGTCATAACGCTCGTCAATGGAGCTACGGTATTTTCCAAAGTGGATTTGAATAAAGGTTTTCAGCAAATAGAGCTTGAGCCGTCATCCAGAGAAATCACGACGTTTGCTACTCATATAGGTCTTTTCCGTTACAAAAGATTAAGTTTCGGGATCACGTCTGCTCCAGAGCATTTTCAAAAGATAGTTCGCCAGGTAATTATAAATATCAAGGGATGCATCAATGTTAGTGACGACATCCTCATATTCGGGAAAAATAAGGGTGAACATGATGAGGCGTGGAAACTAGAAAAGACAAACTATTAAAGAAAGTAATTGAAGCCGTATACAAGGGTGATTGGACAGACAGAGAGCTGTTTCCATTTAAGCCTATAAAAAATGAACTAGCTGTGACATCCGATGGAGTACTGTTGCGTGGAAGTCGGATTATTTTGCCGACTAGCCTACAAGAAAAAGCTGTTTCGCTTGCGCATCGTGGACATCAAGGTATAAAGAAATCAAAGGAACTCTTGCGGGGAAAAGTATGGTTTCCAAACATGAGTTCTAAAATAGAAAATGCCGTCAGAAAATGTTTACCTTGCCAAGCAACCACTTTCAGAACAAAAAGAGATCCTATTCGACCAACTCAGATTCCTTCTGCAGCGTGGGAAAAGTTGTCGTTGGACTTTTCGGGACCATACCCAATCAGAAGTACGTAATGGTTTTGATCGACGATTACACAAAATACCCTATTGCAGAGCCTATTAATTCATTAACCTCTGCGACAGTCTGTCGAAATTTGTTCAAAATATTTTCACAGTTTGGACTTCCTCGTTTGATCAGAACCGACGGAGGTCCTCCGTTCAACAGTTACGACTTTTATCATTTCTGCTCGAAACTAGGAATAAAACATCACAAAGTCACAAGTTATTGGCCCGAGGCGAATGGGAGAGCAGAACATTTCATGACAAATTTAAATAAAACAGTCCGGACGGCGGTGATAGAAAGCAAAAACTGGGAAGATGCATTGATGGAATATTTGTTGCAGTACAGAGATACACCTCATTGCTCTACTCATATTGCTCCAGCAAAAATGCTACTGAGAAATGATTTTCGCTCTTATCTGCCACAGTTTGCTTCACATATTGAAGACGAGTTAGATTATAAACTTAAAAATAACGAGGAGATCAGTCAAACCAAGATGAAAGAATATATGCGGATTCAAAAAGACGGGTCACAGATCATTCTTTCAAAAAAGGTGATACTGTTCTGGTGAAGCAACCGAAGGTGAACAAGTACACCCCACCTTTCAGTCCGAACCCTCTTGAAATCACTGAAGTCAATGGTACACGAATAACAGCGTCTAGCCCAGATTCGATGATAACACGGAACGCATCATTCTTCAAACTTTTATCACCTGATATAGACGAAACGAAAAATGAGAGCTGCTAAGTAGAAGAGATTATAAATGAACAAGAAAACGAATCAAATCAAGAGACGGAATCAAATCCGAAGACAAGATCCGGAAGAACTATAAAGCTTCCACGGAAACTGTCAGACTTTGTATTGTATAAATGAACCTTGGGAGGGATGTTGCAATGCAAAATGAACTCACATGTTTCCAATAAAAATTATTAATTAGTGTGTTTCAATTGCGTGTCTAACTGACAGCATTATAACGAGATACTACACTCACGAGTTGCGAACGCTATTTTTCGCTTGACCTGCAAAGTCTGAGGCACTTCACCACGACCCACTTCAAACACGTCACTTCTAACAGTGACGGAAAGTACTTTTCGCGTGTCCAGCGTGTAAAGTTCGAGTTTACAGGCAAAAAACAACTGCAGGAAGTCGAGAGATACACACCAGTGATGTAAAAACTTTACCTCACTGAACATGGGAAGACGGTGGTGGGACGTAACTAGGCAACCCCAACCTGACGTAACTAGGCTTCCGCTTTATAATTATGTAGTTGACCGAACGTTATGAAAATTTACTCTTTTTTTATTTGGCTTATGTCGAAAACTGGGTAGCTAGCCACGCGAAAAATAGTGTACACAGATAACTGATTAATTAATTGAGTAAAACATTCTTTTATTATATTTTAAATATGCCGACTAGTTTCGGGGTAAGTGCACCCCATTTTCAAGGCATCCGTAGTTCGAAAACAAATTTCCCCGTCACATGTCAATAAACACAGACTTCCAAATAATCCTGCTGACGGACAGGTACCACAAGGAAACTTGTCTCCTCACTCAAGGAGTGCCTTGAAAATGGGGTGCACTTACCCCGAAACTAGTCGGCATATTTAAAATATAATAAAAGAATGTTTTACTCAATTAATTAATCAGTTATCTAAATAATTTAACATTCACGATATAATCAAAAATAGTGTACACAACTCGTGAGAGAGTAGAACTGCCTCGCTCGTTTTTTTCTCGGCTGCGCGTTTTTTTACTCGGCTGCGCCTCGTGAGCCAAACAAAATTCGCGTGCAAAATCCTACTTCCTGTTACGTATTTGAAATAGAACGATTATGTTCGAGTAATCAGAAAACGTAAAACTGTTTTTTTTTCTTCATGAAGCGAAAACATGTTTTTATCGCTCGAAAACGAGCGATAAAACGGTCGTTTCTACGGCTAGCCCGAGAAAGTAGTTTTGGAAAGAGTCCGTCAGGAGCGTTCCGAGCAGTGATTCTCCGAACTGCACTTTCATACTGACAAAAAGGTAAAAAACAAAATCATCCAAAGGAGTTTTTAAACATCTGTGAAAATCGGGAGACAACTGCCGAGAGGGTCCTGAGCTACGTCATAACCCAACCTTCTACATTCAGACCCCAAAAGACCATTAATTAGTCTCTAATTTTGATAATAAAATGATTTGGTTTTTTCTACACCTTAGTTTTCACTTCATTCAAAAAAAAAAATAGTATATTGACCTCGCCGCGAAAGTGCTTTGCCAGTCCTCGAGGCGTCCGGCCTCGCCTTCGCCTCGGCCGTACAACTCCTCTCGGCCCGGCAAAGACACACTTTCGCGGCTAGGTGCATAATATACTATTTTATTTCTTTTTTTTAACAAGACAATTAAACACGTGTTTAATGGTGATCAAACACTACATCTCTCCCTTCTTCTAAAGGACGTAGTCATCCAACCACCTTGGACGTCTTCTGTTTCTCAACGGTCTTGAAGGTATTTGGAAGTCTTGAACTTGTTCGTTTCGTGTGTCAGCGAAACTTGATGGCGATTGACTAGTTTCATGTATCGAGTTATTTTCTGTGTTGTCCTCCTGAACAGCGGTCGACGTATTGACAGATGGTAACAGTTCCAACGATTCCAAAACTGGTGTCGGTTGATCCGTCGATCCTATAACAGGTGCTTTGACTTCCGGTATTTTTTTAAAAAGTGACACGTTGCGGGTAACTTTCCCGTCGCTTCTTTTTGCAGATATCATTGTCCCCTTAACTGAGACCACTGTGAAGGGTATAGGGTCTCTATTAGAGCTCTTTCGTTTTCACAATGCCTTGGTGCCCCGTGTGAGCCAATTTTATGGTAACGGACCGAAGTTCATCTGGGATAACTATTTGATTCCCTCGAAGAAGGATACCATCTTCAGTGACAGCTAACTCGTGCCTGACTTTATAAAATGGCATGAGAGACAGGTCATTAGCATCAGAATTTCTCCATAAATCGGTTTGAAGAGCTGTTATGACTTTCTGCAATGTGTCATCTCGATTAGTTGCTTCAACTAGACTAGCTCTGGATAGTGCCTTCGGGAGAGTCAATTGTGTTATGCAGTTAATGTGTGATTCAGCTGCTGGGAAGCATTCATCTTGGGATTTTGGATGACGTGAGAAAAATTCGGAAGGGTTGGTCGTGCCAGGAGTGTGCTGAATAGTGAACTGGAAACCCTATAGTTTGAAAATCATCCGCTCGAGACGTGGAGATAATATGGGTTTAGTGCTGCTCAGGAGGCTTATGAGGGGCTCATGATCGGAAAGTACAACGAAATGGCTGCCTTGTAAGTAAATCTTGAAGTGTTCAATGGCCCATAAAATTGCCAGCATTTCTTTTTCAATTTGAGAATATCTGGACTGAGTTGAAGTTAACGTAGTGCTTGCACATGCTATTATGTTGTTGCTTCTCTCCGTGGGTTGAGCGAGAATGGTCCCCAGACCCGAGGGGCCAGCGTCAACAATTAGATTAGTGGTCTTTTTAATGTCAAAATAAGAGTTTTGAATATTGCTGCTAATAGCGCCCTTAAGAGCTTGCAGGGCAGACGCTTCTGTGGGACCCCAAAGGAATTTTGTGCTTTTGCGTGTTAAGAAACGTAATGGCTCAGTCAAAGTAGCAAGATTAGGAATAAAACGACCACAATAGTTTATCATTCCAAGGATAGAACGAACTTCACTGGCATTAGTTGGAGCTTAAAGTTGTAGAAAGTCTTTGATTTTTGCAGGGTCCGGGCGTATTACATCTTTTGAGAAAACGTGACCAAAGAAGCCTATTTCCGGGACTCTAAACAAACATTTCTTTTGGTTAAGCGTCAGACCATTGGTTTGCAATGCTTCGAGAACAGCGAGCAGGGCCCGATCGTGGTCCGGAAAAGTTTTACCGAAAACAAGAATATCGTCACTGATATTCAATGCACCAGGAATACCTTGGATTACTTGACGAATCGCGTCTTGAAAATGTTCTGCGGCCGAAGAAATTCCAAAACTTAATCGTTTGTAACGGCGGAATCCGAGGTGTGTAGAAGAAGTAGTGATGTGCCTTGAGTTTTCATTCAATTCACACTGATGATACCCGTCATTGAGGTCCAATTTAGAGAAGACTGTGGAGCCTGTGAGTTCGCTTGAAAGGTCGTCCATTGTCGGCATAATATGGCGTTCTCGAAGAATTGCTTTGTTGGGGGCTCTCATATCTACACATAGACGCATTACATTAGGATTATTTGGTTTTGGGACGAGAACCACTGGGGAAACCCACGGAGTTGGCCCTTTCACTGTCTCGATAATGTCTGCAGCGTCGAGACGTTTGATTTCGTCTTCAACAGCCTAACGGAGATGTATTGGAATCCTGCGGTGCTGGTTCACAACGGGTCGAACTGAAGGGTCAATGTGAAGTTTTCTTTGCTTATTTTTTAATTTTCCAACCCCTTGAAACAGGTTGGGAAATTTTTCGAAAATGTCGTTTGCATGGGTAATCGAGAACGTAAATTGTATGAAAATTTAATTGTTGGGCTGTGGGAAGGCCCAATAAGGAGATGCCTTTGTTTTGCGAGACGTATATGTCCGTGTAAACGGAGCGACGGCGATGTAAAAGTTTTGCTTGAAATTTGCCACGAATATTTAGAGGTGTGGGAGATTGTTAGGGGTATAGTTTAACGTTGTCTGTGCTAAGTGAGGGACGATTTTGAAGGGATTCGTAATGCTCAGCATCTATAATATTCACGCCACAGCCGGTGTCGACGACAAAATTGAGACAGTCATTGTTTACTTTGACTCTTGCAACAGGGAGTCCAGACTTGGGAGCAGACAGAGAAAATACTGGGGAGTCAGAAGAGGACGGATTGTTTTCAGACGGCGGTGAATTTTCGATGTACTTGACGGGTTTGGATAGGCATACCGATGCGAAGTGATTTAGTTTTTGACAGGAATGGCATGGCAACCCCTTAGCCGAGCAGTTTCCTTTGTGAGGCCACGGTCTCCCACAATTGCGACAATTTTTATTTTGAGCGGGAAGCTGTGAGCCTCGGATGGATTGATGGAACTTTCGAGAAACCTTATACACGGATTCTGGTTGTGTAGTGGAGTGAATTTGGTGTTGAATTTCTTTACTTTCAGTTTGACTTAATTCAATAGATTGAGCAAGAGTCACCAAGTGATCGAATTTTGTAGTTTTTTCTTGTAACAGACGTTCGCGAATTGAATTTACGCGAAGACCTCTAACGAATTGCGAGCGCAAATGAGTGTTAAGGGTCGACCTGTTGCAGCTATTACATTGGAAATTGCAATGAACAGAGAGACGTTTAAGATCAGCTACATAGTGAGCGATTGATTCTCCTTCTGCCTGAATACGACTGACGAATTTATGCTGCTCAGAAATTTCACTTGGGGAAGGACACAAATGAGAACTTAAAATCTTACAAAGTTCTTCGAAGCTTGTATCTTTAGGGAGTTCAGGTGTCGTGAGGGAAGAAAGAACTTGGTAAAGTTTTGCCAGTAAAGAATTGATGAGCAATTGTACACTGCGGTTACCGGTTTCATCGGTGTTGTCCACGCCTTTCATGTCAAGAAAATTGTCAAGACGCTAAAGGTAACATGTGAAAGACTCGTTTTCTTCATCGAACGGTTGAAGAGTAGAGGAGCCGGTTGAAGGTGAAGCTGGTATCGTGGAGTGCGTTCCGAAAACTTCGGATAGTGCGAGCAAGGCTTCACGCCCAGCCGTTGCAATTAACGACGGAAGTTCGGCGTTATCCATACCGTTACTGCGGCAATGTTACGTATTTGAAATAGAACGATTATGTTCGAGTAATCAGAAAACGAAAAACTGTTTTTTTTATTTCTTTTTTTTAACAAGACAATTAAACACGTGTTTAATGGTGATCAAACACTACACTTCCCTCACTTGTTGTATAATATACTATTACATCACTCCTAGCAGTGACGTAAAGTACTTTCGCTCACTCCGTGACGTAAAGAAAGCAAATAACACGCTGAGATTAAAGTGTTTCTTTCGCCGTGAGGTTGCCGTAGTGAAAATAGCCACTTTCTCCGTAGGTCAAGCGAAAAATACATAATTGAATTGTGGAGTATAACGTTACTTCACGGCTATAATTGAGAAAAAGCGATAAAATCGCGGATAAAGTGTAACAGAAGCTGTAATTCGCGGATAAAATTACGAAACACGCTAATTCACCGATAAAATAGTGAAAAATCGATAAATCACCAATGGTTTTGTGAAAAAAACGCTAACTCGAGCCTAAAACTACGGAAAAATGAATTCTCGGTTTATTCAGAACGCAAGTTCGTGGCTCAATCTGAAAAAAACGCGTTAAATCATGGCTAAAAGTGAAAAAATCGCTAATTCGCGGGAAAAACTGAGAAAAAGTTGGGTAGAAAAATTGGGGGCAATCGCTCTTTAGCGGCTAAAACCACGAATTCACATAGCTAAAGTGGAAAAAATCGCTAATCCACGGCTAAATGAGGAAAATACGTTAATTTACGGATAAAATTAAGAAAAAGCATTAATTCGCGGCGAAAATTGGAAAATAGCGCCAATTCATGGGCAAAATTCGAAAAAAACCGCTCATTAGCGGCTAAATCAGGAAAAACACAAATTCATTGCAATAAAAATCGCTAATTCGCGGCTAAAATGGACGCGAATCGCTAATTCACCGATGAAATTGTAAGTGATGACTTTTGAGATTTTTTGCAAATTCAGCTGCGAATTTGTCATTTTTAGCCCCGAATTAGCGTGTTTTTTCCATTGCGTAGCCTTAGCAGTTTGTCTTGCCTTACTCAACTCCACTCCACAACGCAGACATAGAGCTTGTGAACGGGCCTTAAAGCCTCATGTGAAGCGGTCCTTTGAATGGAACTGGATGTGAAGGCTCACCAAAGCATCAAAAGATATCGCTACGGCAGCTGGCTGTCGAATAGAGTGGATTTCACTACTAATATACGAATTTCGACGTTATTAGTAAATTAGGCATTATTGTGCGGAAATTGCT